>VXBC01013367.1:69077-170251 GCA_013399945.1 Ploceus nigricollis
ACAGCTGAGGACATTGATAGGAATGGAAGAAACCCGCAGGGTTCTGCCGGCGCTGCCCCGCGGGCCGAGGGCCGGCCGAGCGCGGCGTGCCCGGGGCAGGAGGAGTGCAGCGTGTCCGCCGACACCGTCCTTGCCCCGCTGCGGGCAGCCCTGGACGCCTGCCGGGCCACGGTGCAGGTGAGGCTGCGGCCCCTCCCGCCGCCTCTGACCCGCGGAGCCGGAGGGACGGCAGCCGGGGCAGCCAGGCAGGGGCTGCCGGTTTACGGGAGCCCTGAGGGGGGAAGAGAGCCGCCCCTGCCCCGGGGCTCCCCAGAGCTGGTGGGGGCACATCCCCCTCACTCCCAGCTCACCTCTGCTTCCAGAAACAAGTGTGCAATGACATCGGGCGGCGGCTGACAGTGCTGGAGGACGCGTGGGCTCAGGGGAAGCTGTCGGCACCAGTGAGGAAGAGGATGAGCCTCCTGGTGCAAGGTATGGGGTGAAGGGGGCTGCAGTTGCAGCAGCAGCAGGCCCTGGGGCAGAGGCACCCGTGGGACGGTGGATCCTGCGCCCCTGACGGGGCCCCCTGTCCTGGCAGAGCTTCAGCAGCAGCACTGGGATGCAGCTGATGAGATCCACCGCTCGCTTATGGTGGACCACGTGAACGAGGTGAGCCAGTGGATGGTGGGCGTCAAGCGCCTCATCGCTGAGACGCGGGACCTGCCCACCGGAGAGACGGACGGCAGCGCTGACACCGCGCCCGCGACTGAGCCTGCGACCGAGCCGGAGCAGGAGGAGCCCTGACACCAGGGACGGGGCTGTGGACTGTGAGCGGGGCAGCCCCTACCCAGGGCCACCGGCGGGAACAGGGCCCCTGCTGCTGGAGGGAGTCTGGGCACCCCCTCTGCCTCCCAATCCTCATCCAGGAAAAGGGGATTTTAATCATTGCGACATTTTAGTGGCGATTCATTATGTTTAATAAACAGCACCAACCTGCCCCCTCCCACAGTCTCCCTGAGAGTTCTGGCACTGACAAGTCCTGGGACTCCCAGCCCTAGATGGGATTGCTGGGTGAGGCCATGGCTGCTTCATCATGCTTGGCCATGTCAAGGGAAGATTCAGCATCTGGCTGGAGCAGGCAGTACTGTGTGTCCCTGCTGCAGGAGGGGTCTGGGCTGGCTGCAGAGGCCAACGTGCCAACAGCCCCTGGCATGAGCAGGGTTTGTGCTGCAGCCACAGCCCTGGCTCCCATTTGGGCACAGCTCAGAGCTGAGTTTGGAACCCAAGAGAGCTGGGGGACCTCAGGGAGGTCCAGGGACAGACACATGCCCAGTCAGGTGTTAACTGTGCTGTTCTTCCCATGTTCACAGGATGGCCTCACCAGCTGCCTCCACCACAGCTGAGAACAGGCCCCCAGGCCCTCACCACGCCCCACCTGCAGGGTCACCCTCTGCACCCTCCTGGTGCTGCTCACCTCCCCTCCCTGGGGGCAAGGACCCCGCTGAGCCCTGACAAAGACACACACCATGTTAGCACAGGGGTTTCACGGTGTTTATTGATCAAGCATGAGCTCCTAGGCAATTGCACCAGCCACTTGTGCTAGAGCCTGAGGTGTCACACGTCCATCCCCAGCATCAGAGAGGGCTGCAGCCAGCTGGTCACAGTGCCAGCACCTCCACGAGGCCCAGGAACAGGCCCAGCCATGGCCTGGAGACGGGGAGATGGAAACTCAGATGTCCATCTCAAACTGGTCTTGATCTGCAAGGGCATGGATGGATACAGGACGAGGGTTAGGATGGGGCTGGCTTGGCAGACATGGGCAGGCAAAGAAAGCAGGAGCTGGAACTGGGGCCAGGTTGGGCTCTCGCCTTGTCCCGCGCCCCAGGCAGGCGGTCCGTGGGCAGGGGCCGTGGCCCTGGGCTGCTCACCTGGCATGGCCTCTTCGCTCTCATTCCGCTCCTTGAGCTCCTCCAGCTTGACGAGGCTGGACTGGGCCAGGGATGTGACACCGGGGGTCTGGGGCAGGCAGCAGGGAGGGGTCCTGGCCGCGGGTGAATTCTTGCACTCCAGCAGGAACTTGCGGTCGCAGATGATGCGGGTACCTGCCAAAAGCGGGGGGCTGTCAGGCACTGCTGGCCCTGGCCACCCCCGCCCCTGAGCACCTCAGCCCAGAGCAGGGGGTGGGACCCAGTGCTTGGCCATGGCTCATGGACACATCTGGCTCTGGAGCCACCACGTCTGGCTTCCCACAAGGCAGCCTGTGACACCCATCCTGCTCAGCAGCTATTCCCCACATTATTCCTCCCCTTCAGGCTCCTGGAGCTCTGCAGGATGCAGCACAAGGGGGTCCAGCCTCCCAAGGGCTACCTCATGGTGGCCAACACAGGCCACCCCTGTGCTGCCCGGAGGGCAGGACCAGTCCTGGGGCACACAGTGAGGCCCCAACCTGCTGGCCAGGCAGCAACAGCTTTGTGTGGCACCCTGTTCCAGGGTGGAGCAGCAAGGGCTGGGTATCCCATGGTGGGCACCCTGGGGACCCATTCCCATTGTCTCAGCCAGCCCTCTGCTGCTCCCTGCAAGAGGACAACAGCTGGGTTTGATGGGACATCTCCTCCTCCAGCCTGCTGGGTGTGCAGTGTCCACCCGGGGCACACGCTGCCTCCGCCCCATGCTCCAACCGCCTGCCAGCAACACCTGAGGTCGCACCAGCCTGTGTGCCACATCTGCAGCCCTGCCATCCCCTGCCCATCCCTCCCTGCAGCCCAGCACCAGTTCCCTGCCAGGCCCTGGCAGTGGGTGCAGCCCAGGGTTCCAGGGAGCCCAGAGCTGCTGCCTAAGGTGCCAGTGAGCCCGGAGCTCCTGCTGGGCACTGCAAACATCTTACACAGCCCACACCTGCCACGGCCCCGCTACACCGGGCTGGGCTCTCTCACCCTAGAGAAGCTTAACTGAAAGCACAGACAGAGCCAGTGCCCACAGGAGGGGCACCTGTGGCTCAACCCAAACATGGCCAGCTCAGGAATGAGGCACATGCTTCCCTGAGGACAGACACCAAAGAAAAGGCTCAGTGGCTGGCCCAGGGGGTTAAAGGGGGAAGGAGGACAGGTCTGGGGGAGCCCTGCCACCCAGGGCTGGTGAACTCAAGTGGGCACAGACTCTGGCATTAGTTACCCCCACGCTTTCCCTGGATCCCGGCAGCCTGCCCTGAGGGACCAGCACTGCACTCACCAGCCCCCTGGCACTGCCACCAGCTCTCTCCCCAGAAGTACAAGGCCTTGCCTCTCCCTGTGCCCCCCTGTAACCATGGGGCAGTGATGGTCCGAACTTCGAGCAGGATCTTCCTACAAAACTTTGGGGTTCCCTTTTCCACTTTAGTGGAGGCTGCTGGGGCCACTTGGATCTGGGTGCCCAGAGCAAGTGCCCACATCCTCAGGGAAGGGGCTGTGTGGAGAAGAACCCAGCAAGGGACCCGTGCAGCAAAGAGCTGCCTACGTTAGGCAGGGCTGGGGTGGCCAAGGCTGTTCCAGGGACAGTCCCATCCCCATCCTGGGTCTTGCCCCCTGGTGTCATGGAGCAGACTGTGCCACCCGCCCTGGAGCTGCAGCCCTCCAGGATGGGGAGACAGGCTCCCAAGGATGGGGCAGGAGGAGGTGGCACTGCTTGCTGCAGCCAAGGAACCCACAGAAGTGGGCACCTCAGCCCTCTCCTGCACCTGCCCCAGAGAGCACACAGCTACTGCACCACAACACTGCCTGTTTTCAATACAATTGCTGCTGACACGTGTCCCCTGCCCACGGCAGGGCGTCACACTGGGTGAACTTTAAGGCCACCTCCAACACAAACCTTTCTGTGACTCATTCTGTGTGTATCTCCTTTGGTGTTGGCACTACCACTGGGGCAGCAGCAGTTCATTTTTTTTTTTTTTTTTTTTTGCATTTAGTCCTCAAATACCAAGAAAAATATCTGAATATACCATCCAGTAGTGCTTCCGAGGTTGATTTGCCTGTGGTATGTGGATACTGCTTGTGCAGTTTGGGTTTTCAGTACTTTGTGCTTTTGCTGGGGAAACTCTGCTGCTGCAAGTAAGGATTTGTCTGGATAAGGTGGAAGAAGGTGAAGTCTCCACCTGGTCTGAGACTGATCCATAGGATTAGACACTAAGTGCACTGGAATTTCCTGCTTAAGGAATGGATTCCATGTAGTTACTGCATTGCTTTGGAGCAAAAGCAGAACTAAGCACAGTCCAAGTGCAGAAAGTGGAGAACTGGGTCAGGAGTTAACATTCATCTTAAGCAGCGTGCAAAAATCTTCTTCTTCCTCACAGAAAGGGCCTGAGGAGCTCTTAGCAGATTTACAGCATTACAAGAAGCTTAGAACTGAACCTATTACATTTTCCTCTAATGGGAAGCACTTTTCTAAGATCTGGTTCTGGGCAGGTGAAGAACCCTGCATTCACCTGTCACTGTTGTCAGCCTTTCTTTGCAGCCCTGAGCAAAACCTGATCTCTCAGGTGACACCTGCCAGAAGTGCCAGAAGCACCAGAACTAATCCAGAAGGAAAAAACCGTAATACAGAAGCAGGTTCACACCAATAAAAGGCCCACAGGTGGCAGGGGCAAGGACTCTGCAGACACCTGTGGCTCCAAACCCTCCCAAACCTGACTGCACCCACGTGCTCAGTACGTGACCCTGGGGAGATGTGTCACCGGGCACGGCAGCAGCTACTGGGGACAATAACATAACAGCCCTTTCCAAAATTCTCACACACAACCTATAAATGCTGTTTGCCTTTTATTGAGTATTCAGGTAAATATTTCACATTAATACAGGCTACATAAAGTAGAGCCACTATACGACATGAAATTTACTCAGCTTTTCCTTGTAAGTCTGTAAACAATTATACAGGTATTTACCACCCTCAAAGGTCAAAATCACATCATCAGCTAGTTCTCTGCTGCATACAAGGAGCATTCAGTAGTGTTTAGCCAAAATCACTAGTTTTGTCTGATTTTTAAGTTTGAAGTGGCTAAACTAACCGGAGAACAGAATCAGTTTGTCTAGGTAAGTCAATTTGTTCTTATACAACGGGCAATCGAGATTCCATTGTTACAGCCCACAGAAAATCACTTAGTTAGGCACATGAAAAAAATCCCCAGGGTTCTTCAAGGTCATAAAGATTCCCAAACCAGGCTAAAAAAGGACAGACCCCCTTAAATCAGTTGACGTACTTGAGATGCATGTTTCCAATGTGAGGTGCCCAGGTGCCAGGCCAAATCTACAGCAAGAAATAAAAAGACAAATCTATTATAAAAACAAATAAAGGTTCCTTTAACAGTGTTTTACCACTGAGGGTGAGCATAAGGCTTCCCTCAAAATACAACCAGACTGTCCAAAGGCAGGAGCTCTCCAGCTCTGACTGACAACCTGCAAGGTGCCGAGTATGGATATAAACCCTCTCACTTGTAACAGTCCTTTACCTGGCTGAGCAGTCTTGAAATGCTGCTTGTTTACCTGGAAGGTTTGGTATCAATAGCACCATGGATATTTTATGAACACATGCACACACACACACTGTAGGGAAAAGTCATGCAAACAATCTCAATCCTAGCTTCAAAGAACTGAGAAAACCAAACGTGTCACCCAGCCAAAACTGGGTCTCACAGCACCGTATAAAGCCCCAGGAAAGCACAGGTGGGAAAGACAGCCACACTACCTGCTGAGCATCAGTACATTCTGTTGAGTTCTGGACAACTTTGATCATGGGATTCCAGGCAGGATCTGGAGTATGGAGCCCATTAAAGAGGGGCCCTCCTGGGCCATCTGCCAGCTGAGGGTGCGAGGGTATCAGAGTGCCTCCGTACATGGAGATGGGCAGGCCCTGAGGGGACAAGAGAGCACTGGTGAAGGACATGGGGAAGGGTGGCTGTAGGGCCAGACACAGCCAGGTCACTTCCACAGGTAATGTTCCACTACTGGCAGGAATCTCAGCACTGTCAGGGAACACTGGGGCAGAATGTGGAACACAGTGATTTCAGAGTTGGAGATTCCAGCCAGCTTAGCTATTTTTCTGAACTTACACCTAAGCAGAGGCTGCAGCACACACAGAGTTTTCAGATAAGCCCACAGGCCAGCAGCTGAACACTGTGACCTCAGTGTTCCCTCCTCTCTGCAGCACAGGACAGCCACAGTGCACACAGGGCTGCACTGAGCTGACCAGACTGGGTTGAAGATCTTCTCTAATTCCTAATGGCGATCTAAAATAATTCTGCCTATTCAGAAAGAGCAAGTTGCAAAAAAACTGCTCTGTAATTAGGAGAATTCTTTTCCTGTGTGTGAATGGCTCTGCTTTGCCATGCAGGTGCCAAGACCACACACGATGGCTCTTTCTGAAACATGCTGGGAGTCCTCTCCTCCTGCCACTTCCCTAAGCAAGGTATGTGGTATTGTGGCCATGATTTGTGCTGAAAGCATTAAGCAAACTTGTAATCACCCTCAAGAGCTGGGCAAGCTTTGTGTAACATTTCCAGGAGACTGAGCTTCTGACAGATGAAACACTGAAGAGTGATGAAGGCCTTCAGCTACTTCAGAGAGTATCTGCAACCTACAAACTCTGGCTTTATTTAGACCTGCCTCTAGGCTTGGGCACCTTTTCTGGTCAGTTCTGGGATGAAAGAAGGTTCAGGACTGGGGTGACGAGCAGTGGCAGCAGAGGACACACACACAGGGTGAACAGGCAGAACAGGAGATGCAATAAAGGCAGGCTCTGGCCATTTCATAAATCCAACTCTCTGTAACTTACTTTAGAAAAATCCACAAAACTATTTGGCATAGGTTGGTGGAAAATATTCGAGGGAGCCACTATTCCAGAATCATCTCTCTCCATTGGCTGATGCTGAGAAAACGTGCCCGGGTCCGACAGCTGCTGATGCATTGGATGACTTCCCATGACAGGCTGAGACCAACCCGACAAGCCTTCTGCAAAGAGATTAAAAATGGCTGATGAAATGCACTGCAGACACTCGAGTAGAGTTCAGCAGCTGCACACACCTAAGGCCACCCAAAGGCACCCTGAAAACACACAGCCACAGAGGGATCTCAGGTATCCAGACAAGGGTGGAGAAGATGGGGGACTACCATGAACTGTGAGTTCCACATGTCCACTGCAAAATGGCTAAAATCCAACAGAGCTCCCAACACTACCTGTAAGCACATACAAGCTTTTCTTGAAAACACACAGCAATGCTGAGACATGAGTTAACAAAAGTGTGGAGGGCTTCACTGAAGCATATAACAAATGCAGGACTCAAACGTTTGTATTGAAAGTTACCAATGGAAACACTCTACACCTCAAATGCTTCACCTCCTCCTTTCCAAAAAATCCAACTACCAGGAAACTGAACGTAAAACTTCAGTTGTTTCAAAGTCATTCTTTGGGAACCAAGGCTGCCTGGAACAGAAGTTATCCCATACTGTTCAAGAGTCACCAGGAAATCAGTGCAAAAACCAGCATCCACAGCTCTGTGTCCCTGGGTGCATCAGCTGCACCTCAGCTGACACTGTAAAATGTGAATGGAAAACAAGAGAGAAACCTGGACAGAGGGAGCCAACAGTAAGGCCTGGAAACAGCCCCCTTAACACACAGAAATTGTTTACTCTAAGCTCTGGATCGTTCAGAGGACTCTCTATGAGGTCTCTGCACCATTTCAGGCTCACAAGTGCCTGGTGACTTGATCCAGGCAGGTGAGAACCACCAGCATCAGGAGGGCAAACCACAGCGCTTCCACTGACCTGTGCTCTCCCACCACTGCCACCAGCTCTCCCCTTGGGATGTCCCACATGGGAGTACAGACCGTGGAGCTTTACTCCTGCTCTCCAACCCTCCTTTCAAACACAGTCCTTCTGAGAGGCCCTGGCAGTTTCCACAGAGCACCAGACTCACCAGACACGCTGTTCACTCCGAAGGACCAGATGCCGCTGTGGCCCACGGGGGCTGTGAAGTTGGTTCCCAAGGGCGTGGGAGTGACGGAGCCTCCCTGCCGGATCCTGGCGAGCCTCTCTGTGCCGATGGGAGGGGGCACCTTCCGATCCGGGTTGGCGTTACCCGTTTTTGGCTGGCCCAAGTTAGCAGGTGCAGAAGCAGCTGAGAGGGGAGAAGATGATCCTGAGGAAACTGATGGAATAGGAGATTCACCTGCTGAAAAGAGTATTTCTCTTGCTTAATTACACACAAAGTAGCAAGCGTAAATGCCATCCCACTTATTTCCCCAATATTATCTCAAAGCAAATGATAAAATGTTTTAAAGGCTTTTTTTGGCAAGTATTCAAGTCTTTCACAGAAATTCTGTCTAGGAATTATTTGAACTCTAAAATCCACATTATAACACAAATGCTTTCAGCCATCAGAATCGTGATATTCTCATGACATAGCAGTGTATCTAAATTAATTACAAGAAAGAATAAGAAACATGGAAGAGTTTCAGGAAGAGGTGAAAAGATCAGCCAAAATACCATAACTATCTAAACAGCCTGGTTTTAGTATCCACCACTTCCAGCAGAAGAGAAATCAGACAGCTTCCCAAAGCCACAGGTGTGACCCAAGAGCATAAAGTCCCGCCAACTTCAGAAGCGTCACTGACTCTCCCTGGGAAATCCAACTTCCTTTGAGCACTCATTTAAATATTTTGGTTCTTAAACTCAGAGTGGCAATGAAGTTGCATGCAGTGACATGAAAAACCTCTTCAGCTACGATTCTGAATCAAAGACCCATATTTTCTGTAAAGCTACTTCCATGTTCTTTCCATTAGGAGGAAAACCCAGTGTTACCTTGGATGAGGCTTAGAGATTTTGGAACATTTTAAGTATAATTCCACATTCCAATTAAAAAAAAAAAAAAAAAGAAAAAGGGCAAGTATAACTTCAAACCATGGCAAACATGACATTTTCACCTAATATTGAACTCGTACTACTTAGAGGGGAATCTTTAGTTTGGCGTAATCACCTCCACTCCCCCACAGCTTCATGCTCTCTCCTCTCAAGAGCCTACAATGACTCATTTTGCTGCCCAAATACGCCTTTAGTAATGCTACCAGAACTAATGGCATGGGAAAAACCCCACAAAATAGCACAGCTTGGGATTTGCACACCATCCTCACAGCTGCTAAAAGCAATTGGAAAGCATTTTGTGCATTACTGGGTAAGTTCCCCTCAAATTAGAAATCTACTAAAGACAATAGCTATGAATTTATAGTTAACTAAGACAGACCCATGAAGTTCCTACATGAATTTGTTGCGCTTGTCCAAGGATGTGGTGAAAAATGCTGTCTGTTAAAGCTGGGAGTCCCAACAGGCGCTGGCCCTTGAAGGTAAACCCGTGCTCCTTGTATGTTTGCTGAAAAGCCTGTCAAAGGACCTGAAGAAGAAGTTGTAGAGCTGTTGGATGGATCTAGAGAGGGTAAGCCTGAAATAAACATAAATTTGATTAAATATCTCTCTTTGGGAACCTGCTTCAAAGCACCAGAGAAAGCTAGTGCTCCAAATATAATTAAAGCATCTCATCACCGTTGGGGGCATCTGCACATGGTAAGGTCATTTTACAGGTGCACGATTCTCCCTTAGAAACCGCAGAGGCATTTCTGGAGGCTCTCTGGTTTGGCCTCAAGTTTTAACAAAAAGAGCCATCCCTTTGGTCGCTGAAAGAAAATGATCTTAGCAGGGAGGGCAGAGCAGGAAAGCTGGGAGTGGCCACGATCTTTGCTTACAAAAAGCCACACAAATTCAACAGGGATCGAGGGTTCTGTGAAAGTCCCAGGGGAATCCAGCACCAGGGAAGCAGTTCTCTGCAGGATGGGCTTTGCCATCCCATAGGCACCTTCATGGAGAGATCAGTCAGAGAATGCTGTGGCCACAGAGACAGGGCTGGCATGGCACAGCACCACAGGGGAGGGGGCTGCTTCCTCCAGGGACATGTGAGAGGAAGAGAGAGATGGAGAAAGAGTTCAAAGTCCCACAAAAATTACTAGCAAGGGTGAATTACAGTTTTTTTATAAGCCAAAGCTTTTAAGTACTTTTCCAAGATGTTGTAAAAGCTCTTATCACACGTCATTACCTGAAAGCAGAAATGGGCATGGCCATATGTTCACCTGAGTTTAGGGTTTAGTTTCAAGGGCCTATTAAACAAGATTAGTTTCAAAACCATTTAAACATTTCAAAATGACCACAACCAGGACCAGCCTATGTTGCTGCAGAGTGAGGTTGAAGGTTATCTCTACACACACCCCACCACAAACAGCAGTGCTGCCAGGCAGTACCTTTGGTCAGAAACTAGAGGGGCACTTTCAGTGCCTGGATAGCTCCTGAAAACCAGGTCAGGTCTTTTCCCCCAGTATTATCAACCAAGTCAACCTGATTTACTTCTTCCAGAAGTGCCAGATCCAACCTGCTCACGTGGATAGAAATGATTTGTTGGAGTTAAAGGAGGTATTTTTCTCACTAGCTCAAAGGTTAAAAAGAGAAATCTCCCTTACAGCCAAGGAGAAACACATCCCCTGCTGCTGGAACATGGGGTGCTTAGCTGAGGGACCCCCAGCCTGGGAGGACAGTCTTCCTGGGTTTGTCACAGCACAAACTCCATGGCTCTGAGGAGGATGCCAGTGCCTGTGACTGCAGTGTGGTTGAGCTGAGTTTGTCTGGAGCTGCAGCCTGGCTCCAGCACGGAGCTCAGGCCTGAGCTGACAGTGGCGCCTGCAGCCCAGGGCCCTCCCTGAGCCACAGACTGGACACTCTGGCCACCCCTCTGTCCACAAACCTGGCAGCGAAAGGCCCCCCTGGGGACCCATTCCACCACACACCAAACCACAAACTGCCAGCTGGCTGGCAAGCCACACAAGATCTGCCCCAGACAGAAGGGCGACAGAACTGCTGCCAGCCATGGGTGCTGCTGGGCTCCCACACAGAGAACAAGGCAAGGATTGTGACAAAAGCAGCTCTCCTGCAGGAGAGGGATGCCCTGCTGTCTTTTGATGGCTCAGTAGGCTGATGGGTACACAGCTTTTGGGTACACAGCTTGTAAAGTGCAATGACTGGACAGTCAAGACCACTTCAGCACTGCTGGATATGCTCCATGGGCTGAAGGGAGTGTGACAGCCAGAGATGCACAAATCCAGGAGTCAGGTCACAAAGAACACTTTTTAACTTTATCTTGTCTTTCATAAAAGTGGATGAAAAACTTTGCTTGATATTAGAAGTGTTATTCTGAACAGTAATTTACCAAATCCTGACTGCACTAACAAGCTTCATATTTGTGTACTTACCAAAAAATGAAGTTTTCTAATACTAAAATCTTCTGCAATACCATACTCTGCACTTACCTGGGCTATGAACTCAAACTCCTCATTGTACTCTGCATGCATAACTGAGCTTTTGAGAGGAGTGTATTGATCTAACACAAACTCTGCTCAAAACTCAGTTTATCAAAGACCCCAGGCAGATGTTGGTTACTGCAACATTACCTGCTTGTTTAGAGAAAGGGCCACAACACTCTGTGTGAAACAGAGTCCAGCCATTTCATGCAGTTCCATACTCATGTGCTGCTTCCTAAGCTGGCATATTTCAAGTTTGTAACCCCTTTTAAGAAGCAAGGTCTCAAACTCCTTAAAATGCAGAGGACAGAAGTAACAAGTAGATTACTTTTGGTCTTCTCCACAGCCTCCTCTCATGGTTGGGCTAAGCCTGCCCTCAACTGCAAACTGCCAGGTCAAGAGACCTAAAAATGTGAGACAAAAAGGCCATTTCCAGAATGCAGTGAGATCTGCAGAGATATCTGTGCCTCAAAGAAACTGGTGAATCAGAGAAAACTCAAGCTGCAGTTGAGCTCACCCATGAACTTTCCAGGAAAAGCAGACTACCCAAACTCCACCCTGAGGTGAGAACTTGTTAAGAAAAAGCTGGTTTAGTGCACATCCAAACTATATTAAATCTTCACCAAATCCCTTAGAAATGATCCCTTAGAAATGTTGATTTGTGAAAAAATTTGCCATGGGCCAACTGTGCAAGAGAGGCACAAAATGCAAACCTCTGCTCCCTCAGGTGTCTCTCCCACAGCTGAGATCAGAGGATGGGTGTCCACCTGCTCCGAGGCTGTTCCCAACCCCTCTGACCACACGGAATTGCCAGCCCAGGCCCTGGCTGCTCCCTCTCCACTGTGCTGCTGCTGGCCAGAGCATGAGCAGTGACCAGCCCTTGTCCCCACTTCTCAAAATCTCATGAACCCTGTCACCAAGCCCTGTGCAAACAGCCATGGAAGTCCCGACTTCTGCCAACTCCGGGGGCTGAGCCAAGGGCAAGGTCACTCTCCTGGGACAAGCTGGCAAATGAGATGGGTGGGCAGACCACACTTAGCTCTGAGGGAAGGCAAGAGAGAAGTCTTCAGCCTACTGTACTCGCTCCTCTCCTCTCTATCACACTTTCCAAACATTTTCAAGCTTCCTTAACCCCCCTAACTCCTGGAACATCTAGATTCTGAAACAAAGGTGATCAAAAGCAGCATGAAGTAAAATGACATTAAATGAATCAGCTAAGGACCTGACTAATCAGTCGCCTCCTGCCCAACACAATTTTAGCAGCACACTCCCTATTTGCAGGTTTTCTTCACTTTGCAATATCCTAATCAAATCCTAACTCAGGAGAAGTGTGTTCTGTCCAAATATTTTTGAGCTTCAGTTGAGAACTTCACACATATCTCCCCCAAAGTCAACTGTGTGAGTTTTCCCTGGCTATCTACCTAACATTTCTAATGGCAGAAACAGATTTACACTGTTTTTAAAATACTTACAGTCACTTAAAGCTATATAAAGTATAAAAGGATATATAAAGTAGAAATACAAGAAAATTTCTCCCATTACAAACAGATGATCTTAACATAAGCACAATACTTTGCTGCTGTGGGAAGTCCCAGCCACCCATGTCTGCACATGCAGGTTGCCAGCATCAGGGAAATCAGCAGATCCCATTTGCCATAAGTTTCCTTTCCCAGGAATTATTTCAGCAACAGCCAACCCCAGTCCAGAGCACTGCAGAGAAAAAGCTGAGCCACTGTCATGTGGTCCTGGAGCCTGCTGGGGGTCTGGCAGCTCTTTATTAACAGTCTCTGTTGAACAAGGTCCAGTTACTTCATCTGACACATCTGGTTCTGCTTACTACACTGAGGCTGCATGTGGCACAGAGTTCTAGGCAAAGAGTGCCCTTGCTTTGCAGAGCAGTACAACCCAAATTTAACAACTGAGAAAACTACAGTCACAGCAAACACCCCAGTTATGTGGTTAAAGCCAGTAAGAGAGAAGTGTTCTGGTTTGCAGAAGTCCTGCACATTTGTCGAGCAACTGAGAGGAAAGGGAATACTGAAGATCTTCTTTCCTTACCATCACATCTTCCAAATGCTCTCTTCTCCTTTAATCTGAAAGCCAAACTACTTGACTTGTGCCAGCCCAGCATTCAAGTCCTGAAGCTTTAGCCCAAATACCCAACACACCGTGTGGGCAAGGATGACTCCAGAGCAAAGCTTTCAGATACCCAGCTCCAGGGCACCCCACAGACACCATGGCAAGAACAAAGGGGTGGCAAAGAAGAGATCTGTTGAGGGTCCCCTCCAACCTAATGGGTGCAGTTGGTTGTCTGCAACATAGTTTGAACACTGAGAAGATAAAAATCCTGCAGGCAGAGCACAGCAAGGGCAGGGAGCTCAGTGTCAGTGTTCATAACCTCTTTCAAACAAATCCATATGTGCTAGTATTTCTAAACTGAGCTTCTGAATAAAACAGCCCACGCAGTAGCACACCAATAAGCTCCACAAAGTAAGCTTATTAAAATCCCAGAGCCATATCAAGAACCAAAAGGCACAGAGAGCTTATCCTCACTGAGTTAAGCTGGAGTCTCACATATAATATGGAGCACCTGCATGCAGTCACTGCTGCAGCTGGAACCTCCAGAAGTCCTCAGGTTTGGTGTCACCCCACACTGTGCTTCATTCCAACCCAAAACCTAAAACTGATGCTACACTACAAGCAGGTGGGAGCATTCCTGTCTCACACAGAGGACATGCAATGCAACATCTGAAATCTTCCTAACTCCTAACAGCCTAGAAAAGCTGAAGAAAAAAAAATCATCAGCATTTTAAAGAGCACTTGGAAAAAACAGGCCATCCTCATTACATGAGCATTCTCCAGCTGTCATTTGTAGACTATTTCTCCATCAGTATGATGATCAAAGTGCAATTGAAGGGCTGAAGAAATGATTTTGTCCAGAACATGATCTTAATGACTTACCTACAGGACTAGTTGAAACCCGCTGGGAAGGTGGCCTGAAACCAGGAGCCTTGGAGTTGTCAGGATGAACGTTTTCCACATGTCCTAGCACAGAGTTATTCAGAAAGGTAGACTGAACAGCAAAAGATGGGTCAGCTGCTGCTCGGGTAGAGAGTGGACAGTCTCCCCATGCTTGGTTAGCTGGCACCTGGTTGCTATCAAAAAGACTACTAAAGTGATTGAAGAGCGTTGCTGGCCCAAAGGCAGGAGGCAATGATTTGTTTGCTGGGTTAATGTGCATCTGAGAACCGTTCATAACGTTCATGGCTGACGAAAGCTGCACTGCAGCAGGTGGACCTTGAGAAGGTGTTAAAGGAACTTGATTCGTAACAAAAATAGACTGAGGATCTTGATGGAGGTTTGCATTTGGTACCACTGAATAGAAAGAACCTCTGGACTGCATCCTGTGAGTAACTCGAGGTGCTGGTACAGCTACTTGAGGTAAGTTACTGTTGTCCTGATTATCTGCAACAACTGACCTGGGCGACGCTAAGCTTAAAGGAGCAGTTTCTGAGCTGGATGAAAAAGGCATCGACATGGAAGGGCTGATCTCAGACATGCTGGTTGGCAGAACTTCATCCTGCGCGTTGTTGAGCGGTGCGGGGCTGCTCGCCGGGCGCGTTTCGGTGCCCCCTGAGCTGCTGCTGGCTGACACACTGCAACTGCTTGCGACTGAAGCTGGCGGGCACGCGCTTGTTGGCGGCTGCTCAGGGGTCGACACCTTCTCCTTGGGAGCGGAGACAGCCGAGAACGAGTCCGCCTTCAGGGCAGAGTGCTGCGCTTGCGGAGCAGGAGATGGCAGAAACGCCGTGGGCACTTGCCCGTTGTTTGCGGGGGCAGAGGAAGCTGAGGGCAGAGTGCTACAGGTGCTCGTCACAGTTGAGATGGCTGTTGCTGCAGCGCTCGTCTTGGGGACGCAGGCAAAGAGCTGCTTCCTGACCGAGGAGGGAGTCCGGTTACTGGTCACACACAGAGGCTGGGTGGAAGCAGCTACAGACGAGGCGGTAACGGGACAACTGGACGTAGCTAACCCAGGAGACTCCGTCTGCAGAACGCTTCCATTCTGACTACCTACACGATTCGAGCTATTATGCTTTGGAGAGCTGTTCGTGCTGCCAGGGTTAACTGGTCTCACTGGGAATGGTCCCCAAGTGTTCGGTGAAGGTGAAAAGGTTCCTCCAAACTGGGCCATAGGTAAGCGAGGGTGCCGGATCTGTTGCATAGTTTGGGCAGCCAGCAAGGCAAAATGAGGGTGAGAATAAGCGAGAGGAAGAGACACCGGAAAAGATGAGCGCACGTTCGCTGGGACATTCTTGTTTAATTTGTTAGGAGGCTGGAAAGTAGATAGTGTCGATGACTGCGATGTGACCAGGGGCGGTGCTCCGAGAGGAAACGAGTTCTTGTTGGAAGCAGTCGCAGTGCTGACTCCAGATGAAAAGTTTGAGTGGATTGATTTGGTGCTCGAAGCAGGTGTTCTTATATGAGTTTTAGGAATCAAGTCTTCCAGTTCCTTGGCAGGATCTTGAATAAGGGCATTGATGAGTTGCACTGCGTATCGCGTGGACTCTGTACCACCCCTAGGTTAAACACAAACAGACTTATCTTCTGCAAAAGGAAACCCCACTTTGCGCAACATTCCGTAGCTTCAATCTTATACTGATCTGTAAGTCTATTGTAAGTTTACTGCAATAAGTTATTTCTTGACTTCTGTGTATCTTAAGGATTATCTTTGAAGTCGATTGTCAGCATATCTTGGCAGCAGGAATCTATGTGCTATTCTAGAACAAAGAAGCTAAATAGATCCTGCCTTAGAAAGGAAACAAACTTTTCAATAAATGACACTGTGGAGTAACTCAAGACTTTCATTTTGAGATACTGTACCTTATAGTGATCATTCTCTCGCCATTCTTATCTTTTTGCTTATCCACATCAATGTGGGCACCAGTGACATCTTGAATTGCTGTGATGTTGCACCCACCTCTTCCCATTATTCTAGATACGACAGAAGCTGGGACTGATAATTTCTTTGACCTATATCACAAAGATCAGAAATCTGTGAAATGCATTCAAACTTCAAAGACAGACAAAACCCCTCTGCTGTCTGACAGTGGCTGAAGTAATATTTCTCAAGGGCAGCAAGTGGTTTTCTGCTGATCCTTTCTTCACCCTTTTGAGCCTCTCTCAAAGTCCTCCACTCAAATTACTCATCATCCTCAGTACCTGACAAGGATTCTCCAGTAGCATTTATTGCACCACTATTGTAACACAGATATATGAGCCTCACACTACTTCAGAACCCCTTTTGGATTTTATCTTATCTTGGGTACCTCTCCAAAGTGAGACAAATCCTCAGCTTATCAACCTGAATTTACACAAGCAGCACTGCTTCAAATATAAAAGCCCATATAGCTTAACTACTTGGACTGTTTATAGCAAGGAGAAGATGGCTTTCCAGTGATCAGCTCTGTAATACCACCTGCATCCACAACCTTTTAGTATCCATCCCTTTCAGACCTCAAGATCTGGAAGTGCAGTGTCACCAATAAACAACGGTGGGTGAAAGCAAGTGAAGGTGTGCAGTGCTGTGATTTAGGAAGCTGCTGGAAGCCCATGTGATGGCATCCTGGACTTGCAGAAGCAGGCTCACTGTCAGGCCACAACGCTGTCACCAAAGTCAGTCAGTTCAGGGTTTTCCTGATTCACATGGTACTGGTGGGTCAGAGCAAGCACATGGTATTGGGAAGTGTCTGAACACAAGCTCTGCTTGTACACAGACCTCAGCTGAGGTCTCTGGGCCATCACTAAGTGGTGTGTTGGACCTCTTGCACCCATAAGTTGCTTTCAGGCTTGCTACTGATGTGCACTGGCTCAATGCTGAACAATCAGAGAGGATTCAAAGGGGTTTCAGAAATCACAGCACTCACAGGTCCCCACCACCCTGTGGAAAGGCTGCCAGCTTCACCTAGCTATTCCAGTCTTGGAAACTTGTAAGTTTCCCCTTGTAAGTAAGTAATCCCTTGATTCTCGGGGAATTGTTTGTCACTTAACAGGACTTAGAGGAAACCTGTTTAATTTTAAACATCTAAACACACGGAAATGTTCTAAAGAAACACCTCATGTTGCCAAGGTGTTTTTTATTTCCCCCATTCCTGCCAGGACAGCACACTACAACCCTTCCTGTCCCCAGAACCCCCAGTGCATGCACCCAGCTCTATCCCAAGGCTGTTTCGTGCTTTGGGTTTTCTTCCCCACCTCCACTTCCAAGGCTCCCTTCTCAAGACAGACATCAGTTACTCCCTCCCCAAACCAGAGCTCCATGCTCACGTAAGTTTCAAGAACACCTGTATTGCTCACAGGGCTGCTGACTGCACCTTGGTCTGCTTCCACCCCAGCCCACTGGGGTCCTCTGACAGCCACTCAAAGAGGCATTTCTCTTCCAGGAGAGCCCACCCCAGTGTCCAGTCCTCTCCCATCCATCATCCACAGCTGTTTCCCTCCCTCCCTCCCATGGCTGATGGTTTTGACCTAGAGAAGTGTCTGCAAAAGTACCTTTTTGCTCCGGAACAGCAGCGCCCTCCTCTCTGCAGCTGAAATTGCTCAATTGGTGTTGGCTGCAGAGTGTTGCTGGGGGGAGGGTCTTTCAAAACTCTGCCCACTTGCCTGTCAGGGGCAGAAGGGACATTTGCATTGGTTACTTTGATAGACATTCCTTCTAGCTGGGGGTCACTGACAGGGAGAGGGAAGACGAACTCTTGTTCAGACCAGGAGAGGCATTAGCAGAAGGAGCTCCTGGGCACTGCACCCACACATCCACAGTCACCAACAATGCTCTCTGGCAGGACATGCTTCCATCAGTCAGGGCACAGTAAACACCAGTGCAGAACCCTGAATGGGATGTTCCTTATGACATTCCTCAGGAAAGAGGATAGGGCAGGTTTGGGATGTGTGTCTAGAACACTGCCAAGGCCAACACAGGAGCGGACAGCGCCCATGTAAACATTTGGGCTGAGCCAAGGAGACTCCAAAGCCCCAGGAGAGCAGGAGCAGCCCCAGGTCAGAGGCAGTCAGGGCTGTCTGAGGAGTTCCTGCCTGCACCACTCCCCAGGTGGGGACCAGGCTGCCACCACACACTCAGCAAAGCCACATCACTGTGGAAAGCCCCATCGGCAACCACATCAAAAGGCAGAGACCAAACCAACTCTAAGAGTTCAAATACATAAAATTTTCATATTAAACTGCCTTTTTAACCTTTATTAAGAACACTCTGTGGCTTCCACTAATCCAAATGCAGCAAGCCCTCTATACAATTATGTTCTTTGCACATAGCCTAAAATTCTCCAAAATGGGCACATCTAGTCATTGCCACTGCAGAACACAAAAGCAGGAGGGTTTCCTAAGTGCACCCAAAGCATCTAACATGGGTATGTTTGTGCTGTATTCCTTTTTGATAAAGAGAACAAAAAAAAGCAAAGCCAGATGATCATTTTAGTTCCAAGCAGTAGACAAGATAAAAGTTAGAGATACTGGGGTATTCATGGCCATACAGTAAAAGCCAGTACATTTTCAAAAGAAAAGATTGCTTTACAGTAAAACTTTAAATCTCACTGTATCTCTAAGCACTCACTGTCAGGTAACACAGTTTTCCATTGAATTAGTGATCAAGGTCACTGCCCAAAGTACAATGAATTCTGGCCTTGAAGGGATCATTTGCTTCTCCTCTACTCACATCCATTCTGCCTTGAGTTCATGGGCAATCATCTGCTGTAGGTCTTTTCACTGCCCTCTGCTCCTTTCCCCTTTTATCTTGTCCCCACGTCCTTTACTCCACTAAAGTCACAGGTTATCTTTATTTTCTGATGCCAAATACAATGTTTATGTCATGTTCACATTAAGTTAGCAAGGAGCTACTACAAATTAGGGTTGCAGTTGGTTTTCCCAGCACTGCAAGAGAAAGTGGGGTAGATTTTCCTATTAGTTAATTCTTCAGCTATATAATCTTGCTGGACATTCTGTATTTGAGAATAATTTACGAGCTAAAAAGCTCATAGACAGTTTTAAAACATAGTATGAAAGTCTTTACCTTCTAACCACTTCTTTCCAGCCTTCTTCTCTTTTCTGGCCTCTTTTTGGACTGGTCAGATTCAGCTTTACATTTGGAGAGGTCAGAGGCAGGGACACAGACTTATAAGAAGTCGACAAAGAATTCGAATGACCTTCACCATCAAGTCTGGGAACAGAAATGTGCTGATTACAAATTACAGAATAAAATGACAGCATACAGTTTACATTCCTGCAGCTTAAAGCTAGTAGCATGAACTGCTTCCAGAAGAACCACCTCTAACAAGGAGTCAGAAGGATGCATTTAGCTTGTCCTGCTGCAGTCAACTGCACAGGACCCCAAGGCTCTTGCAGCAAATCTTGGATGAAAGGTCCAAGGCAGAAACAATCTATGTTCAAAGAACAGAACAGAGACAAATTCCAATTTTTAACACTCCTAATTGGAGCCCAAAACACACACCCTCTAACCACAAGGGTTGATGAATTCACTTATTCTGCATCTAACCTGAATCTGAGGAAAAATAGGAAAAATAAAAATATCCTCTCTTCCCAGTCCTAGAAAAGTGTCTCAATCAGTCTGACAACAGCCCTGTCTCATTGCCCTTCTTGATGCCACAATGTCTGTGTTCTTAGGGAAGCTGGCCTCTCTGTCAGCCCAGTGTCCTGCAGATAGACCTCCCTGCTCTCTTCCCTCCCTTAGCGCAGAAAATGGAAAGAGAAAACAGCTCAATGGGGGATCAGACTTGTGTTACTTAGATGTAAAAACAAAGACTACAGACCCACATGGGATCTAAGCTTTCTGATTCAGACCAATGACCTCTTCAGAAAGTGGTGTTGTAAAAGTTATCAGCACATTCCCAGGCAACTGAATGACCCTTTGAACCATTCATGTGGCCCCTACATTCCCTGAGTTCTTCTGACTCTCACCTCTGGCTTGACAAGGTTATATCAAACTGGCCATTAACCTGGCAGGTGAAATGTTCAGAGTCATCAACTTCTTCTCTCCTTAAAATAAAGAGATTGCAAGTCAAATGAATTAATGATGAAACCATAAAACAATCAAAATGTAAACAAAAACACTTCTGTACGTGGATGATAAGTAAAGCTGGCACTTCCTTATTAAATTCCCAGCATATTCACTTTAAGATCTATTCTAACAAATAGATCTTAAAGCTAACAATGCAGCAAAGATGCTTAAAAAGTGCAGAGAGAAAAGGCTCGAGTAGTATTAAGAACTGGCCAACAACGCCAAAAAATCTTGTTCTAACAAGATTTTGAAGAGGTTGTGTTCAACAAACTTAACATAGCTATGCAAATAAAGCAGCCTCAATCTCTCTAGGCTCTGGGAATGTACACTTGGTGTAGAGCTTAAGCTACAGAACATTGACACTGGCATAGGTGGAACCTTGTGAAAGACCAGGGAAGGAGCAGAGCAGTCTCACCTCGTTGGTGTTTTGGAAGCTGAGGTGCTGTTTTTATCTTCCTGAGAGGGGATGAGCAGTGAGGCATAGCGCCGCTCCGAGGAGTTCGTATCCATTGTGAAGTTCAGCTCCTGGCTTTTCCCTCCACTGCTGCTTTCACTATTGCAATCTGTGCTATCCAAGTTATCCGAATCACTGTTCCCACTTGCACCACCACCTCTCGGCTCTCCATTTATTTTATTTTTATCTGCTTTTTGCTGTGCTAGAGATATATGCTGATCTGGCAAAATTATCTGCATATTCTGAGGAGTCTCTTTTGTTTTATTTTTCTTATTTTTTCTATTTGTGCTGGGGGTAGTCACCACATTAGCTCTCTTCTTCCCAAAGGCATTTGTGAAGGTAGTTGAAGTTGCAGAAATTCCAATTGTAGTTGTAGTAGTTGCACTTGGAGGCTCTATAGGAACTTCTTGCTCCACTGAAAGAAAAGCAGTTTACATATAATCAGAACCCACAAAATAGAAAAATCATTGCCCTCACTGAATACACCAGAGCTGAAGTTATGTCCCTTGCTGAGCTGTCAGACTAGCACCAAATTTAGCTGTAAATCTTCCAAGAGTGAAAGACTTTTGTGAACAAAGGAGGGGGTGAAAAAATGAGCAAAGGAGTTTTGCCAGGCAGCAGCCATGCAACACTGTCAAATATGAGAGACCAGCTTTCAAACAGATTCCTTTACCTTCATGGTTAGAAGGTGGCACCCTCACAACTGTTCATTGAAACACTTGTTTACCTTCATCATCATTTTCTTCTTCATCATCATCTTCTTGCAGTTCCAGAGTTTCCTTAGGCTTGTTTTCTTCATCTTCTTCTTGTTTTCTTTTTTGTTCCTCTTTCTTCTTCTTTCTCTTTTCCTTTCTTTTCTCCCTTTTGGCTGCAAGAGCTTGTTTTCTGCTCTCCTCTCTTGACTATGTAGGAGAAAAGAATCCATATTTAAATATTTTCACACAGACTAAATTATACTTATAATTCAGATCTTCCCTAGAAATCTGGGGGGAAGGAGAAAGGAGAGAGCACAATGAACTAGAATGACTTTGGCACACACTGAATCCTTACATAGAAACTGGACAGAACTTATGCAACAACAGGACTAGCTGGTCTCAAAGTATCTAAGGAATGATAACAAAGTAATAACCAAAACAGAAGTATTAACAAAAATACAGTTTTAATGGAAGACCAGAAAAATCTCTCATCCTCTCAGTTCTTTCTCAAACTTTTAATAAGCTCAGTGATGTTTTTGGTGTGATGTTTACATCTTTGATTCAAAAGCCAGTACTCAACGGCTCTAATTTTAACAATTTTTTTTTTAATATGTGGAATCAGTCATCTTCTGCACTGTCTGTGCACAGCAACTGATGTGTGCTTAACAAGTCCACAACTTGGAAAATTTAAAAAAAACAATATGGAACTTGTCAAAACCTGTAAGAACCTCCATTAAGAGAGCCGACTCAAGAGTGTGTTACTCTAGAACAATTTACAGTATTCTCAGCAAAGGGAGAAGGGATTTTCTCCATATCTACTCAACTCCCCTGAGCAGAAGTCCATAAAATGCTTATGGACATGATTTACACCCACAGAAATACACCATGAGACTGGAGACCTCCCTTACTCACACATCCTCTGTGCTGAGGTGATCCCAGAGAGCTACTGCCTAAGGAACTACTGGCAAGTCCAAGCTTTCTTAAAAAGGACAATGAAGTGGCTGAAGCAGAAGTCTGTTCTGATTTGCCACCCTCAGTATGTGCCTCACTTGTATGATACATTAGGGGAAGGAACACAGACACAGTCAGAGCATGAAGACTGTCTGCCCCTAAAAGCACCAAAGGAAATGCAGCCTAGAAATTCACACACAGTTCAAACACTGTTACACCATAGCAATTATCTACTCACTTTTTCCAGGTCTAGCTCCTTCAGCAGTATAGTTGCATTTTTATTGGCTTCTGCAGCCTGCTGGTCTTTAGCTTTCACAATTGTCTCCACACACTGGTGACACTTTTTCAACAGGTCCTGAAATGCAAATGTGTCTTACTACCACCGTAATAAACAACTGAGGAGGGAGTGAGGCTTGCTCTACAATGACACTAGCTTCCCTGTACTCATAAACATACAAACTATTGCACAGAATAGGATCTAATGCTGATTTACTTTTTAAGTGCTATATTAAAAAGGAGACAAATCTCCAAAACAGACGTATGTGAACAAACATGTACATTCAGTTTTAGAATACTTAAGAATTCCCCACAGATATTTTTGCTGGAAATTCAGGCCAGGGTCTTCTCCCCAAGTCCAACTCACCTTGTCTGTGATGGTCGCTATGTAGCGCATGCACTCAATGTCTGAAGGAAACTGGTTCACTTCTTTCACCAGGAACTGAACTACTTTCACATGCCCCTAGAACACCAAAGAAAATTCTAATTTTTTGCATACAGTTGTCAACATTCACCATCAAAATACAAGTCTGATATCTCTCAGTTCAATGCAAAACACTGAAAATAAGCAAGAACATTTCTGGTAAGCTGCTGTTTGGGAAGAAGGGCAGCTCCTGCTTGCTCAGTGCTGACAGCACAGCCATTGTTCTGCTCGAGGTGGCAAAGACAAGCTCTTCCACAAGTTACTTTTTATTTTAAAATACAAGGACCAGAGGCAAATCTTCATGGTTTTAGTAACAACCAAGACACAAGACAACCCTCTTTAGACATTGTCTATCAGCCAATCCACTCTCTTGCCACTCACCCCATGGAGCTGACTTAGACTGTTCAATTACAGGTCAAATCAGGTCAGGAAACTGAGCCACCTGAATGTTATCCTGGCAAGCATGTTCCTCTGCTCCCAGGGTACACTGTGCAACCACACAAAGCACCCAACTGCTGCTTCTGAAGTTATGTGAAAGCAAGGCAGTGTCAAAACAGGGGCAAGCTCAGCATTTTTGTTTGTCAAAAAAGCTGCACACTTATTTGCTATTTTGTTAAAGGCAAAGCAGCTACAGTCAATAAATTCCTCTGCTTATGCTCATTGCATCCAACACCACAACTGATGAAACAATCCCAAAGCAATGCTCTTCCTGCCAAGAAGAAAAGGCAGTAGGTGACAGAAGAGCTGACTACACAGTGTCCCACCACAGCATATTAGGAACAGAACGAGAGAAGCACAAAGGAATCAGGACAGCTTATTGCAGACTGGTATTGTGTTCACCTCCAAAGCAGAACTGAAATGAGCAGTACAGACTGCAGAAATACGGAAATCTCAGTCAAAGTTTTTGCACAGTGTACAACTGGAAATGATAAAGCTACCATCATTTATGGAACAAAATTTTTCAACTCTCAAAAATTGGATCTTTGTGAGGTACAGTAATTATGACTTTGAAGCAGGTATTTTATCAAAGTAGCAATTTTGCCATCTTATATTTGATTCTTCCAAACCCAAGCATTCAGACTCAAGACCAAACAAGAGGCACTGTTTTGAAAACATAAAAGAAGCTGGTCTCCTACCTTGCGAAACGCTGACATGAGAGGGGTAATCTTCCGGTTATCTGCAGCATCCACGTCTGCCCCTGCTTGCACAAGCAGCTGGACCACGTCGTAGTGCCCACCGTTAGCTGCCAGCCACAGCGGGGTGTTTCCTTTCTTGTTGCGAACATCGATGTGTGCCCCTCTGAAAGCGCAAACCCAGAGAAATGGCATGAGTAAAGGTGGAAGTCAGAGAGCAAGATCACGAAACATCAGAGCACAACTGGATACAGAACTTTAATAACTAAAATACGGTGGCAAAATATGAGAATTTCTGAAATTTCTTAGAGAAAATTATCTGAAATTTTTTTGTCCCTGAAATTTGCGGTTTCATCTGCAGGGTAGTGACAAGGGGAATATTTAAACCTCCCTGACAGAAATGAACACTCATTTCATGTCACCTACTGCACTAGAGATATGCAACCAGCAACCTTTAAATTATCAGTGTGGTGACTACCCACAGGACAAAGCAGCTCCTTAAGATGTTAGCAGCACACTGGGTTATGCTTGAAAAGCTCAAGAGCTACTTCCAGGCTTTGCCCTCCAAGTGACAGTGGGGGGTAATGTTCACGTGGGAGTTGCTGGATTCATACACAAACAAGCTGTCCAAGCCAGACGCTGTCTGCCTGCCTCTGGTCCCAGCTGCCTGCTTGGCTTAATTAACACTGCAATAGCGAGATATTCCAGGATAACACTGAAGAGTAGAGAACGGATTTAACATCCTATTTTCAAAGCTTCCAATTCCCTTTGCTCTCAGGTGCACGAGGTAATGTGAACAAGAGCACTCTTGCCACAGAGGAATACAGAACAAATACGCCACTAATCATTAGTCATAACTGCTTTGGGTCAGAAGGGACCTGAAAGCTCATCTTGTTCCAACCGCCTTGCCACGGGCAGGGAAGCCACCCACGAGATCAGGCTGCTCAGAGCCCCACCCACTCTGGCCTTAAACACTTAATGAGAAGAAATGATTTACCGATTAATGAGGAGCTCGCAGAACTTGTAGTGACCCTTATCTGCTGCGATTGTTAAAGCCGTATCTCTTGAGGAAGGCACAGGTGGGGCATTCACATCTGCTCCTTTATCAAGGAGAACCCTTCCAACCTCTGCATAGCCTCCTGAAGCTGCTTCCATTAGAGGTGTGAGACCAGTCTGTGCAAAGAGAACAAGTTATTCTGTGAAATCTGCACAACATACTTCAGATAAGACATAAATGATTCCTACAAAGGGAAATCAGATTTTTATTTCGCTGCTTATATTTAGTTTAGGAACCTAACTTCAAGCAGTCTCTTCCTCAAAAAAGACCCCAAAAACCCAACCAAAAAAACCCCCAACAACAAAACAAAACACCCACACACAAACTAACCAAACAAAACCAACCCAAAATCCAAACACTCTTGGGCTTTGATTCATACAAACCCAAGCAAACTCTTGACTAAGAACCACCAGATACCTGTCTCAACAGCAAATGCAAAGTTTATAACAAGATCTCTACAAGAGAGGTTAGAACAGATTCAAATGAAGACACAAGTGTTTCTACAAAAATACTCAGAAACTGGCTTTATGGCTTTTCTTTAGCCTCCCTTGGCACTGAGACTGATCTGGGCCCAACTTAGTTGCCAGGTCAGACTGTTAAAAAAACTTACACCAGCTGCTAACATGCCCAACTGACCATTTGAGAGCTGGCTTTTATCCATATCCCCTTTTCTCCAGCCACAGTCATTCCAGAAGCAGGCGGGGTAGACAGACACAGCAATTATTTCAGCAGCCTTAGGAGTTACCAAAAATTCCTTTGTGCTGGGGAAATCAGTCTGGCTGTCTACACAAGCTTTAAGCTTGCTTTATGGCAGGAGACACAAAGCTGTCCCAGAGCACCAAAGGATGGGACCTGTGGAGCATTTCAGAGGCACAGAAGGTCACAGTACTGAAGCCACGGGTTCTACAGCAACGTAAAAGCTTTACAAAGTTTGACTGCACTACTTTGGTTGTAGACAAGAAGTCTGTTCTATATGAGAATCACAAGCAACACTATTCTCTTCCTGCCTAGACTTCACTTGCATGTAAAAATATCTGTATCTGTTCTCTTACTATCACGTCAAGTTTAAACCTGAAAAAGTCTAGACAAGACTCAATCTAAGTTTCATTATAAACTCAGAAGGACCAGTCAGCTTTTCCCTAATGCAAAAAATACATCATCATCGATGCTTTTTTATTTTCTAAAAGAAACCACACTCATTTCAGAACATTTAAGTGCTCTGATGTAATAACTCCTCTCTGAGCCCAGAGAAGCTCAAAGTTACAGGAAAATTTGAAGAAACTTGATGACTCAGAGGCAATAAATCATAAGGAAAGGCAAGTCCTCCACTTACCTTTGCCCTGTGCTCGACATTGGCCTTCCTGTCCAGCAGCAGACTGACCACCTCTGCCCGGCCCTGGAAGCAGGCCAGGGTGAGGGCTGTGTTGCGGTTGGTCTCGATTTGGGCGTTAATATCAGAGCCCATATCAAGCAGCAGCTTCACGGCAGGGACATGGCCATTCATAGCAGCCAACATCAGAGGAGAAATCCCCAGCTTACTGCCAGTCCTGAGGAAAGAAACAAACTGCAGTGCCCACAGCGGAAGAAAAGCTCTAGGAAATACAAGTGCCTCCAAGAGCAACAAAATGTTTTGTTCTAAGTCAGAAAGGAACATATAACCTACACAAAATATAGGCACTGACCTAAAATAGCAGCATTTTTAATTGATTAGGAGAAACCACCAGAGGGACTATATGCAATAGACACCTCCAATATATAAACCAGGAAAATATATTTCAGCTGTTAGACATTCTGATGGCTGAAGCAGACATAAGCCT
This sequence comes from Ploceus nigricollis, assembly GCA_013399945.1. Classification (NCBI taxonomy): domain Eukaryota; kingdom Metazoa; phylum Chordata; class Aves; order Passeriformes; family Ploceidae; genus Ploceus; species Ploceus nigricollis. Next base: position 96,305 of record VXBC01013367.1, read on the forward strand.
AAAGCTACATCTGATTTTCTCAAAGAAAAACACGTTTCTAGCACAGCTGCAGCTTTAACTTTCCCTAGTTAAGAGTTCTCTTGCTCTATCTAGTGTTAGAATATATGTAAGTTTTCTTGAAACAAATAGCGAGCAGGCTTAAGAGACACTGCTGTGTAAATTTGTTCCTCTGCTTGAAAAAGACATCTTCAAACACACAGAGCTGCCCTCAGCACTTAGCTGCTTTCTCAAAGTGATTCTATTTGGAAATAGTTTGACTTTCAGACCTCAGAATGGTGGAAAAGAGAAAGAATAGGTTTGCAAACTATAATCCCTTAAAATTTAGGTATAAGTCAGATGAAGTTTGTGATAGTTAAAGGATTTAAAAGCACTAAGATAACATGAACATAGAAATGTCTTCAGTGTAAAAACACTGTTGCAAGGAGGTCTGAAAACACCTAAGATTCCAACCTGTGCCTCAGGATGGAGCCAACAGGAAGTGCCTGTGTCACACTGAAGCTCAGCTGGTCACATGATACATTACCTGGAATTAATTTCTGCCCCAGCATTGAGAAGAATCTTGATGATATTAACATAGCCACCAGATGCAGCAAGGCTTAACGGCGTGTAATCAGACACATTCCTGTGTTCTTTATTTGCTCCCCGGGCCAACAGCAAATCAACAACCTGAAAAGACAGCACGAGTATTAACAGACATACTGTGGCCTCTGCTATTATCCAGGGAGTGAGAGGATGTTATCACAAACTTTCCAACATGCCACCAGTTTCCTTTGTCAACAAACAAGATTCCACAGGAAAATCTCCACCCTCTCCTGCTTGACTTTTCCCTATCTCTGTACAGTCCCCACAGCCCATGACCACAGCAGCTGAGCACTTGTCTGCCAGAAAGGTTGTTTTACTAAATAAAACTGCAAGGCTTTAAAATGAAGCTCTTCCTGGGAATCTTAAGTTTGCAAACAATAGACCTACCCTACTCCCATAATGTCCCACAATGTCTGAGCATCTCTTTCACAAAAACGCATCTCACAACTTAAATCAAATGACACTTGAGCCAAGTTTGGCCACTTGTATTATATGAACTTTCCAAAAAAAAAGTGGCAAAAATCAGAGTGACTGATGTTTTAATTGAACGAGGATGAGGAAGGCCTCCTCTATCAGAAGTTGCTTCAGAGAAATAAAATGAGAGAAAATGAAACCATTTTGGTGATGTACTTCAGTGGGCCTCAATTTACTATTAACATAATCTAGGTGATTTCCAAACAAGCCAGGAAAAAAAGGCTCCTTGCTAAGCCAGAAACATAAGAGGTAGATTCTGGCATAAAGAAAAAAAATAAAGAGGAAGAACAGAAGACTTCAGTTGTTCAATATATAATGCTACTACTACAGGCCATGCTGATCTTGCCTTTTTTATGAGAAGCACTTTTACTGTTAAAGATCTGCAATTCAAAAGTAACATGGAAACTTTCCAATTTTGGCCAACTATTTTAATCCTTATATTAATCTACTACAGAGCTCTTGGCCATCTCCATGCCATCTTCTAAGGTACTATGCACATGACTGAAACAGGAAGGATTTCACAAATCTTATTTGGACAACAACACACACACAGAAATCTGACAGAACTCTGAAACATCCTTAAAAGATGGGTACAATGTGTCCTGCATTGCATCTGCACTTATGAGCCCTGTGCATTATCACTAAAGCCACGTACTGCCCACAAAAAATCCCAGTTTCTGTCCTTGTGTGCCTGCACTGGCTGTTTCAGGTCAGAGAACAGGGAAGATGGATAAGGGAAGTGCTCAGTGAATACAGTTATTCAATAAATATCTGCCCTCACGGAAGTACTTACCATGTGAGGATACACTGACTGAAGAAAGACCACAAGTTATCACAAGAGACCATGACCATTAACTAACAAAACTGGGATAGGCAAGGGAGAGAAGAAAAGTCTTAAATTTCTTCTCCCTTTCTTAGAAGAAGAAAAAGCCTTAAAATTAGCTACACTGAAACAGGTGAAAAACCTTCCAGAAAAACAGTAAGATGTATCAACAACAGAAGAAACCCAACACTGTACAAAAAAGCCCCTATCTGCAAGTAACAACTCCAGCCCTTTGAGGACATGTCTGTACCTCCTGGCGTCCACCGGAGCATGCCAAGGAAAGCGGAGTATCCTTTGTGCGCTCCGACTGTGCTTCTATATCCCCACCTTTGTCCAGAAGAATTTCCACGACACCAACATGTCCAGCAGTTGCAGCCAGAATCAAGGGTGTAAAACCTAGTAACATGAAGTTACATTAAAAAACAACCTTGAGTATCTCAAAAGCATTATTAAGGAGCAGAAATGCACAAATAGGTTGATTCCCAATGACTTCTATTGATCATATCTCTTCCTCAGACTGGGGGTTTCCTGCTGGGTGCCACAACCTCAGAGCCTTTCCCAACTCTCCTCTGACCCTGTCACATCGAGGCTCTGATTCCAGCCAAAGGCTGTTCAAAAGAAATTTAAACAGTGCTTGCAGTGATCAGTTTGGATTAAGTTCTGACCAACTCCTCTCCTTGGAGAAGTCACAGCTTTCTGCATAATTAATGTTAAATTAAGCTCCAACCAGTGACCACATCTGCCCTGCATGTGTTGCTGACTGCCAGTGGTCAGTGTGAGCTCCAACACAGGTGGCGTGGTGGTTTTGTTCTCTCAGCTCTACAAGATGTGAGATTTTGCTGAACTCTGCTCCTGAGAACGATACCCAACCTGACAACTGCCACCACTCAGCTCTGACAGCCAAGATGGGCTGATTACCCCCATCAGCTCCTCTATCCAGCTTGCTGAGGTCATTTGTAGAGGGTGAGTCATAAGGACAGAAGTGCCTCATGTTTCACAAATCTGCTTAAGATCCCACTCAGGTACAGACAGAAGCTCACTGGCTTTGTATGACCAATGTTACTACGGGAAGTGCAAGAATGCAAGAATTTTGAAATTCACTGTTTTAAGCTTTAGTTCATGGCTTTCACTTACCCTTCTTGTCTCTGTGTTCAATATTGGCACCACGGGCAATCAGCACAGACACAAGCTCCTCGTGCCCTCCCGCACACGCGAGGGTCAGCGCAGTGTCATGATTGCTTTCAGTCTTCACGCATAGGAAAGAAAAAGAAGCAGATATTCAGGAATAAAAAATAAAGACAACTTGAATATTTCTACAACAGTACTTTGTAGCAATGTGCCCTCTGCTGACGGAGTGAACAAGTTACCCTTTGTCTCCTTAAAAAGGAAAGAAGCCCAGAAGTTTCTCTCCTTAATTTGGCTAAAAGACACCTCATAAGGGCCTTGGGGACTTCACCTCAAATTTAAGGATAGCCAATTGGACAGAAGCCAAAAGGTCCCACCTAAGCAATCCCCTAGAAAAAGAAGAGAACAAAGGAAGTAATTGCTTTTGTGAAATGTTTCTAGCAGGGCAGGAACCTCTTGCCCTGGCTCGTTTTTTCCTCTGCATAGAGATTTGTTATTTTGCCCTTTATTAAAACTTTTCTGTTCCTAACGCTGTCTCAGAAGCCATCCTGCTGTTTTTATGCCATCTGAGGTAGCTGAGCTATTTCGGGTGTGATACTTTCCTCTGAGAGCTTATTCGATCTGGCTCAAAGAGATACAAGTATCAGTACTTGGGTTTTTTTTCCCCTAAGCAAATCCACTCCAAGCTCAGGTCAGTTACTCACATGTGCATCGATGTCCACTGATGGATACACGGGGAGCACAGACTGCGGGGGCACATTGCTGGCTGCCTGCGGGCAGGGCTCGGGCGTCGGGGACTCGGTAGTGTGCGAGGAGCTGGTGGAGCCACTGGGCACTCTGCTATTCACAGCTGAAAATGAACACCAGGTTATTAATCCACTCTTAGAAATGTCCCATTTCATATGAAAAATATTAAGCTCCATAAAACTGCAATGGTCTAATATCAAAACAGTAACGGGGGAAACAAAGTGAATGTTCCTAAAAACAAAAAGCAGCTTTGTGGCAGTTAAACAGTGTAAGCATCGTCTCCAAACTGTGATAAGTTAGAAAATAATTTTATTAATTAGTCTGTATGCATTACAAGTGAGAATTATGAAGGTGATTAGTTACCCTTTTCTAACTGTAACCTTCACTGTTAAGAAGAGTTCAATCATATGCTCAGTTTAAGCAGGCAAATTATTTATCACTAACACACAAACCTAATGTTCAAAAATACAGTCTTATTCTTCAATCCCAAATTTTTTCACATAAAGGTTAGTGCACACTTAGCCTCCAGAGAAAGTTTTCAGAGCAAGATGACTTACAGCAACTCACACTATTAATCATGTCTCAGAGTTAAACCAACCCAGGAAAGTGGAAGGGAAGCAGACAGGAGGGGACAGTCAACAAAAATAAGAAAGCTGAAAACTGTACTTCCTAAAATTTATTCTGATTGATGCACAGCCTGTAACAGATGTCATCCTGAAAATCCAGCATTGCTCAGGGACACAAGGAATGCAATTTTATCTTCTTTTTTTTTAATAAAAATTTAAAAATTAATAATTAAGAATCAGATTTTTTTTCACCTAGTTTTAAATCAACAAGCAGAGAAATCTCCCTGGACATCCACTGCAGGGCCAGAACTCCTGCCTGCCCCTGTAACCTGATGAGAGTCCAAGTGGAGTGTGGATCCCTGTACTCAGCTGGGATTACCTGCCAGGAAGGTGTAACACACCTTGCACTGACTCTGTGTGTGCTTTAGCTTCAGTAATCCCTGCTGATAGAGCAGCTGGATTTAACAAGTACTGTCACTGCTGGATTGCCAAATGTCTCTATTGTGTAGCCTCATCAGCTGGAACACCTGGTGAGCTTTAGTTATTCCAAAACACACAGTATTGAGCAGCATTCCTGGAAGAAGCAACTAAAGGAAAACACTAACAGCTACAGGTAGGAAACAAGCAGCAGCAGCATTTTGCTTTTGTCCAGGTGCTAAGGGAAGATGAAGGATGAACTCAAACCTGTGTATGACTTAGAGAAAAAATTTTGCAAACCAGCTCAAGCTTCCTCATTCCACTGACAGATTACACACCAGCAATTACTCACAGGAAAATGGTGTAGAAGGAAAAGTCATAGCAAAAGCCCCAACATGACCATTAGCACCACTAATTCAGCCTATAGAGCTGCCAGTGTCTGACAAAGGAAACACAGACTGAAGCACGGCAAGATGGGTCACTTCCACTGGGTTCTGGAAACATGGCAGGGGGGTTCACTGAAATTTGGGGAAGTTCCATTTTCAGCTGTATTTTTTTAAGCAAACACTTCTCTTTGGTGCATAGGCAAAACCAGTATTAACATGTGGTCACCATGTTTAGGCAATGAAGTACCAGATCTGAATTCTTGTTATAACCTTCATGAGCAAACCAGATTTGTATTAAAAGTTTCAAATACAAAAGCTCACTATGGATTATCAGTCACAGCAGCAAATGAGCATTAATTAATGCAATACGATTGTTTTCTTGCTCAATGCACTGAAGTGCAAGATAATAACTGGATTTCTACAGATTACTCCTCCCAAAATACCGTATCACCCTGTTAAGGGTTTATGTTAAATCAAGCTGGTCCTTCCTCATGGAAGACACTGGCTCAATTTTTTCATCTCTTGCAACTACAGATACATGTAAAACCACATTCATGTGTTGTGCATGCAGAGCAGGGTGTGCAGAAGGACTCCACTGGAGCCAGTTTAAGGGTCTTAAACTTAAAATATATTCAGTGTATCTGTCACAAGTTCCACAAATTCTCTGTATTTCACAACCATGACTGAAAATATTGAAGTATTTCTTGCATACTTTAGATTTTCATATTGTGTTTGAAGCATACAAGTGTGCACTACGCACTTCATGTGCACAGTAATAATATTAAAAATGAAAGAGAACACCAAAGGCAGTAGAAATGAAGATAAACCCTGCACTGATACCCTAAAATATTGTTTAAAATAAAATCTAACAAATATTCCTACAATGCCCACCAATTAATCACCCCCTGTATAACTACTGAGCTTACAAAATGGCAGGATTTTTCAAAATGCTATTTTTTATTTCCTCAGTGTGGCTGGCAAGCTGGACCCATGGAGCAGCAGCATAATTTGTGGTCCGTGGAGCAAAAAAAGCCTGAGAACTTCTACCTCCAATCTCATGGGGCTGATTTATCCTAGCTCTAGTTACATAGCAAAATACAGATTTTAAACTCAAAAATGACCTTGCAGCAATGGTTCCAACATGGCATTAACAGGGAACGTCTGTGGTACCACAGCTTAGCAGTGAAAGCAGCACTGACCCTCAACTCCAGGGAAATACCAATTTTGTGACAGAGGTTTTAGATGTGTCCATAGACTTCAATATTCAAAAGACTTCCTTACAGAAAAAAATTACCCTACACATGACAAAATCCAGGTTTCCCATGCCCTACGAAGGGTTTGCAATGTTCCAAAGGTCTGTGTTTGTATGAGCTGGTAGATGAATGCTGGTCTTTAAAGACATGGATGACTATTTTCAAAGTCATCAAAAATATCAAAGGAAACATGAGTAAAACAAAAGAAAGCAAGAACTTGGTATTTTATCCAAATACAACTCTGGAACATTGACAGCACCTGGAGCAAGCAGCTCTGGATGAGATTTCAGCTGTAGGCTGAAACTGTGGTTACCCAACTGCTGTCATGACACAAGCACTGACATTCAGGAATACTGGACTTAGATTTCAGTTCCTCTTTCCTCAAAGGAATTGGGATTTTCAGGACAGAGAGAATCATCCTTTTCCAAGCCTGAGCTGCCTTTCAGCCTGTCCAGGCAGCTTCTCAGTAATCTGCTACTGCAGAGGCTTTTGCATGTTGGTAACTGCAGCTCCTTTCATGGCTCACCATTCCTCACTCCAGATTGTCCCAGTAACCAGTTTTACTCCAAACACCAATCCTCAACACAGTAACTCAGATGTCACCTTCCAAATCCTTACCTTAAAATATCATAATTCTGTATCACCGACTACAACCAGAATGTCAGAACCAAACAACAGAGTTTCTCTGAACACACCTGAAATTTCAGTTTGGAAACATCAGCTCACAGGACGAGAGTGAGACAGAAAAGCACACACAGTCTCTTGACTAAGAATACCAGCTGAGCAAAACAAAGAGAAACAAAAATATTCCAACTAGAGACAAACCCCAGCAACACAGAAAAGTTCCTCATCTTTAATATCCTAAACCAGAAAAGAGCCTCAATTCAGATACTACAACTAAGAAATCTGCCATGGAAAATGCTGAAGGTGAACTGAAATGAAACTCCAAATATGCAAGAGAAGAGGCTCCAATAAACCAGATAGATATTGAGTAATGAAAATGATAGCTGTGTTCCAAATTAATTTATTGATTTCCCACTCTAAACTGCACTAAGTCTGTCTCTTTTGTAAACCTGGTTAAAATTTTGACTGTAATAAGTCACACCTTTACCGTACTGTTAGGTGCAAGATTTTTGCAGCAGCACATCAAAATAAACTCCATTAGAAACAAAAAATTCTGGAGTGGAAAGAGCTGCTTCATTTTTAGGTTTTAGCTGACTTTCCAAAAGGTACTTGGTTACTTCTGTGTAATTTTATGGAAGAGGGGATGTGTGCCATGACTCACTGACACTTTGCACCTTGACATCCACCACGTAAACACCTCACAGGACACAGCCTGCCAGCATAACTCTAAGATAAATACTCCATTTATGTATGTTGTCACTGTTAAGTTGGTCAGTAAAGTACAAATTTGTAGCTTCATAGAAATTGAAGTTCTCCCTTACAACTGGTCCCAGTTGAGGCTTGGAAAGATTTGCCTCCCACATCACAGAATCCCAGAATGGTTTGGGTTGGAAGGACCTTAAAGCTCATCTCATTCCCCCCCCTGCCATGGGCAGGGATACCTTCCACCATCCCAGGTTCCTCCAAGCCCCATCCAACCTGGCCTTGGACACTGCCAGGGATCCAGGGGCAGCCACAGCTTCTCTGGGCAATCTCATCACCCTCACAGGGAGGAATTTTTTCCCAATATCCCATCTATCCCTGCCCTCTGGCAGTGGGAAGCCATTCCCTCTTGTCCTGTCCCTCCAGGCCCTTGTCCAAAGTCCCTCTCCTGGAACTCCTTTAGGCTCTGGCAGGGGCTCTGAGGTCTCCCCCCTGGAGCCTTCTCTTCTCCAGGTGAACACCCCCAGCTCTCCCAGCCTGGTCCAGAGCAGAGGGGCTCCAGCCCTTGGAGCACCTCCATGGCCTCCTCTGGATATCACCACTGCTAAGAGCAACAGTAAAAGGTATTTCAGGGCAGAGGGAAAAATAATTTCTGTTCTTCTGAAGCAGTCCCCATCCAAACTGAAATACTCAGAAGGAGTAAAAATGCTCATACCTCTTCTCAACCCAGTCACTCACTAACATCACTGCAGCTCCAGCAGTGGGATCAAGGGGAGCCCTCAATGACACCCCGAGTGTGGGACACAAGCTCCCTAAAACCCAGACTTCCCATGCACCAGGCACAAGCCCTGAACCATTTTATCTGGCATCTCTAGTGGGCATGTAAAAACAGATCTTGTAACAGCTTTTATTGCTCAAAAATTCTTTGTAAAATTAAGGACTATAGGGTAAGTTTGTTGGAAAAATGCATTTTAGATATGGATGAAAGAGTTCAGAGTATGAGTAGATAAATTTACCATTTGTTTCTACATGGCTATAAATCTGATATATAGTAGGATTATAATTTACATGGAGATCACTTTTACACAGTCTGGATTTACAAAGTGAGAAAGATATCTATCTTCTGACAATTTTTTTTGGAGGGAAGTGAAAGAGACTTATGAATTTCAGAAGAAAATATACTTCAATAAAGCAATCAATACATTTTTGCAGAAGCCTCTGAAACTCAATAACTAAAGACTCCTCAAGTTGCATTTCTGTAAATGTCATTTCTAATGCAGAAGATGGTGCTATTTGTAGTGATTTTTGAAATAAGTAAATCTCATATCTCAGCAAAAAATGTCTTTAACTACTTAGCAAAACCAGTAGCTGTTTTCAGAAAGCAAACCAATGTCTATTCAACTTTTTAAAATTATTTTTAAGATACAGTTTTTCTGGTTGTTTGCAATCTTTTTCCCACAGCACAGTTCTCACACTCAGCTGGACTGCAGCACTTTTCACAGTGGGGGCACTGAGTTTGTGGCTGCAGAATGAGCTGCTGACCACGAGAGGGTACAGACTCTATGGCCTTGTGCCAGACATGTTCAACTCTCAGCAGCAGCAACTACTCCAAAGATTAATCCCTTGTTGATTATGTTTTGTGTTACCCATTCAAATTTTCCTCATTATACACTCCAGTACTAAAATTTTGAGTCATAAAAATTGAGACTGTTTTAATGTTGGCTGAGTATTCTGAAGAGCACCACAGAGCAGGGAGGGAGGCTCGCCATGCCAGAACAGGAGGAACTAAAACTGATGCTGTATAAAACAACTGGAATTACAGCGAGGAGAGGACAGGAGCTGGTACAACCACCCCACTACTCCACCAACTCTGAGTTCCATAGGAGGTTGCAAAGTCACAAGTAGTCTTGACTTGCAATTACCATTCCAAAGGCTCCCAGGAATGGCTGGCCAAAGATCTCACTGCACACTTCTACAGCCTTGACATCAGAGGACACGGCAGTGACTACGAAACGGAAGGGGCAGGGGGAGACAGACAGGAAAATAACGGGCAGGGGTACAGGCACAAGGTACAAAGAAAAGTTGAAAAACACTGAATAAAAAAAACTACAGACCAAACAACACTGGCTATATCCTACATACCTCCAGCAGCAAACCTCAATCCTAGTCAAGTCCAGGAAATGAAGTCACCCAAAGTGATCCCTGTTTCTGCACAAGGGGACTCACACAGCCCGATGTGTGGGCATTCCCATTCCTCTTCACACCGTACCAACACGTGGAAGGATGTTGGGGTTTTTGCTTTTCATCCAGCTAACAGGACAAGTTTTTGCCATGTGGAACATCTAACTGGCAGATATTCCTGTACAATAGCCAGGGTTTAGCAGGGATTCTGCAAACACAAGCCATCACAGAACGGAGTGGTTGTGCATGGATTCCAGGCTGTGCTTAAGCTCCAGCAGCAAGGAGAGGGACGTGTTTGTCCATAAAAGTGACAACAATTTGGCTCTTTCTAGAGATGGCTACCACATTGAAGAAAATCACTGATAAGCCTGCACAGAAAATTCTACAGAAGATATAATTCTGTCATGCTTTTGGATTTCCTAATGGGCACTACTAATTACTCATGATGAGGCTTTTTAAAGAAGCACAGAAAAAGATGAGGCCAAAGGGGCTAAAACAGGTGTCCAGTACAGGAAGTTTTGCACTTTGGAAAAAAAGATATTTAAAAGTATCATGTTAGAATTGGAAGTCACTGTTAGGATTAATAGCACTAATCAGGAACTTTATTCTTAAGCAAGTATTCCCAAACTGGAAAACCCCAAGACGTATTTGGAGGGAAGGAGAGAGAGGGAAACTGAGCACACAAATTAATGCAAAAATAGGTATATTTCTTAACCCACCTGCTATTAGGTCATCAAGAGTGTCGGTAAGCGTCTGTGCTGGAGTGGCAACCATTAATCCGTCTGGTTCTTGAACTAAGAGCCCCTGCCCAGCAATTTGCTGCTGCTGTCCTACATTCTGCTGATTCCCTAATGCTTTCTGAAGTTCAAGAGACTCTGTCCCATTACAACCTAAGTTACCAGAAAAATTACATTGCGGTGCTGGCAAAGGCTGGATAGGGACAAACTCTATTTGTTCAGCAGGTGGTGGAGACTGGTGTTGCTCATCATCTTTAGACAAGATTGTGTCAACCTGAGGTAACCCTGAAAAGTTATCCTCTGGCAGACCCTTATCAGCTTCCACTTCTGGGAAGACCCCTGTAAGTGAGCACTGCTGCTGCAGGGCAGGTGGTGTGTCTGTCTGACCTTTGGTCTCCAAATATTCTTTGGTAAACTGCTGTTGGGTTTTCATCTGCAACTGCCTTTCCACCTTCTGCAGCTCCTTCAATATTTTCTTCTTCTTCTGTACTTGTTCTTCTCTGTTCTTTTTAAGTTCTTCAATCTTATCTTTATTTAAAGGTTCACCTTGAATTAATTCCAATGATTTAAGTTGTGCTTTTTCAATAGCACTAATTCTCTGTCCAAGTTCATTCAGCTTGCCTTCAGTCTCTTCTACTATGCATTCCAAAGGCTGGTATGGGTGAAAAGGTGGCAGTAGGTCCTTATCTGCTACCTGCAGGGAACTTGACTTCTGCTTGGATGCACCTAAGCACATGAAAAATGTTTGAAAAAATGCCATGCTGAAGATACCCCAAACCTCCCCTCTCACCCACCAAAAATAATAATAATTTAAAAAAAATAAAATAAAAAAAATCTTTACAACTAACACTGCACATCTGTCAAAGCACAGAAAGGTAAACCCTACACTCCATGTTAAGACAAGAAAGGACAAAGCAGATAGATGGAATTTTCAATACTGATCCTCATGTGATCCCTTTGAGCACAGCCACTTTAATCTTACAAGGAACCTTGACAATTTCTGACATAGGTGATAATGCACTTGGGAAGGGGAATCAGCAAGAACAGCAAAGCAATTTACATGATCTACTGAGTTCCCAAAGTTCTTCTGTGTGTGCAGAGCTTAAAGTAAGAGTATTTTCCAGAGGCTGATTTCCAACAGCAAGGTTAGGAGCAGAAAGACTCTATGGCTGAGAGCAGACTAACCTGACATAAGATGATACTTTGAATTAGGATTTCTCCAAACATTGTAGCATTTACCTTCACATTACAAGCAGAATCTGCCACTGCAAACTTAGTGCTTTCAAGTGGAGTGTGAAGTTTTAGCACCTTTTAAAAAATTCTGGGACCAAACTAACAACTTGCTCACTTCCTCTTCCAATAACAAATGAACAATTCTGTTCATTATAAAGACTTTAAAAATAACCTTCACCAAGGCCCACCAAACCTGGGCAGCCCTGCCCCAATTACTGACTGCCCTCAAGCAACCCATGGATGCTTTCCCAAAAGCCACATCTGGGAAACTCTTATTGAAAGGAATCTATTAGGTGCTGAAATTTTAATTACTACTTCAATGTCAGAACTTTAATTATAAATGTGAAAGGTTTTAGCCTGATTAAATTATTTTCTGCACTAATATTAATTTGCTTTACCCAAACACTGATATATGGAGCCTTAAAAAAAAAAACAGGAAAGAAGACTTGAAGTTTTACAAAGCAGACTCACATAATTAATCATTACAAGGGGAACTAAAATGATATATAGTTTGAGCCATGGTTTAATAAAGTTACCTAAACATTACACAGTGAAGTGAAAGTCTGGATGCAAGAACTAAGCCATGGATCAGTCACTAGCCCTGGAAAGATTAAGTTTCCTGAAACACAGATTTATTTCTCTCTGGGCCATCCTTCACCAATACACTAATTCACCAATAACATGAGATTTTTATAACTTCACTTTGCATTGCTGTCAAAACAAGAGTCACATACACCTCACTTTGGAATGAACCTTTTTTGGAGGAACTAATTGTAAACCAAACAAACATGAGATTTTTCTCTTACAAAAAGAAAGAACAAATATGAAAATAGAATTGGACCAACTCTGTACTGCATACCTTCAGCAGACTCCTGGGAGAGCAAACCATATCTAATTATATGAGAAACAACAAGAATCTCACTAATCCCAGGAAACAGCCCAGAGTCCCATAGCTACCCTCCAACAACCCCAGGAAACAGCCCAGCATCCCACAGCCCCTGGGGCCACCCTTCAGGATGCTCCTGCAGCTCCACACTCTGTGCAGGTCAGTAGTTCCAGCTGAGCACCTCTCCCCACCACTGCTGTTACTTTGCCTCTGAACCATGAGTCCCCAGGCAATTTCTCAGCAGATAAAAAGGAATCTGGGGGAAGTTCAGCAATCCCTGTTTCTGTGCTGGCTGGTGGCTCTTTAGCTCGAGCCTGCTCTAACCCGTGGCCTCTTTGGCTTTGTTGCACACTCAGGGGTTATCCTTTAATTTTAATAAGTGTAATTTACAGCTTTTTGAGACCACTCTTGAGAAATACATTTGCACTCACCAAAAATCTCTGAAAGGCTTGTCTATATTGTTGTTTTGAAACTAAGCTGTTCTCCATTGCTGTAGCAACCAAACTGCAAATGAATGCTGCTTTCAGCTGAGGTGGGAACCCTCTGCCCTGCTCTGCTAAATGTCATCCCTAAGGGTCCTGTGTTTATCATTCCTATTCTCACACAACCCAGCAGCTCTGGATACCTTCTATCACTGTAGGAAAGAAAAGCTGCAGTTCAAAGAGCCTCCCAAATAATAAAGTATCAATGCTGTCCTCTCAATTAAGTCTGAGCAGGGGAGAAAACAAGCCTGTCATGGGAAAGCTTTCTTAGAAGCACAAGAGGAAAGAAAGAGCAGAAGCACAACCCCACCTCGAGAGCTGGGCTGGGCTGAGGAGCCAGGGCTGGGCTCAGAGAGCAGCTCCAATCATCATGGAAAGGTGGGACAGTTTCTGAAGACTGGTGTTAGGAGACCAGCTGGGCTATCAAGTTCCAGAAAAGGTATAGAAATTTACATTAATCAGCTGCTAATTAGATAGCAGGGCCCCTTTTCAGGTTCCAGATCACCCTTCCTATGCCAGAAAACAGTTGCAACCTGTAACTGGAGCTATTGGAAAAGGATGAGGGGTAGGAAGAAAGATCTGCTAAACCTGACATGTTCACCAGAACAGTCAGGTCAAACCAGAGGTGGAGAAGCTACACTGTTGGTAGCTTTGAATATGCAAATATTAGATGTACTAAAGAGTAGCATTTCCTGGCTTATCTAAATCTCCTCTACATCATAAAATCCTGAAAAATACTGTGTCCATTTTAGTACATAATTGCGACCACACACACTTTACACTTTCAATTTTGAAATATGTAAATACAGTAAGACTTCAGAATCCAATCACAGGCCAGATTATAATCATGTCAACCTTTTTTAAAAATTTATTTTGTACATTTATCTTTTGGGGGCAGCATCAGTCATCTACACAATCAGCCTACTACCAAAATTACACCTAGCAACATTAAGCTGTCAGTCTGGCCTCTAAAGCAACTACTTTCATCACTTCTAGAAGAGTTGTTTAATATGAAAGTAAGTTATTTAGACTGAAGATGACTGAAGTCCAGATGTTACCACACAGATACCACCTGCCATCCAGTACCGTGGTTATAGGAAAAAAATTGATCAGCAAACCCAGAGTGGTTCTGGGCATGCTAGGAAAGCCACAGAGTAAAGAAGGGACTGATTCCCCAATTATCTTGTGAACAGTATCACCAATTGCTCTTTTATTTGCATTTCCACATTCCCACAAGTTCTGGTCCCTACCCTGTCCAACACAGCCTTCACCACAATTCCTGCAGAGCATGCACAGACCTTCAGCCAGGTTTGTGACCAACATTTATAACTCAGGGTAAGACTTACTCTGCCCAAACACAGCTTCCCATCCACTTCTCTGATCTCCACTTCTCTCAGGAAGTGATAGGTGTTTCCTATGGCAATTTCCTCTACTTAAGATCATCTCCCACAGACCTGAGTTGCAAGAGCCCCCTCACCCCAGTGAGCCTCTCGTAGGCATCCTTCTGGTCTCTTGAGCAGAGAGGACACCATGACCAGGTTTTAATGTTCTGGCTGCAAATAACATTTAATGTCCCTAAACACTGTGAGCAAGAACCTGGAAAAATACCCTTCAGTTCTGTAGTCCTCAGGTGGCTTTCTCAAGCAATTGAATTCTTCTAATTTAAATTTGCTTAGAACACATTCAGTATTTATACAGTTGCTGCCAACAAACAAGTCCGATACCATATTTCTTCATGAGTAATTATGATTCTCAAGGAAGCTGCTCCTCTAGCTCTGATTTATAAATCATAGCATGTCAATCCTCCCAGGAAAGAACTAATTTATATGCCTTTCAGTTGTATTATACTTTATATTCTATTGTCATTATCAAATGAAAAAAAAGTGGATCGAAATCCAAACAATAAAGTCCAAAAGATTTCCTCCAGCATAAAAAAATGACAGTAAGAAAAAAGGCAGGTGTGTGATACACATTTGTACACTCAAATACATCTTCTCTGCTGGAGACCTTGTTATATAAATCTGTATGAATCATTTGTGTGCTCTGTAACAGAATTGCTTGTCCATTGTTCTTGCACTTGAGGTTTCTTTTTGTAAATCTGATTTCACTCAGAAGTTGAGAGTTCAATTTGCAGCCTGCAATTAAAACTCACCAGCCTCCTCAACATGAATAAAATGAACTCAATACTGAATTTTCATGAAAATTCCGTGTTTAACTATTATTTGTATCATAAAGAAACTCATCTCTAAGGACCTGGAGAAACAATCAGTTGCTCCATACACAAACAAATGCAAAGTACAATATTACATAATCTTGCTAATTTGGAAAAAAAAATAAGCCTACATTTCCCAAGAAAATTAATCTGCTACGTGGTTTTTCATACGTACTGAATTCTTCTTTATAAAGAAGAGGTTAATTGGTAGAAGGCTGAATGATGAGTTTGAGTATGTTCACAGTATCCCTCCTGGAACCATGGAGTAATTTTGCCAGTCTTTATCACTCCTGCAGCTGTTTCTATGGAAAATTGCAGGGAATAGATGCAATGCTATCCAACAGGCAACAGCTATACAGCTGAAGCCAAGCCAAGCTGAACTCAATTTTCAGCCATTCAAAAATTTGAGTTACTTTCTAATCTTAAGTCTTCTTCCCAAGTTTCCTCTGGTGGGTTCATGGTATGTAACTGGAAAATTGCTAAGATGTAATTGAATTAGTTGGTGGCAAGCAGGTGACTGAAGCTTCAAAGGAGCAGAATTTCACAAACCACTGTGAAAAGATTGTTACACATTTGTGCTTCTGGGGACCTACATGTCTCTGGGTGTCAACCACTTGCCTGCACTGTTGAGGATTTGCAGAAAAAAGGCTTTAAGTCTAGAAAGAAAGTATTAGTAAAGTTCAGAAGTCAGGAGGCATGGATGGTGAAATCTCCCTTGGGAACTCATCCCAGATACCTGGGCTAGCTGCTGACCCAGGCAGGAAGTTTCCAGGAGGAAATGGCAAGGGTTGATCAGAAGATGTTGAAGCACATTGTTTAATGTGCTTCAACATCAGGCAGCTGGGACTGTGCAGTAGAAAAATCTGGTAAAAATCAGAATGTAAAAGCTGGAAAAGCAGGAATATCAATTTGCCTTACTAATGTTTTTACCTGCATGAAAGTCATGTAACTTCCTAGTTTTACTGTTAACCTGGCCCCTATTTTTATTAAATCACACAATGCATGAGATCTCTGCTGAGATATATAACTCAGTATTAGGCATAGAAGTCAGATATCAGATTTAAAAAAAAATTTATTGAATTTGTATCTATTGACGTTACACAGAGTTTGTTTTTCTTCCCCTTCTCCACACCATCAGATTGTTAGATTTAGCATAGGGATCCAGGAAATACCATGTATTGAATATCTAGCTGAGAAAGCTTAGAGATTCCAAAAGTACCACTCAACCTTAGGGGAACTCTGGTCTCCTTCAAAGAGATCAAAGGCAAATGTGGGCAGCTTTCACATGAATAAGTCTATTTGGTCTTGTGTAATTCTAAAAAAGCCCTGCACCCCAAATGAGAACCACTGCAAGTTACTGCCCACTTAAAAATGACACTAGAAAAGTCTAATGACAGCATGTTGACAGGTTTTAAGTACTCACTTTAGGCCAATTAGTTCATTTGTAAGCACAATTTCAAAGTATGAAGTAAAACAAATCTGGAGAAAAATTTACTGAAAACCTGATACCTCCTTCTCCAAAACCAGACTGTTTTGAACTTTGACACGTTTAAAAGCAGCTGATGTTAGTAAAAATATTTTGACTAAGAAAACAACCCTGCTGCTTTCCACAGGCTCCCTGAGCATCCCTTGTTGTCCCAGCATGTTTGATGATGAACTAGAGCATGCTCTGTGTTCCAGCCCTGCACATTGCACAAGGCTCTGCAGGAACCATTCACTTGCATTTACAAAACAGAGAGGATTATCAACAGCTGGTTTCCTGAAGAAATCCAGCAGCATTCCTTTGGACTGTTCCCTGGGCTGGGCTCCAAGCTCCTCTCCCAGGGAAGCAGGTGCTGTGCCTGGAACTGCAGCAAAGCCCTGCACTGGATACACCTCGGGCCTGTGGAAACAGCACACTTGGGTTTTGTACCCAAAAAACTCCTTGTGCTGAGCTGCTGCACCACAGTGGCTCCTGAGCAATCCTGCCCCTGTTCAGCAAGGGCAGAATCCACCAAGGAAGGATCTCCTGCCTCTCCCCATGGAAGCAAAAAGAGTTGAACTGGGATTTCTTTTACATGGACACAACAGACACGTGCTAAATGTAGTGCACTGAGAACAATCCTTCCTAAGCAAGTAGGAGCTGAGGTCTGGTCAATCCCATAACTAATCCTGCTCCTTTTTTCACCTGATTTTTCTTCAGTTGTTTCCAAGTTATCATCTTGGTGTGTCACCTTTATCTAAGCCTGTCTAGATCCCATGTTGCCTCTGAAATGTTTCTCTTTTCAGTTGCTAAACACCGATATGAAATCCTTTGCCAAAGTAATTATTCAAATGGTAATGATCCCATGTGCTTCCATGCTTTACTGAAGAAGAATAATAATAAAATTCAAAATTAGACCATAAATTCCTCTTGAAAACCTCATGTCATATCTGAATTGTAATAAGAACACTTAAATGTGCTCAAGTTTTACATTTGACTTGCCAAGAACTCTTCAGAAAACAAAGTGTCACTATTGCATTTCTTGCAAAACTCACACAGGTCCATAAAAAAATCTTACTGTGCTAAGTTTAAGGAGGCAAGGTACTGCTCTCCTGCCTCCCAGTAGTTCACAGTTTATACAAAAACTCAGGGGCTACTACTAATTGAAGGCAAGTAATTGTTCTGCCCTAGATAAACAATTTTGTTATGCAAGAACTTGACTGCTTTGCTGCCTTGGAAATAACGAACACCTCAGCCCACCCCCTCTTTTGTCCCTCCTCTCCTAAGAAGTTCAGTGATGGAAATCTGGTGAATTAAAGCCATGTGTGTAACAAGTCACAAATGGCAGTTGAGCACAGCACACTGACTCTGCACTGCAATGAGCACACAGCGTTTAGCACAAAAACACCATTTTCCCCCTAAAGATCTGAGAGACACAAGAGCTTTGCACAGAGTTTTTGGAATGCTTCATCAGCCCGATGACACATTTGGAATTGCTGCATCTTCTACAATACAGCACAGATGAGTTTTGCTGACACGCATGAAGCATGTCCTGAACCCCTGTGAACAATGAGATCTCCCTGTGCCAGCCCCAACATCACAGTACTGCAAAAAACATATCTAAGGATGTGCTGACATTGGCAATAAAGTGTTTGTAATGAGTGCTGCTTCTAAACTACAGTCAACTATTTGCTTTTCGTAACTGGATTAAACAAAATGAAACTTTTAGCTTCTAAGTTCAGTCTTCTGACTCAGCATTAACTAATCCCTTACTGATTCCCATGCACCACAAAATGTGCTCCCAGAACACTCCCATTCCACAGTGCTACCAGGCATTGAACTGGAAGGGCACACATGCTGGTATATAGCTTTTTGGTGGGTTACTTGAACCAGAAGTTGTATATTCTTTTCATTTGTTTGGTATTCGTTTTTCTGAAATCCAAAATATCAAGTGTTGCACATCCTAGGAAATGAGACACCAAGTGCATCTGAGAGGTCACACACATGGCATATGCATGGAGAGGGGCACAGCTGCACATTCAGACACCAGCAGGTACATAATGTTTTTCTCTCTTTATCTGTGCCCCTAAGGGATTTATGTTTCTTTGTTTGCTCTGGAAATGCTCGGTGCTTCCTCAAACAAAGGATTTCAGTAGATCTAGCTAACAGAGCTTTGGATACTGTAACGCTTAAGATCCCCATCCAAAACTGTAGATCATTAGGAGCTGCAGTTTGTAACTTCACACTTGAGAATCTGCTTCTCCTTCTGAGCTGATTTAGCAGATATGAAGATTTTGTTACAGAATCCACAGCTGGAAACAAACTCCCTAACTGTAATTTAATAGCTGCAAGGAGTTTTAACCAATCAGTTTGACCATATTCAAAGCAAAAACTCTGATGTTTCGATTACTCACAAGAGAACTATTGCTACTACAACAAAAACTCTCCTGTAAGTAGATCTGCACTGGTATCTTATAGTGCCAACATGGTTGCATTGCTACTGGTGGAACAGAAAAAAGTTGGTGCATCAAGTTCATGGGTAATAGCTGCAACTATTCTAGAAGACCAATGTACAATACTCAAAAGTGAACACCACACCTAAAGTACATTGACTTTATCTGCCTGCACTAGGGCAGTTACCACAAGCATTTTCTTCCACAAAAAATTGAATAAGCATAATTCTAATAAATTAGAATAAGCACAATAAGGTTAGAACAACCAGTGTTGCTATACTGTAGAATGCAAGGAAATAAGGAAAAAACTACAAACTATATAAAAAATAGTTTTAAGTTACACTTCATTAGAGGTGTTCAAGAACTGATGGAATGGACTACACTATACATAAGCTCTAATAAAATGGTCCCCAGTCTATCCATTTCCAAACCACATATATTCTCTGGGTGGTTACATACTGACCTTTCACTACTCCCAAGAGAGGTGGGGAGTTCTCTTGAGGGGTCCTGTCAGGCTCCTGGGGAGGTACAACCATAGCGAGCGTATGCACCGGGACACGGGGAACCTTAAAACAAAGGCACAGACACACACTCAGCTAAAAACACCTTCTGGCAGACCAGCTCTTCAAGTGTTGATACATAGGTTCAGAACTACAGCATACACCTGTTCACTCTTCCCAAACTGTGTATTCTATGCTACCTCTTGGTATGACCTTAACCTTGCTTTGTTACTGGGGACAATAGGTCAAAGTTAACGGTGCTACTCTGTGCAAGATCCCAGGCTGTGTTGGCTGGAAAACTGTTAATTCCTTTAGGCTTTTAATCAGTTAACTCCCCTGAAGCTGCCTCTTCAGACTGCAGAATTCTGAATTTACACAGTGTATTTTCTTTTATATAACAAACAGAATCACTAACACCATGTGAGGGGTACTACCACAAGGCTTTAGAACTGTTCAACCAAAATACCAAGCAAATGCAGGAAAGAAAACAACATCCTTTTGAAATCCTAGGTTTGGGACTATCCTGTCCAGGGAGCAGAAAAGGGAACAAAGCTCATGTGTTCTTCAGGTCTCTGCAGATAGCACCAACCAATTCTCTCACTCTCTATCATTCTCATTTGAGCAGGGTTTTTAAAATTCCTTACACTGTCTACGTTCATTTTGAAATTAATTACTATGCAAGTGTTTCTTCCCAACACTGATAGTGCTGTTTAAAAAAACCTCCTTACCTGAGACTGATCCTGAGATGGAGGTGTGAGCTGGGACAAGTCTGCTGCAGGAACCGACAGAACGTTGTTTGGGTAATCCAGCAAGTAAGAAACAACATTTGTGTGTCCTCCCTTGGCAGCTTCAATGAGCATTGTTGAGCCATCCTGAAGTGAGAATTTGGAAACAAAAAGCCAGAAGATGAGTTTTGCTCCCCAGTGTAGCATCCCCATGTAATAATTCTATTACTTAAATTTACTACTTCATAAATCAGCCAGGTGGTTCTTTCAGAACCTATGAAACAGGACAGCTGCTAGTGAATACCTTGAGCCGATGAGTCGGATCTGCCCCGTGAGCCAGGAGAAGCTCAACCACGGCCAGGTGACCTCCGGCACAGGCCAGGGACACCACTGTGTGATCATTGTTGGCTGTAGCCCTGTTCACATTGGCACCTAGTAAAAGATGAGCTTAGAATTAAACACAAAGAAATTCTTTCTAAAAGAAAGTATCAACAAGTACAGTATTTTGTGGAACAGAGACAAACTTCACTCTTGTAATCCAATTACTTCCTACACACTTCTAGGGAGAGAGCAAAAGGGATTTTGACTAACTGATTGGCTTCCACACATCCTCCTCCTCACCTTGTAAAGACAAGGCAGTTGCAAGAGCAACAGTGGGCTTGTAAGTGTTAAGTGAGGGAACACATGGTGTACGAAGCACAATTCCAAATGTTCTCTCTGAGCTCTGAGCAGCATCACTATGTGGTGCAGTTGCTACTGTTTCAGACAGTACTTGATGTGCTTTTCTGAAGGAGGAAGTACTTTCTTTAAGAAACTGAAAATATCTGCTGTACTTCAAATCTAATCTATACAACAGCGTAAGAAGAGTAACTAGCAAAATATTTTGTAATTCATTCTATCATGAACTACAGGAAATTCAAAAAACCCTTAGGGGTTTGACAAATGCTCATATACATATAACCAGAATAATTTTAAATATGGATCACAAACATGTGGCATTGCAAAGTGGCATTTTAAGCTTTTTAATTAGCTATGTAAACTAGCATTTACCTTTGCTAATAAGGAATTGCACGGTGCATAAGTGACCAGCTCGTGCAGCCTTCATTAGTGGGGTTCTCCCACCTTCAGATTCGTGCTCCTAGAGAAGAGATAACAGATGTATAAATGGGCAAAAATTGTATCATTATTTCAGCTTCTGAACTATCTTGTGATGGGACCAGAATTACCCATCTGAGTAGATCTATCTCACAAGCAGCCTGTAATAAATGGAAACTGACTGGTGTCAATTTTCATGTTACCTAAAATAGCAAATCACACTGTTAAAAAGGATTAGGACCACATCCATACCGGTATCACACCATGAAACTTCCATATTTACAACTCCCTTTTCATTTTAGTGTTCAAATGCATAACATACATGAGAACAGCAAGACCTTGCTTCCTCCTCAGAAAGGGTGGAAGATTTAACACAGATGTCACCCAACATCAGGAAGTTCACAATAACCATGAACTGCGGTGCCACAGTTCAGAGAGCTGCCATGTGCTGCCAGACATCAAAACTGCAAAAATGCCTTGAGTGCACACAACATTTATAAAACATACTGAAGAGGATCAGAAATAAAAATGAGACAAATCACTGCAGCTCACAAGAAGTCTCTAAGAGGATTGGAGAATAAAGCACAAAGCTGAGAAAAGGATGATACAAACCAACAAAAAGGGAATGAGCATCAAGAACAATTTTCTAATTTAAAAAGTTTCTGAATACTGGAAAGATGTGGTTAAATACAACTGTATTAGAGCAGTTACAGAACTAGACAATGTGCCTGCTATGTAGACATGATCAATACCACTAAGAATGCTGAGCAATGATATCAACCCTCCCAAAGAACAAGGGGAGAGAACATAATCTTCCTGGGAGTGTTTGTATGTGCTCTCTATATTCAATATTATCCCATTTAAATAACATTCAGTCTGATCAATAATATACTAGAAATGTGTGGTTTTTAATCAGATACCTGGGAAGCCAAGCTCTAAATTCACTCTTTCCTTTTTAATTGCATATATACCTGATAGTGAAAGTTAACATTTAGTACTGACAGTGGATGACATGGTTACTTACAAATACAATCAGACAAGAAGAGATTGACAGAACAACTCAATTCCTTCCTTCATAGTTTCTGTATTCCTGAAAACTCTGCATATGTCCTTTGACATATGGCTTGCTTTAGTTGCAAGCTGCATGTTAAGTTAGTTTTCTGTTCGTACACTTGAAGAAGAAACTTCTTGACTGGATCTTCTGTTGGAGACTGGTCCCCAATCCAAGCCCATCCTTCACTGTAAGAGGTTACATTGCCCCTCTCCTGCTCCTCAGCCTTCACAAGAGCTCTGTGGTACTGTCCACCACTGCTTTAACACATGGCTAAATCCCACATTAGAGCTCTGATTTCTTTGCTTACTCAGCAATAAAACACACAAGCACACACAGGAACAGCAAACCTTACTGACTTACTGCTGAAGTCAGTTTTTTTTTGAAATTATTTAATAGATTCCCTTCACAGGGCAGTGACTGCTTAGATGTCAATAAATACTTGCTTCTGGACTGTTTGCATGGCAGAAACATTTGCAGGACATGTAAAGCTAATTATGTTAACATGTGGCCCTATGATTGTAAGAATTAGTGGCATGCCCTTAAGTCCTGATACTTACTCTGGTATTTGGCATAGTTTTTCCTTCCTCAGCCACTGCCAAGAGATCCTAAAAAGCCAGAAGCTGCTGTGTGCCTGAAACACAGCAAACCCCTGGTTCCACCAGCACATTGTTCCCAAAGCAGCTGTGGGTGCAAAGAATTCCTGACCACCACTCTGCTCTGAGCAGGACCTGGACACTGCTGCTGAACTATTTCACACCCAGTTTGAAATCCTTACTGATGCAAAGATGGCAAGATGCAGAATTTATTCTAGATCACTTTAGCTATATTTAAGGTAGTGAAAAGCATCCTGTATTGCACTGAGATGTAGCAGATAACTGGCAGTTAGGAATAATTATTTGCAACATTCAGCCTTCCTAACAGACTTCACTGTTGGAAGTCTCAAACACGGACGCCAGGAGGCTTCCTCATTTAAATGCAATGCAGTGATTCTGCCCAGTTTAACCAACTGTCACTTCCTCAAGCAAGCAGAACTTGATCCTCAGCTACTAAACACTTCCAATCCTTGCAGCACCATGCACACCATCAGTCCAGCCAAACCAAACCATTTGGGTGCCCACCTGCTGTAGATCTTCAGAACTTATGGCATTTTGATGGTATTTTTCACATTGGAAGATAGAAACACATGCTTTATTTTAAGATTAAATTCGTTCTGACTTCAGCATTCTCTACAGCCCTAATAATGGCTATCAAACAGCACCAAGTCAAGTTTTAAGGGAAGACATCTAGGACAAGCCAAAATAAGGAGCTGAGACAGTGCAGTGCCTTTGTCTCCTCACAGCCTGTCTTTTTACCTACAATAAACATAAATTTCAAAGATTCTATCTATGTATATATATCTATATCTATCTCTTTTTTCAGCTGCATTAGATGATCAAAATCAGGACAGAGAAAATGAAAGTTGTCCCAAAGCATCCCCATTACCTTTACAATGTGCTTTTTCCCTTTTATTTCTATGAAGTGCGCACTGATGTTTATTTTGTAATATCTAAACTCAGTAAATTGTCTCCAAACACAATCCCCTTGCCTCTCTGCACTGTAGGGCTCACCACAGCATCCCCTCTTGTCACTGCTCCAGCCCTGAGGAATGTGGTAATTAGTACAATCAGGAAGAGGAAGAAAGGAGAACACCTCTGCCACATTTAGAAAGCCATTGTCTAAACCCCTGGATGATGTGCCCTCCTGCTAATTCTGCTGGGATAGAAAGAACACCTGAGAAGAATTTTCTGTGGCTTTGGGTAACAGATAGGAAGGGAGGGGAAGTGAGAGATTTACCCAAATCAGGCAGGAGTTTACAATGTCTGCACTTTTCCACTGGGACTCAAGAAGGAGATGAGATTCAAGTCAGCAATAATTATTTCCTTTCTAGACAAATCAATACTTCCAAGAGCAGAGCAGAAGCAGAGTCTTCAGGAGCGTCTTATGACAATCATTAGTATTTTTTAGTTCTTCCTTTTGAGTTCTCTGGTTTAGGCAATTCCAAGATCAGCTACATAAGGGCTTTCCCCACATACAATTCTTCTTGGTTCACAAATATTCATGGTTATATTAATCACTAGGATAGTTATTTTGATTTTTTTTTCTCAATGTCGCATGTTATTTAAATATTCAGGAAGAAAACCTTTATTTTCAAAGTAAAGCTCCAACTTTTCAGTTCTTTAACAAGCTTCCCTCATTCATGACAACAGTGAATATTTAACAGAAATCTAAATATTATTCTGAACAAAATGATCTAGAGAAAGGTTTTGATGCAAAAAAATACAGTCCCTAACACTTTGCTGATTTTCAAGACTGAACTCCTATTCCAGCAGTCACCAAACTACCTGCCTCAAATAACCTTCCTGAAAACTCAACTAGGCCTCTAGTTCAGAGTAAACACCTAAAAATGGAAGACCTTAGAGGAGACAGATTTAAGAGGGCTGCTGCATTTGGGATATTATTTTTTAAAATCAGTTTTAGAAAACCCAACAGAAGGGAAAATACAGAACAAGAACAAGCCCCATCTAGTCTGCACAGTGAGTCTCTAGATCTTTAAAGAGACTGATGTCTTGTCCTTAGCATGTATCCTGAGGCTGCAGCTTACAAGCATCAAAGGCCAGCCTCACCTGATGCCTGCCTGGCTCTGTGCCCTCCAAAATTGTCTTCTTAAAGTCCTCCTGCTTGTCCTGAAGAAGGAGAAAGAAGAACTCACAGCTCCTGCTCTACAAACAAATGCTCCTGGTCATGAAGACCTGGAACATGAACTTAAATTGGCTGAGATCCAACAGCTGAAAACTGGTTTGTTGGCATAAGGCAGGCAAGAACAATGGTAAGACCAAGCAACGAAGCTCTCATGAGTTCAGACTCTTACCATGAGCCATTCAGATCCACAAAGAGAGCACAAAGGTCAGACACAGCATCTTTGTTACAGACAAGATGCATTTTTGTTCACTACTGGCAAAACAAAGAATTTAATTGCATTTTGCACCATCCAGAGTTAACAACAGCCAAAAAAGTGTTGACTACAAAGATGAGCTTCACTTGTCCTACCACGCTTTATCTAAACAAGACTAAGGGCCAAGTCTAAAAAAGCCAGAAATCCCTGACCTTCCCCTGATGGTTCAAAAACCAGTAAGGAAAAACATAACAGCACCTTGGATTCCTCACTGTAACAGCAAGAGAGCAACCTCCAGAGTTCCTGAATTCAAATTCCAGAAGACTGGCTGCTTTTGTAGATGTTTAAATGGTGCCTCATACACAATGCATAAACCCACAGTCTGTCACACACATCAAGGAAAGGGAGGTTTTAATTTAGGAGCCACGTTAGTGTGAGGGATGCTACCACCTGAAGGCAAAACAATGATCCCTGCCATGACAGAAACATGTCTGCAAAAGCATTGTGTCACAGGAGAAGAATTAAGAGGTAGTCTGGCATGTGCGTGTTTGGGAGTTTTTTGCAATTAGAATTATGTGGATGCCATGTAGCCAGTTTTAGCCTTTCAAGCAAAACAAGATGTGGAATCTTAAAAGTACTGAAGAGGTTTGGGGAGACCTTGACAGTGTAAAATGAGAAAAATACAAGGATAAAGCCTGTCCTCATGGGTTCTCTTCCGTCTCTTAATTTTTGCATAAAAGCTCTCATACACCTTGTAGGAGAAAGGTAAATTCCATCACTAGATGAACTCCTATGTAGCACAGCCTCACATACAGCTGCAAGAGGGTCCAGGTTAAAAAAAAATCCCAATTTAAAAGTCTTTTTTGTATTTCCCAGCTGAGAAAAGCTGAGATGATTTCACTGTCCAAAAACGAACACCTTTCTTTTGTTTGCAGCTACACTGAAACAGACAAAGGTGCAACCACCTTGTCAGGAATAGAACTGCCTTCAAAAGGGACACCAGAATCTCCTTTAATCCAGGTGTGATTCTACATCAAGAGGGAATAAGCATTCAAAATGGTCCTTTTAGTTTATTGAAAGGTAAGCAGCTTAAAAGCAGGGTATCACCTCTCATTAAATACCACCAATACTCATTGTGAGATTTACAGTCCTTAACCTGGTTCCTGTGGGAACATTTATGTACCTCCCACGTCTTACCTTACACAACCCTGGAGATAAAGGTAACTGCTGGGAAAGACACAAAGAAGAAATAGGAAAGAAAAAAAAAATCTTCTAGGAAAAATTATCCTTTCACCTTTGACATTAGACAATCCTTGCCACACTGGTAAATAGATGTATTACTGAAGTGCTGGATATTTTTTCCTGAAGTTACTAAACTGTAGCAATATTTCTACCTTCAAAAAATGCTTCAGAGTTCCAATCTCTAAACTTTTACTCACACAGATCACAACATCTAAACTAGCTGTTCTGTCCCCATAAAAGTTGCAAACAAGTAAAATTTACATTCAATCCAGTGGTAGCAGCTCAAGCTGAGATGCTGGAAGTCCCTGCTCCTCAAAGGGATGGGGGAACTAGAATGTAACTATGGCACAGATGGGATCACAGGCTGAAGGCTTCAGATGTGCCTCAGATTCAGTCATTCATACATTTGGCAAAAGCAAGCTGATTTCAAAATGCATACATTAACAAGAAAAGGTGCAGGCCTGCCAGCTAGTTTTGCTACAGATTTTGACAGGCTAACTGTAAGGACATGGAAAAGATCCCTTAAAGAAGGGCATCAGAAAAGCACAGAAGAATTGTTAACATGCCAGACTTCATGAACAATTAGTCACAAGGAGACAAATCCATTGAACTGAGACAAATCCATAGAGGACTGAGCAGTTATCCAGCAGACAGATGAGCACTCTAACACTGCTCATTTCTAGCACTACTTGTCACTGCAGAGCTTGAAGGAAAAATTAACCACTAACTGAAGAAAGTTCATCCCAGCCATCGTTTTTTTTAAATTCTCCTGGTGCTTACAAAGCCACATTGCTTAATGAATGTGACAGAGCTCTCAAGATCTCCACTGGTTCCTGAACTGAATGATATATTTGATATCTAGGCCAGAGGATCAGTCCCTGAGAAGCACCAGTTCCTGTTTCCACTCACCAGAACAACACCTGTTTGTGCTGAGGTGTGGTGGTAATGGTCACCCCCAATTCAGACAAAACTCTATGGGGACTAGAATCATTTTTCATAAAACAATCACAGAATGATCTGGGTTGAGCAGAACTTTCCAAGACCATCCCACCCAATATCCCTGCTAAAATCCCATAACCCCCCCGATAATATGATTTTCCTCCCTGATAAGAACAAATTCAGCAGAACATTACTGACACTACTGCAGAAGAATTAATAAGCCCTAAAAAAAGTAAAGTCTCAAAGAAGACTGGAAATATTATTCCCAATTACAGCATTAGTTTATTTATATTTCTAAATAAAACCTGAAAAACTCCATTAATGACTGAAATTTAAGTAACTTCATTAGCATGCTGATTTATCAATGAGATAATTTCTGGTTCAATGAGAAATTTTTCTGGCATTCTTGGTTTTTTAGAAGGAATAAAAATTTCAGAATATCCAACCAAAACCCCAACTCATCCCCCAAGCAAAATAAAACACAGAGCAGTAAGTACATAGGGGGGAAGAAAAAGGAGAATACTCGTTGTAGGCAACCAAAATAACAATTTTTCCTGCTTGAGCCTTGTTTGACATAAGGCTCCTAAACACCTTTGGAAGACTAAAGTATCAATTGTTTTTACTAATTGTAAGTCAAATGTTATATCCCTGTAGCTGGTGAAGAGGCAGTTTTAAGTCTCCCAACAATTTAGTTCACATTACAGAAAACAAACATGGGGAAAACAATGTGCTAAACCCAAAAATTAGAAGAAAGAAAAGAGATCAGATTATGCTGATCATTTAAAAGACATTGCTTTGTTTGGGGTTTTGTGTAGTAGTTTGCACAAGTTAAGAGACTAAAAGTGTTCAGAGACCAACACTGACATACAGAAGCAGGAGTTCCTAGTACTAAAACATTTTCAATTCAGAGCAGATTACCCATAAGAACTTTAATTTTATAGACCAAACAGAATATGCAGGCTTTAATAAAAGCTTCTTTCATGCCTCTTTTCAGAGCCATATATGAATCTCTATTCCTAAGCTCATCACTCTGTTCTCTAGGCACAAAGGCTTGGCCTTACAGTTTGAAACCAAAGCACTTTGCCCACAAGAAGCAGCAGAAGCCTTACCAGATCAGCACCAGCCTGAAGCAACACATCTGCCACATCTGTGTGTCCATTCTCACAGGCGTAGGTCAAAGCTGTATCTCCCGTTGCTGTAGTGGCATGAACATTAGCTCCTACAAACACAACATTTTTTTCATATTGGACATGTCCTTATCAAGTATTTCACATCAGATGAACATAAAAATCTCTGACAACAGCTATATCCTACTGACCAACAGCCTCCACAGTCCAAGAGCATTGCTCTTATGGCAAAAATTGCTCTCATAGTGAAAATACTCAAAGGAGAGGAGGTCAGCCAAGGCTTGGAAAAGGCATGACTGACAATCTAAGCAGTTAAACTTATATGCTTGCATATTCCTACAGTCCCTCTACAGCAAGAAGGATTTCAGTTGTTACATCAAGTAAAAGGGAATCCAGACAGTTTTGCAGACTGTCCATTTGACTCAGAGCTGTATGCCAAGGGAAACCAGACAAAATGCACATCACTGAATTAGTATTAATACAACAAACCCATACACTTCCACAAATTTCCCTTCTTTTCTGCTCTTTAAAATAATTTGCTTTAAAACCATTTTGTTGAAATAATTTGTCTAGCTTCATATACACCAGCTCTCTGAAAACTACACATGAACTCTTGATACGTAACACATTATTCTTAAAAAAAGAAATGCCAATGTGATTAGCCATTTTCTTATTTTTAAGGTGTGAGGTATAATTAGAGACTCCCTGATGCCAAAACAAGGCTCCTTAATCAACTTTCTACACTATCAGCAGTGAAGTGCAGGCAGCCAGCGTTCCAAGGGAGCTGGTGACAGGTGTCACATGCTGGTGTCACTGCACCAAGTGGCACAGTTGTTACTGTCCCTCGATGAGCAGGGAGCTTTACTTTCTAAAATTACAAATCCAGCCAATTTTATGCTTATTCTTAGAGCATACAAATAAATCATCTTCCACAACAAGGAAGATATCCCAAATACAGCTCCTTTTTCTTTATTATTTTAAGCAGAACACTTTACACTCTACCAACTTTATAAACTGAAAGATGAACACTGAAGCATCACTTTACCCCAAACTCCAGCAAGATTTAATTTTTACTACTGTATAATGTAGCAGTAAAGCTCATTCATCACAGAAATTCAGTACATTCCAGAATCTGTCTTGCACACCACTTCCCAGCACATCATTCCTAAAGAACTGGTTATTCAGGGAGACTGAATGCAAACAACCAGGCTTACTCAAAGATGGAGTAGCAAGGAAAACCAAGCATTATCTGTATTAAAATTCTGTCCCAGATGCAGATAGCTGGAAACAATGTTTCTAATGAATGTAGATGCTTTCTAGATATGAAACAGGATCACCTGCTCCAGGAGGCTCTTTCCTCGGTTAACAGTATCAAACAATACTGAGGTGCAACATATGCTTTTTCCTTCTTGCTAAGTAGTCTGAGGATGTTATTTCTTGTTACAACACTGCCACTGTCAAAAGCCCAGGCATCTTCCAAATCATACAAAACACATCAAGTATCTGTGGGCTTAATCACTTGCTCTGGACACATACCTGCTGCCAGCAAGTATTTCACTAGTTCAAGATGACCCTCTTGAGCAGCTTCCATCAAAGGTGTTGAGCAACCAAGCTCTATATCAGCTCCTGCCTTAATAAGGAAGTCAGCGACTTCAGAGAAGCCTCCACAGCATGCCAGGGTCAGGGCTGTTTCCTGCGTTTCTTCTGTCTGTGCGTTAATATTTGCCCCTGGGAAACAAAGCAGCCATTACTGACCTGGCCACACACTGCCTGGGGAGGTGAATGCTCATCACTCCCACAGCATTTTGAGTCTTTGAGCTCTGCTTTGTGGGTGCAGCAGTGAGCAGTGCCAGCCCCACGCTGCATCAGAGCAATCTGCACAGGACATCTGTTGGCCATGGATCACACTGTGTCTTTCTGAGAGCTCCATCGCCAGGGGATCTCACCTTGTGCCAGCAGCAAGGCCACCATCTCTTCGTGGCCTTCCCGGGCAGCTTCCATCAGAGGTGTGTAACCTTCATCATTAACCTCCTCCAGGTTGGCTCCTCGCTCGATCAGAAGCGCTGCCAGCTCCACATGCCCGCCACAAGCAGCCAGAGTGAGCGGGGATTCGAAGGAATCCGCGGGCATGTTCACCTGGGCTCCGCTGTCCAACAGCAGCCGTGCCACCTCCACGTGGCCATCCTGCAAGCAAAGGGCAACCCAGGAGTCAGACAGAACTGAAGTCACTTGAGGCTGTAGTTGCAACCACTATCACACGAGGCCTGAAAATTATCCTACAAAGACAGGGCCATTTTACTTATCATGATTTAATTATGACAGTTATAGTAGCACTTGGACCTAACCAACACTTAGGTTTCCAGCTACATCTAAGTCAGGTTTAAGTGCATGAGGAAAAAAGAGCTAGATATATGTTGGTGTTTGCATTTCTTGAGGGAAAAAGAATTACGGCGCAAGACTTTTAATTTGCAGCACCACCTTTGGGACACAACATACTAGAGACAGCAAACAAGTGCCATAAGTAATAAACCCACTTCATGACTAAACCTCAAAACAAGCATCACAAAAACAGATTTTCTTATTCTTTGTAGTAGTAGTTGATTCATGACTTCTACAGACAAAAAACCAAAAAAGCTCCAGTTGGCAGCTTCTAGACCCTGGGGAAGATACCTGCAGAGAAACTGAAGTAAATAACAATAAGGCAGGTAACAGGAGGGAAGACTTGGAAAAACTCTTAAAGGTGTCTGAAAAATGCCTTGGGGTGAAGTCATAGAATAAGAAAATTAGGATTGCCAGAGCAGTCTGAGTCCTTACCAATCAAAGCACATAGATATATCTGTCAGCTTTTCAAAAAAGTATTGTTAAACTTCTCAGTTACTTGTAATAGACCAAGTACCTGAAATCCGCATTTGACCAAAGGTGTAGTTTGGTAGAGAGCCACAACATTGGCAAAAGGGTAAAGCCTAAGCTGACCATGAAGCAGGTTGCAGGTAACCTGAGATGGACAGCAATCAGGGGAGCACATTAAACACAGGCTGTTGTTCTCAGAGGTCGAGAAACCTAAAAGCCAACACCACCTCATTAGAGGCATTACCCAAAGTGTGGCACTGTCCCGACCAAAACAAACTCCGAGGCACTTACAAAAGAATTGGTGATCAGAGACCAGACATCTCAATAACCTGTACCTGCTGCATTCCTTAGATGGAAAGAGATGAAGACTGGGAACAGTCACAACAATTTGGTGGAACAGCTCCCTTGTGCAAGGGTGCAGCCGAATGATAGCAAAAAACAAATTCCTTGTTACGGAGTTGGGATTTCAAAGGCTCATCTTCCTTTCTGCTGCTTTCAAATGTCAATACACACTCTGTGATGTCAGAACACCTAGTCTGAAACACCAAAGAGCTGAAAACCTCACAACTCTCTCCCCCAAGCGAGCTGCTTCACAGCCTCCAAACAAAGCCAGCCCTTGGATTGTTTCACCAGGAAACTAAGAAAAAGCAAACAAAAAAACCCAACCTAAACACAACAGTGGGGCTGATTAACCTTTAATCAGCAGTCGCGGTGCAATCTCCTTTAGGTGACAGCATGCACCCACTGTCCTTCTGAATTCCTTACTGGCACCAGGCTCTCCTACAGGGAAAGCTATTCAAGGACACAATTACCAGCTCACTATCGGAAGACTTGGACACAGCTCCCCACATTACACCCTGACCTTGGTCGCTTGCATCATCACCTCACAACTGCACTGAAAGAACACTTGATCCTCCTCAGCAGACTGGAGGAACACTGCAGCCTATCTTCCAAGGATTACAGGCTACTGGGAGAAAAATCAGTTTCCCTCTTTTTGCTGTGCTTCCTATGGAAACAAGGTTCCTGTTCTTTCTTCAGAGAAGTTCCCCAGCTTGAAGAAGAGAGAAAAGGTGATCCAAGGTGTGTACAGAAATGGTTACAGATATGCTTTGACACTCATTATTAAGATGATGTTCTTGGATAGGGAAGTTTTTCCTCAATGGCTGCATTGAAATTATGTGGACAGTTGTTAGAGAACGAAGGACTACATTGTTTTTCAAAAAAAAAAATGGTAGGTCAAAAGAAAAACCAAACAACCTCATTTACAGAAACCTAGAAGAGAGCAAGTCATCTCTCCATGCAAAACACTTCCGGCAGTGATGAACAGACAATTGTAATGCATGAATCATCCAGCTCAGTGCACTTTTGGAAGGCTCATTCCATGACACACTGAGAGACCTTATTTATAAAAACAAAGGTGGAAAACACACTATAAAAAACCAAAACAAAACCCCAAACTAGTGACTTGTACTACATCACTGCACTGCAAAATTAGTCACCCCTAAACTTCACACAGGGAGCATTTAAAACAACACATCACCCCCCAAAAATTAGAGATTTTTTTCTTTGTGAGCAGTTAGACTGAGAAGCTGGTGGGAGCTACTGTAAGCACTTTTTTACAGTAACAACACACAAATTCATTTGCAGCCCCCAAACAGCTTGTTACCCAAGGCTCACTCTATTTTATCACCTCTTGCATTCCTCTCTCCCCGAGGAGGGAGCAGTACAAACAAAGGTATTTACCATGCAGGCCTCCATCAGCGCCGTGTGCATCTCATCTGTTTTGTGCTCTTGATCAGCTCCAGCTTCAAGCAAAAAACGAACCATATCTAAATGGCCTTCAAATGAAACAGATATAAATAAATAAGCATTCTACATCATTAACTTTTAGTAGTACAGACAATACACTTATTGAAATAATTCAGATTTTCGCAGTTTGCTATTAGAATCTTCACAAGCTACAATTGGCAAACATGGCTTTTTAAAGTACTCTTTAAAAAATACCAATGCAAACGAGTCAGCAGCCTTCAGAAAGCCTTTCCCAAAGATTCTGCTCAGCTGTGAGATGGAGACAGATCTATCTAATTCAAGTTCACACAACAACCTTTCCTTGTGACTTCAAGCTACAAAACTGTGCTTATTCCCTATTGAACTGTACAGTGACAGATCATTTAAGAGTTCCAAGGCAGCATACAACTGGGGGGATTATCTCTTAGGTATGGCTCCATGTAGATCTGAACTTAACTTTAAGCTTTTTAATAACACTCACAGACATATTTCTGAGAACTAAGATACACACATTATATCATATTATCTGACATGATTTTTAAAAGCTTCTACTGAGTTTTACCAAAACTTGATTTAAACTCTATTACAGTTTCTGTCATTTTAGAAATTCCCCCTTCTAAGTTTTTAGCCTCTTGATGAGCATTCTTCTCTGTGGGAAGACTTAGTCTTACATAAACTGACAAGAAAACAATCAACCATCTTTGTCAAAGATAATACAGGACATCTCTGTCATTCAAGATTTTACATTCTATGACTCAATTAGGTTCTGGGTCAAAAGAAACAAGAATGACCCTCCAATAGTACATTCAGGGGTCCTATTACTGGAATTTGACTGTAAGGAACTACCATATGCTGTAGCAAATCCATGATAAATCCAGATGCAAGTCCTCAGACAGGTTATACATAGTATGCATCCTCAATCCTAACCACAGAGGCAAAGCCTAAAGTTACTACGACAATAATCAACATCCTTAGTTTCTATTTGTAGAAAAACAACGGTTGGAAAGCAAACCATAGAAGCACAGTGGATTACCACTGCACTGTTACTTTACATAGAAGCTTTAAATAGCAAAAGAAATTAAGTCAAAAGTCTCTAAAAGTTCATTACACTTAAGAATTCATAGCATTCTCCTAAATTACACTGAAGGAAAAGAATCCAGTAATAATGGAGACATTGTCTCCCCATCAGCTATTACAGAAACACACATTCCAACTTTGCATTTTCTGAAGAACCAACAGAGATGTTTTCAGAATTCACAGACAGTTGGTGAGGGAACTGGGACTGAAACAGGGAATGTGGTAATGGGTAGAAGGAGAAAATGCTGGTGTGTCAAAGCACAAGTTTGGACATAGCCAGTTACAAGTTTTCATCTGCAACATGTCAAATGTCCACCACATCTGGACACAAATACAGACTCTGTTCTACACCACAGAGGAACATTTTGTGACATTGAGTTTAAAACCAAAATCCAGTTTTACAAAACTCTTAGGAAGATATTCAAAGTATTGCTGAAAGTTTTAGTCAGATAAATCCAAGTAAACAAATTTAAACAAAAATACAAAACAAGGCAAGAGACAATACCTTTATAGCATGCGAGTGTAAGTGCACTTTCTTTGAACTCGTTGGAGTGAGTGTTGATTCCTGCACCATATTCCAGCAATACTCTTGCAACCTCGACATGCCCTGCACTGGCAGCTTCCATCAGGGGGGTATGTCCGTTCTCATTGTGGTCTTCTATGTTAGCACCAGCTTTCAGTAGCACCTTCACCACGTCCACAAAGCCCCCGGCACAGGCGTACGTGAGAGCTGTGTTCCCTGCAGGGGAGAGGTTGCATGAGAGCCCTTTCCACCACCCACTCCTAACACGGGGAAGGAGATCAGTGTTAACAGCTCCAAGAAACCCATGTACATCACCAGCAGCAGCTTTCCACCTCACAGCAATGTTATTCCAGCCCATCATTCCAGGCTGGGTACAAAACCCCAAATAACTGTTAACATGAAAGTTTTAATGCCAAGCCAGTATTACAAATCAGGATTTTTTCAGTTTGACAGCTATGTTTCCTACTTTAGCACACAAAATCAGATCAAATAGACATGTACAAAAAGATCAACGAGTAATTGTTACTGTAGAGTTGGGGGATGATTTTTTTTGTTTTGTCTTTCTTTTTTTTTTTTGCCTAAGATTGTATCCTGTAATTCCTTGAAAATCTTCTACTGGCTGGCTGAGAATAAATTTATAATTTAAAACTCTGGTACTGTAAGTGACAGACACTCACATATGGCTCATGTTTTAAATGCTACAGTCAATTTTAAGGTAACTTAGCTTAAAATGGCTAAACAGAAAGATAAAAGAATATCTCATAGTTTGGACACATGACTTGTTTGAAAATTTGAACAAAGTTTAAATTCTATCTTAATAAACAGAATCCAGCTGCAGGTTAATGCTGTCAGTGAGGTCAGTTAAGCTGTGTTCAAGAACCAGCAATATAGAAAACATTCAATGCACTCAAAAATTTTAACTCCTCTTTAGTAAAAAGGAACAGACAGAAATAACTGGTGTTGATGGGATGCATCCCATGGTCATCTTACTGGGTAATTTTGGATTATACCAATGAGAAAAGATAAACTTCCTATATTTTTCTTGTCCTCTAACACCAGAGTGGTTTTTACAGGAACAGTGCTTTCCATTAGAATTTACATTAAAACCCATATTTAATAACGGCCAGTTAAGACTCCAAACACATTCGCTACAGATCTGGTCTATTCCTAACAGTTCCTGTCACGTTTTCTTGTGAATGAAAGTGTTAGACAAAAACACAGATGTTCAGAAGAGCTGTGTGCCTTATGTGCCAGCCTTACTAACTGTTCCCCAGTTACCTGTGGAGGACTGTGCATTGACATCTGCACAATGGACAAGGAGGAGTTTAACGATATCCACGTAGCCTCCACTGGCAGCTGCCATCAAGGGAGTGATGTCGCCTTTATTCCCTCGGTCTTCAACGTTGGCATGCATGGCTAGAAGCACCTAAGGGAAAAGTTCAGTTACAGTGAGCAAATTGTAACACCAACCTTTTGTTTTTAGTTCAGTGGGGTTTGTGAGACTGGCTCCCCAGCCAGCTGCCAGAGTCCCTCACAGCCCAGTGCTACCACCAGGACCACTCACAGTTACTGCCTGCACTGGGCTCTGCTGCAGAAAATCCTGAGTTTCTGCATTTATTCATATTTAAGTTCCACTGAAATATGGATATTTGTTTCAAAAGTCACAGGGCAATTTACTGACCAGAATGACAGCACAGAAAATGTCACCTGCAATAATGACCAGGACACCCACAGATCGAGCTCACAGGTGAGAAGTTCTCTCCCTGTCCTGTGTTTTGGCACCAAAATGTGAAGTTGGGTGTTTCTGAGAACTATCACCTATTTCAAAGCAGCTGCCCTTAGATACAGAAGCAATATAGCTCAAAATTAACAAAAATTAATGTACTGTTGATAAAAATGCGATTTAAAAAAACGATTGTGTGACTGAGACATGAGCTTTTAGAAGGTAACCAGTTGCAGTATTTGGGTTTGCTGCTATTTTAGATACTCCTGCTCAGCAGAACAGCTGGACAACATCTAGAAAATGCCAGAAAAGTAGATACATCACAAAACATAGGATTCATTCCTCAGACAAGTCCCTTCAACCTAAAGGCATACGTGACTGCATTTTCCATTAAAGAAACCCAAACAATAACTGGAAACCTACAATAAGCTGTATTTACTGATACTCTGTTGAAATAATAAAAAATGATAATAACCACAATAGCTAAAATGTTTACCTATCAAAGAGGCCCCTCAGACAATGCTTCACAAATGTTTAGTTCTAACTGTATTTGTTACTCACTTGTGCCAATTCATAATATCCTGCTGAGCAGGCCAAGCAAAGCAGACTCTCCCCTTCTTCAGTATGCTCATTCACGCTCCGTCCTTCATCCAGCAGCTTCCGGACAGCATTTACATCCCCATCGGAGCATGCTTCTGCCAAACTGCGACTGCAAAACCAGTTACCACACAGTGAGCTCAAAACACACCTGCAAGAGCTGGGCAGCTTTCCTAGGCAAGGAGGAAGCCTTTAAGAAAAGACTCTTCAGTGCTAAGCTTTACTTGAAAATACACCTTATATGTTTTTTTTTTTAAGTTTATCTATATACATACACAATATTTCCACAGGTGAAATGGAGATAAACACTTTCTTTATTGTCTAAATTAGCTTGTTCTCATCAGTTGCTAACTCGTAACATGCTGTCATACAGAGCAGATGCAGAGAGGAGCACTCAAAGCTGGTTTTTGTGGTGTTTGCAAGACAGGAACAAACCTCACTGATGCTATTCCCACTTCAGGGAATGCCAGATACACAGAGACTGTGACCATGACAAACTGCTGACTGCAGGTGCCAAGGTAAATTCCTATTGCAGACAAAGCCAAAAAGCCAGCAGTTAAGTATCACAGAGACCACTAATATGAATACTGCAACCAGACAAACTTCTGCAATTAAGAGAGTAATCACCAACTCTCCTACAGCTAAGAGCTTGAATCTTTTGAATAAGAACTCAACTCTCTGATACACAGAAAGAGCAGGAGGCTATAAAGTAACATTTTTTTTACTTTTCTCTTACCCTGCAAACTACCTGATGGGACAGCAGTTACACCTTCAGATGCAATCTGCTTCTGCTAGCAGTAGAACAGCTCGATTACCAAGTACTAACTGTCAAATTACCTGAATTTGAAGTAAAATTCCATTTCACAACTGGGGAACCGGGGTGGTCAGTACATACAATTAAGTGAATTTGAAATAAAATCCCATAGTTGGGGAACTAGGGGTGGTCAGTACGTACAACTAAATGAATTTGAAATAAAATTCTCTTCCATAGTTGGAGAACCAGGGGTGATTAGTACGTACAACTAACTGAATTTGAAATAAAATCCCATTCTGTAGCTGGAGAACCAGGGGTGGTCAGTATGTATAACTAACTGAATTTGAAATAAAATCCCATAGTTGGAGAACCAGGGGTGGTCAGTACGTACAACTAACTGAATATGAAATAAAATCCCATAGCTGGGGAACCAGGGGTGGTCAGTATGTACAATTAACTGAATTTGAAATAAAATCCCATAGTTGGGGAACCAGGGGTGGTCGGTATGTACAATTAACTGAATTTGAAATAAAATCCCATAGTTGGGGAACCAGGGGTGGTCAGTATGTACAACTAAATGAATTTGAAATAAAATCCCATTCCATAGTTGGGGAACTGGGGCTGGTCAGTACATACAATTAACCAAATTTGAAATAAAATCCCATTCTGTAGTTGGGGAACCAGGGGTGGTCAGTATGTACAACTAACTGAATTTGAAATAAAATCCCAGAGCTAGGGAACCAGGGGCACTCAGTACATACACCTAACTGAATTTGAAAAAAAATCCTATAGTTGGGGACCCAGGGGTGGTCAGTACGTACAACTAAATGAATTTGAAATAAAATCCCATAGCTGGGGAACCAGGGGTGGTCAGTATGTACAATTAACTGAATTTGAAATAAAATTCCGTTCTATAGTTGGGGAACCAGGAGTGGTCAGTACGTATAATTAAATGAATTTTAAATAAAATCCCATAGTTGAGGAACCAGGGACAGTCTGTACGTACTTGTCCACCTGTCCGTTGTTGTGATTGTTCTCGGCTCTCATCCGCGTCAGCGCGGCGGCCGCCTCGTCCAGCGCGCAGCTGACGGACGACGTCAGTCTCCGGAGAACCTCGGGATCTGCGAAGGCTTTGCCATCGGCAGTGGACAATTTACCAATTCCTTCAGTGCACGTTCGTTCATCAGTCGGGTTAGTATGAAAGTCACACAAAAGAAATGCAAAGACACTATTTTAGAGTTCAGCCACATGCACTATTAGTTAAAAATCATTTGCAAACATGCCAGATAATTAGCTACTTAAAACTAAACTATCTGCTAACATTTGCCCAAGTCCTGAATATTTAATTANTTATTAGTTTAAATTCCAGTATAAACTGTTAACTGTACCACTGTAAACTGCCCAGCTCTAGTTTTTATAGGAACAAAAGTTAGGAAATGAAATTTCAAATATTTTAAGTATACTTGAAATCAATGCCTCTCCTTCACAGACATAACACAGTAGAAATGCTTAGATTCAAGGAACTTTCTTTAAAGTTTCTTTTTTTATACCAGTTTCTTTGCTCAAGTTTTATTCCACACAGGTTTTAATCCTCTTGTTAAGCACAGCCTATTTAACATGTGCAAACAATCACTGCAGTGTGGGCAGGGCTTGTATCTTCAGGTACAAATGCACGAACAGCACAAACACCTCCCAGCCACCCACAAAAAAACCCAAACATAAATCAATCAATTTCATGTGCTACAAAAAGTGAATGGTTACCGGTTTATACATCAGCCACCTTCACCAGCAATGAATCACTAACTTTAATTCCTTAGCTGTTAAAAAGGGTCAACTTAGATAGAAATCTCTGGAAATAAGGCACCTTATCCCTCAGAAGATTTGCTATTTGGTATGTGCATATCTCTGCAGGCCTGATTTACACCACAATGTAAATGTAAATGTTTGATTTCCCACAACCCAGCTTGTAATTATTANCTATAATATAGCAGTAAAAACCCTATATCTTTCAACTGGCAGCATTTATACTTGTCCTAAAGTCTCAAGTCATACCTCTGAAGAACTTAAAATAAGCTCAAAAACCATCATATTGGGGTATTAAGGATAAATTCAGGCATTCAAGCCCAAAACCAGAAGTTTGGGAAACAGACATGATCCAATATTTTCTGAATGTGAAGAATTTTTCAACTTAAAACACTTATTACCCCTTTCCCACCCAAAACAAAGCAGACTGAGTTCTANACTGCAGTGTGGGCAGGGCTTGTATCTTCAGGTACAAATGCACGAACAGCACAAACACCTCCCAGCCACCCACAAAAAAACCCAAACATAAATCAATCAATTTCATGTGCTACAAAAAGTGAATGGTTACCGGTTTATACATCAGCCACCTTCACCAGCAATGAATCACTAACTTTAATTCCTTAGCTGTTAAAAAGGGTCAACTTAGATAGAAATCTCTGGAAATAAGGCACCTTATCCCTCAGAAGATTTGCTATTTGGTATGTGCATATCTCTGCAGGCCTGATTTACACCACAATGTAAATGTAAATGTTTGATTTCCCACAACCCAGCTTGTAATTATTACAGAATAAATCGTATTTTAAGTTTGAATGCTGTCTTCAGACAACGTATGTCCCCAGTTTGAGAACATCCAATTTGCTTCTTGATAATGTAAGAATCAATACTTACCAAATTTCTCCACCCTAAATCTTTTTATGCCAGCACACACCAGGCACACTGTGACGTTACCCTGCAAGGCTGGTGCAGTGCTCCAAGTGCTGGCTGGCAGCACTGGAACGTGGTGCTGGACATGGTGGAGAATCCCTCTCCAGCCATTGAGACAGACATCTCCCCTGGGGCGCAGCACTTGGCTGATGGAAATGAGCAATGGAGGTTCAATGAGCTGCTTAAGAGACTTGTGCACCTCCTCCCCGGCTCCAACATCCCACATCTGGATCCCTTCAGCATTGTCAAGGAGCTACGAAAACCAATTTATAACTCTTCATAATTGCCCACTCTGCAATGAAATCAGAATCACACCTCGATCTGTCTGGGTTGGAAGCCTGGCTAGTCCAGAGCAATCAGAGCACAAAAATGAGGGGCCATGGACCCTTGGAGGCCACTGGCCACATGACCCCTTCCACCTCCAAACTGCTGAAGCCACCACCTCTGTGGCAATTGCTGTTAAATATAGCAAAGTTAATAAACAAGCCTCAAATGCCACAGCTCATGCCTTATGTATTCATGTAAACTGGATTTGCTGGTGGTGTAAAGGGGTTGGAAGTCCTGTAATCTCTGCAGCTGGAGCAGGTGGGACAGTGGGGGACAGTCACTGCAAAACTGGGTCGGGACATCAATTTAGTACCAAATACACCAAGAAAGTCACAGTTTTTCCACAGCTCTGCTTCCCCAGGATGGCTCATGGAGTAACTACTGAGATGTTTACACAAGCTATTTCTGGTGGCAGTGCTGGCTTACGCTGCATTGCAGTGTACATAAAGCACTGCTGAAGGAAAGACAAAGAATTAAGTCTTCACAACTCAGCACTGAGGCCTCATCTGGGACTGCTGCAACCAAAGCTGAACACCGTGGTAAACAACATGGAAAAGTACCCGAGAGAAATCCACAGGACCCCTGAGCAAAGGCTAAAAATGCACAGATTTAGCTTACAAGGAGCAACACAACTGCAGCTTCCCTCCACTTTAAAAAGGTCTAGTTGAAGAAGCTGTTAACAGCTCTACTGTTGACAGAAGAAGTGGAAAATACAAAGTCCAGCCAAAAGAAACCAACCCAAAGAACTACCAAAATATCACCATCAAAACCCCACAGAAGCCAAAAGCCCACATGACCTGGCTATCTTCAACTACACTGGATATCTCCATCATTTCAGCTCATCAAGGCAGTAGAACTGACAGGTTGCCCAGACAAGCAGGACCTACACTTGATATCTTCTCTGTTTTAAAAGTTTGTTTGTTTGTTTGTGGCATTCATACCTGGGATTTCTGAAGGCAGCAGTCACACCACAGATCTTCTGTGCCTGGTTAAGACAAACAAACTTGACCCACTATAGCTCTCCTATTCCCAAGTACCTGTTTTCATGGATTGTACCTGGTGGTCTCCTGAAGGACTCACCAACCACGGGTCACTGGCTCTTCCTCCTGGACAGTCAAAGCGCGCTTACAGCTCACTCCTGTTTCTGACTTTGTTCCAAAAAATGAGCTACAGTCACACTAAAGCCTTTCAGAGGGTAAGTGGAAGGTGCCTTTTATTTACCTCACCAGCTACAGCTCAACCCAGGTGTCATCCCCAGCTCTTAATTTCATATTTTTATATTGCACATGCCAAAACTAATCAACAGCCACAGAAGACATCAGAGCTGACATTTGTTTGGCTGGCTGGAGTCAAAGGGAGACAGACTACAAGAATTACCACTGCAGACACACATTCATTCACCCCCCTTTTGCACATTATACTCAATAATTTACTATATAATAACAATTTGAA
This sequence comes from Ploceus nigricollis, assembly GCA_013399945.1. Lineage (NCBI taxonomy): Eukaryota > Metazoa > Chordata > Aves > Passeriformes > Ploceidae > Ploceus > Ploceus nigricollis. The sequence goes on from VXBC01013367.1 coordinate 139,082, forward strand.
GCTTTTATTTTGCTATGATTTAAGATGACTATGCCAGAATCTCAATGCTGTAATGCTCATGTGTCTTTTAATCTCCGATTTACTTAATTTTGTGCCCAAACCACTTGTTCTTGTGTCACTCTTATACACATAGGGACTCCAGCAATCTGATTTATGTGCAGGATCTTGGCCAAAATTCTTCTTGCTTCCTCCCATCCAACAAATACTGAAAGCATCCTCAGGACCACTCTACACACTCTTGCACAAGAGTGATCACAATTTCTCACATTATTACAGTCTCTCTAATATGTTACTGATCTGACACAATCGGAACTGAATCCAAGGTCTTACATTCTGTACTTCCTGGAATATTACACACATGCTATATAGAGGCCATCCTTTCCATCTTTTCATGGACAGATCACTGTTGCAGGTTTAAGTCTGAAAACAAAATACAGGACCCGTCGTTTTTTATTGAGGGCAGTGCACAGTCATTGATCGTATGGAGAGGGTGATGTTTCTAATTTTAGCTTAAAACTAAAATTATGAAGAGTATGTTCTTAAGCAAGCCAAAAGGAAGTGCCTTCATCCAACATAAGCTGCCACGCAAAGACCAAAAAGGTGAACTCAAAAATAGCTTGGATAGAATTACTGTAAAGCCTGTGCCTTCTAACAGCCCAAGAACAGTGGCCCTGAAAGTCACTATTTTAAGGATATTCCTGAACAATAGACAACTGGAAGAACAGAAGAGTGGAGAGACTTTCACCTGTACTGTGATGTTCCTGCTTTACCCTCTATGGGGCCACTGCAGAGCCCAGAGATCTTCAGATGAGAAGAGGCAGACACATCTTCACATCTTCTGTAGTGGGCAGCTCTTCATCTGAACTCCTGCTGCTGGAGCCAAGTGCCAGCTGTTCACAAACCCCACAGGAACAAGGCCAGCAGCACTACCCAACAACGGAAGAGCTCAGTGACTGAACTTGGGGCCAGATAATGCCAGATGTTCCACACCTTAATGCCATATGACTGAACTATTTAAATTAGCCTGAAGTTGATTACAGAGGTGTATTAGAACAAAGAACTCACCTTTCAAGGGAGAAGTTTGCTCATCAGATACACACCTATGCTCCTAAAACCAACACTCCCATTTCCTTGTTGACTTTCAGACTCATTGGGGTATTCCCACCTTGTGACTACCCAGGTTAGTTTTAAGGTAACCTGAAATGAGCTGGTAACTTCTCAGTCTCAGTGTGATCTGAGTTTAACAAGTCAGAGAGATACAAATATTGCTTAAAAAAAAAAAAAANAACAGGTTTGTGCTGCCTTTGGAAAACACAGTTAAGTCCCTCATAGGACACACAGCTGGTGTCAACATATACTTTGAACATCAAAGGAGACTGCTCCAAAAAGATCAACATATCCAAGAGATAATGTCCAATAATCCTCACAAAGCCCTGCAGATTCAGTGGTGATTGTGTGCTTTCCCTGTCAGTTCCAGCACACTGCATGTTCTAACACACACTGGAGGACATTTACTTGTAACATGTCCAATTTATGCCCTCACGCTCATGACAAAGTCTAACTCAGCTTCAGTTCATACAGAATCAGCTGGGGGTCCTTAAGGGCCTACACAGCCCAAAGACAGGTTGTGATGGAAATGTGGACAATTTTAAAAGGCACAAAGAAGTACAAAATGAGAATCATTGCCCAGAAATGTGACTCTTATCTTTTTACCAGTATGTCAGGAATCTGCTCTAATCAGCCTGGTGTACAAGCAGCACCTCAAACAAGGTAAAGAGGGTTCAAGGAAGGGGGGGGGGGAACTTTGTTTTAGGTTCTTTACTGGAATCTCCATTCAAAGGAATTGAGAAGTTCTAGACTGTCCAAAGTACTTGCCACAGCCTTGTACTAACAAGCAGTGACCCTACCAGAACAATATCAACTCCAGCACACCACAGAGCTGCTACAAGGCAAGAAGGCAACAAGCAGAACTGAACACACGCTGTTCTCTAAGGTCTCAGGTGGCAAAGTTACACATTGCCTGTGCAAATAACCAAAAAGTGTGCACTTGGCTTCTCCCTGATGATATCTAAATATCTTCCCAAACACAAATTTCATATTAGATCAGTTTCAGAGTCAGTAAACCAAAGAAAAGCATCCCCCATTTGCTTGTAAAGAGCAGTCCAAAGCCAAGCAAACCCAAAGGAACAGTCATTTGCAGGTTTCACTGCATTAAGATACCTAATTTGCAGCATGAGAATGAGGGACATAAATATATTTACATGTAGCTTATTGTATGCTGATTGTTCAGGCTAAAGTCCTCAAGGCAAAAGCCACATATTGAGTAGTGCTCTTCAGGTAAAGAAATTAGAAAATACTAATAATTCATTCTAGTGCACTCATTTTCTAAAACTCATAAGCTTTTAAAAACTTTCATATGAAGTGTTGTAAAAAAAAACTAACACACACTAAGCTAAAGAACATTAGAATTATAAGGAAAGTCTACTTGTAGTATAAGGAAAATAACTGTTTAAGTGAGAGTGCAGCTTGAGCAATGCCATTTGGGATTTTTGGGTATTTTTTTTGGAGAAAAGCATTATCCAGAATGATTCTCCATTTTTCAGTAGGTCATTTCAACACTACTATTCCCAGGTATGGAACAGTTTGATATGTTAGGGATTATTTTAGCTTTGTTTTCTAAAACACTAAAAAAAACTACATTGAGGCTTTCAATCTTTCCAAGTCAAGCACACGCCTTTGGAATCACTACCACTGAAAATCAGAGTTATGGTCTGATTTCAGCTCAGCTCCAGAGCAATGAAAACTCCCTGCACCTCCACCAGCCCTGGCGTATCTGCACTTCACTCAAGAAAATATCCTTTTACATACATGTGATTCAAATTTTCACTACAAAACTATTTTCCCGTCTCACCAAGTGCATGGCACAAACAGAACTCACTGGCTGCAATTTTTATTTTTCTTCTTCTCAATTAGTATTTGGACATGCTAAATAAAATTCATTTAGCATGAAATTAAGAGCTACAGCTTGAGGGTTTTTAAAAATTTTATTAATTAGCATTTTACAATATTTCATGTGTCACCATCACAGTTCCCTATAGACTTCAAGAGCAGCTGAGTTCTCAGTTGCTACAAATCATAGTCCTGACAGCAAACTGTGACACTCAAAAATGACATTTTCAGTGCAATCTGAAAAATCATGTTCAGATCATCTGCTAAGCATTTTCTGGCAAAAGCAGAAATTTATTATCCTGGACTGTACCTCATGGTCCTTATCTCAAAATATCCCTTCTTCACAAATCCACTCTCTTAAACATAATAGGAAATCACCCACAATATTCACAAGTGAAAGGGGATGCCTGAAAAAAAACCTGAAAGGCCATTCCAACATACACACATCTTCCCCTAATTCCAGCTCTCACTTTTCACTTACTTGACACTACAAACTCTTAATATTACACTTGCATTTACATCTATTTCAATGCACTTGTGGGAACAGGAGCCAGCAATCTCCACCACATTCTCTCCTCCTTCCAGCACGGCAGCTGTAGCAGTGAGATTTTCCTTTTCCAGAATCAAAAGTCAGGAAATACTTCTCCAGCTACAGTTAGTTCTTACTGTTATTTCAGTAACATTTTGATGGCAAGGGCTCCTTTTGGAAATCATCTCCTTTTTACATTAATGTGCTTAAATATCTCATACTCTGAAAACTAATTTTAAATTCCACACAAACACAAATCCTTGATTAACTAGTCAATATTCATTAACATTTCTTTTGAGAAATTAGATTCATTAAGTATCAATTTATAAATTTAGATTTCAATTTAGTCTCACGTCACTTCAATAAGGGTTACCTAATCAGGGAATTCACTACCTCGGCCACCAACTGCCATTTTTAGTAAAGCTTGGAAGCCCAGTAAGCAAATTCAGCAATGAAAAACAGCTTTACATAGACTTACAGATGTTTCTAGAAAAATCCCAATCTTCCCAAATAGTCTGAAATTTCATTTAATTTCTCTCCACCAACCCAATACACCCATTCCTTTGTTTTCAGAATGGAAGGAAGAATACAGGTATTTGACAGATATGGAATACCAGACATATTTTTAGCTTAGAACACTGAAATAAAAGATTGGTTTCAACTTTGTAGCAGAGATTTGTTAACATATGAGAGGTCAAATAGGACAGAATAATACCAGAAAAATTACCCACATAACTACCTCCTCAAAACTCCTCATCTTATTTAAAATCCTGACCATGCCAGACTTTGCTACAGCCTAACTCTTAATTTTCTGTCAGTTTGATTTTTCCCAAGCTTTCATTAGGCATCCATTTTCTCCCAGGTATGAACACTAAGTTACCTTTTCTAAAGCTAAAATAACATCAGCATTTTGTGCCAATCTAACATTTGGCCACTTCCAGAAGGATGACTTTGTGCTCCTCCTCTCCCCATGTTTCCCCTTACTGGAGGAAAGAAGAGGGAGATAAGCCTGACCAGCAAAAGGTCTTTCTAGGCACCACCAGAACTGGTAAGAGGAGAGAAAACCATGCAGGAACAGCAGATTACTGCCTGACTAGGACAGCAAACAGCCACTAAACCATCATATCCACCTCACACACCTCCCCATCACTCATTCACAATGTTTGCTCCAAATGTTTGTTTCCTAATCCAGGATCTTTATAAAGAAATTTAACCTTTCAATTTTTTAAGATTTTGTTTCTATTAAATCTCTATCAAAGAAACACTTGCCTTACTACAAGGCAACAAGTTCCCAGATGCAATCCTGAACACTGCTGACCCCTTTACAGGAACCACAACTTCCAGACACACTCATCATATATGTGCAGAAAATCATGCTGATCACTCAAACAAATGCACTTTGATCCCATACATATTGCATGTAGTTCATATGGAAGCATCATGAATTACTCTGGTGTCATGATTACAGATGCACTTCAGCAGCAGCAAACAGCTTGTCTACCCATCTCACTGTGGGTGACCATCTGGGAGGGAACTCTGACTCTTGGGTTACCTTGTGTTTTGAAACAGCAACTACAATCAGAACAGAAGCAATATTACAGCAAAAACAACTGCCAGTTCTGTCTGAGAATAACTATTTCTACTAGCTTCACTAAACTGTCGGGGTTTGTTCTGGTTTGGTTTTTACTTTTTTAATGGAAAAAGCACTCTCACCCATTGGCAACTAAGACCTTCTTCCTAACTTGCTTTTGATTGCAAGAAAATATAAGATTTGAGAAAAATATTTAAAACACAGTACTAACTTTAATTCAAATTATAAAGGAAAAGAATGGGATTAAACAGTGGTTTATCTACATGACTCTGAAAAACCTGAATTTGTTTTGGTGCTTTGCTGGGATTAAATGGGAGTTACACTGGATATCACAGTTAAATAGGAGCTTAGCACTTCATTTTAAAATTTTTTTGAATGATCAAGTCAGGGATTTTTTTTTTCACTCTTAACACATAAAAGCCAGCAATATACACCCAGAATATTTGCCACAGCAGCAAAACCACAGCAAACTACTTGGGTGCCCAATGCCTTTTCCCTTGCCAGTCTTCCCTTCCTCGTTATCTCCTCCTGCCACAAACCCTCCACACCTTCTCCAGGGCTGCAGCACCAGAGAGCATTCAACTCCATTTTATACTTATAGGCTTAAAACAAACGCCCTTCTGGTTGTATCCCGCTTGCCAGCCTTGCTGTGATTAGCTAAGGGAAAACTTCAGCCATGGGCGGAATTGTTCGCCTGCCTTTGTTTGGCTTTGAACTGGACACAGTTAAACAGCAGCGTCAGCACATCCCCCGAGCCGGGCAGTCACCTGCTCCCAGCCTGCTCAGCAGAGTGTGAGCACACACATCCCAGTGCATCCCAGCACATCCCAGTGCACCCCAGCATATCCCAGCATACCCCAACACACATCCCAGCACATCCCAGTGCACCCCAGCGCATCTCAGCACATCCCAATGCACCCCAGCACATCCCACAGCATTCCAGTGCCCCCCAGCACATCCCAGTGTACCCCAGCATATCCCAGTGCACCCCAGCACACATCCCAGTATATCCCAGTGCACTCCAGCACGTCCCAGCGCATCTCAGTGCACCCCAGCATTTCCCAGCACATCCCAGCGCACCACAGAGCATCCCAGCCCATCCCTTGCACATCCCAGTGCACCCCAGCCCAAAGAACGGGGAGCTGCTGACACCCACCCAGTGCCCAGCCAGAACACAGGAGCTCCGCTCAAATTCAGAGCTTTGGACATCATCCTCTATGTCAAGGAAGAGAAGAAAGAATCTGATTGTTTCTGGGTGCTTATACAAAGTAGTTTTAAATCCCTAAGTCACTCTTGGGGAATTTATTTTAAGCTAAGATTGTAATGCATACAATATTTACCCATACAACTACAAAGGCAGTGTCCTCATTTTGCATGGGACACATTTATGGAAGTGATGCAAACTTGCAAGTGATGCAACTAGCTAAATGATCCAGAAGCAGAAATCATGACCTCTGTAAAGAAAGCTACAAATTTTTTACTTTGTGCCATCAAATATGGAAAACTGTACTGTTTATTTAATTATTTTACAGAAAAATATCACAGCTAGTGGTTGATAATTATTCTTCATTTGCTGGTTCTTCCTTTCATGGCTTATCAGAGAGAAGTATTTCCTCATTTCAAGTCTGACAATTACTTAGCTCCAAGAATCTGAAAGATACGTATCAAAGAGCTAAGACTGCTACTAAAACAAGGGAAGGAGGAACGTGGAAATGGCACTGTCCACTGTGGGAGGGGAGGGAGCATATTCCTGAGAAATATCAAGAGAAGAAAAAAAATATTCACACTGAGAAAGGTGCACACAATTCCTGTTCTTGACTTCCCAGCTCAGTATTTCATGTCTCATCCTCTTTAGGGCTCGTGTCCCTTGAAAACAAGTTACGTTACAGACGCTCTCACCTATTTAGTGGGACAAGGGGAAGACAGCAGAATTACTTTCTGCTTTTTGAGTAACCTAAAGGAAGGGAAAGTATCACACCCCTGTGGAGACTGACTCCAGGATATGACCCCCCTGCACAACAGAGATGCAGGAAGGCAAGAACTCAAGTAACCTTTGAGTGCTATTTATAGACAAACAGCCCACTTGAACTCTTCTCAAAGTTTCTGGAAGTCAGTGGCAAACTGAGCCCCAATGGGCTGTAATTGCTTTCCTGAATCACAAAGGAACTCTGACTCGGTACAGTACCCAGTGACTATCTGGGAAAAAGACATTTGAAAATACTACTACATTTTCAAGCAAAGATCTAAGAGCAAAGTGAGTGCCAATAACATCACTGAGCTATCTCAGAAGCACACAGAGTTTTAGCCCCCAGTTTATGCTAATTATGTATGGCAAAGCAAGCCAAAACACGGAGTATTTTCAGTGAGTAATCAAGTGCACCACTTCTTTTAAAAAACAATCACCACACTAATGGTGCATAGCACAGAATAATGTATAAATTCAACTCAGTCTCAAACTGAGCATTTGAGAAACTCTTCATGAAACCCTCTCCTCTGCCTAAAATGATCCACAGCCTTTCAGTGTAATGTCATCATTACATACGTGCTGCATAACAAAAGATCCTGAAAGTAAAATCTTCGAGAATGCCACAGTAGATTGGAGTACCAAACTACCAAAAATCAGGACACTACAGTCTTCAGAAAGAAAATATGGAATTTATTTTACCATGACCCAACTTGAAGAAAGAACACACCCATCTATTGCTAACACCCCTCTACAAAAACATCCCAGGGGAGGTCATCCCATCTATTTATTTTTTGCAGCATCGTCTTGCAGTTTTAAAAACAAAAGGGAAGAGATGCATTTTCACCCAGCTCCATGTCTCTGAAGCTCTGGTGCTTCAGATGGGAGATTTTGTCCATCAGAGGTCACAGAATCCAACATGTGGCACCACATAGAACAAGTTCTACTGAGCTTCTTCAGAGCACAATGCAGAGAGAAACTGTAACAAGCACGAATCCAATGGAGGGAGTTGCTTCCAAAAGTGAGTATGGAAAACTCCAGCCAATTAAGGTTCTACCACAGCAAACTTCTTTCACTATTTCCTCCAGGTCTTTGCTCTTAATCTGTGTTAAGACTAAAATAAAGTTGTTCTACTTCTTGCTGTGTCTCTGCTGCTGGGGAGGATCAGGTACTGGGCGCTCTCACTCTAAGTGAAGGCTGATAGCCAAAAGCACAGCCATAGTGCAAGTTTATCCTTTTCCCATTAGCAAATCTTCCTACTTTCCCTCCAGAGACTTCCAAAACATGCTGCTTACTTGGTTTTGGCAATACTAGACAAAGCCAGCTGGAAGTCAGGCCAGGTTGGTTAGAACATTCTTGTTTGCTGTGGTTCTTCCTCTTGCTACTCAAAAACCAACTAATTCTTTGAAAGCAAAGACACAGTTTTAGCCTTTATAATGATTCTGAGTTGAGAAGTTTATTTTAAAGGACATATTCAAACATGAGTGTCAGAAAAAGAATATACACACACATACAAAGGAATAGTCAACTGCACACACAGGAATAATCAAATGCACAAACACGGAATAATTTGTTATAGTTCCTCAGAAAAATAGTGGTAGATTTAAAGACAAATTCAACTTGCAAACCAAAGGCAAAAGGCAAACAACAAATGGAGATGTATAAACAAAACACAGCTTGGAGGACAGATGAAATAACACTCCTCTCTCCATGCATCAATAGAGCTCAGCTTCAGTAACACGACTCATTTGGGGCATAAACTTAAGAAGAATAGAGATCATGTACAGAGACTCCAGAGGAGAATAAGAGCAGATGAAAGTCTAAAGAACATGAGTTAAGGACAGAGAAAGGTTAGATGTTATTTAACCAAAGAAAAAAAAAAAAAAAAGAAAAAAAATAGAAGATAACAGAGGGTGATATCAGTCTGCAAATCAGCTCTAAGGATGGCTGCACTGGAAAAGGGAACACTGAACCTGGGTAGATGCATTAAAGAAGCAGTCAAAGCCACTGGAAACCACTAACTGCTTTACTACATCTTTCTTCCTTCCCTCACAAAGCTCTTCCAAAGGAAGCAGCTCAGTGCTCCCTTCACCCTTGAGTTACATATTTCAGTACGTAACACTGAGGACTGGCATTCAAAAAACCTTTTCATCCCAAGGACTGCAGTGGGCTTGGCATGTTCTGGAGCTTCCAGCACTGGAGATTGTCTGTCTAATCAGATCCTAAAGCCACCCATCAGAAATGGCACAAGCACAGCTGAATTTGCCTGGGGAGAAGGCAGAGAAGAAGGTAAAACTGAATCTACAGAGACTTTTTTCAGCCAAACTTCTGAAAAACTCTTAAGAAGCTGTACAGAATTTCAGAGAAAGGTGATGCTTAAATAATAAGTTAACAACTCTTGGTTTGGAAGCAAGTTTTATTACACAGGGGGAAAAGTCCCTGAAGATCTGTACTGTGCATTTTGCTCCCACCACAACTACTTTCCTGATGAATACAACCAGGAGAACTTTATGAAATGCAGTAATTTTTTTATCATGTCCTAGTATGTATTGAATCTTCAAGTATTTAAATAATTCATATTCACAAAGAATATAACGTGCCTTTTTGTGCAAGACGATTAATGTATTACAGCTCATTTTAAATTGAGAGATTTAAGTTCTTAGCTTTCAAAGTAAGGTCTGTAAAATAGCACAAAATAATTTATAGCAGGAAACTAAGATGCTCATGCCTCACTGTAAAAAAAGCTACTTGTTTCCATAAGCAGAATCAAAGATAAGTGACAGTATATTTCACATATTTTGTTTTTCATTAATCTGGTGAAACCTAGCTTGACTTTCTACAAATAAGCAGAACTTAATCATTTGTGCTATGCATATACTATATTACCATTTGTTTTCTTAGAAACTTGCTTATAATTACTTCCTAAATACACAACAGTAACATTTTGTCAAAGTTGAGTAAACAATTTAAAAAAACAACCAATTCACATGTTACATTGCAAAATATCGATGATTCAGTAAATCTGTTACTTCTGACACTTTAAAAGACCCCAAATATTTGCTAGGATTATAGACGTGCCAGAAGTGTTATAGACAGATGTGTCACAGCCCACCCCAAGAGGGTGTCCCCAGACACAGAACATGACCCAGACTGTTTTTGCAGCAAACAGCCCTGCTCCAATGCAATGACTCCTCACAGGACACTTCCCTCAGCTCCAGGAGGTGTGGCTCCACATCCAGACTACCAACCTGACTTACCAGTTAGTCCAGTATGGAGTAAGTGGCTGGCACTGGTTACTGCCACCACACTTGAATATTAAGCTACAGAACATTAAAAAAAAAAAAATCCCAAAAAGGGAAATCTGAAAAATTGATTCAGATCCAATCATCTGCACACCCCAAAGCATCCAGCCAATATTCAAACTCTCTTTTGAACACTTCTAACTCTGATTTTACCACCATGTGCTAAGGAAACTACATGACTGACAAATGCAGACAATAATTAAAAAAAAGCAAACATAGATTTCAAGTCAGCGTAATTGGGTTTTTTAAATAAACTACTAAGACTCTTCCTGCAGAAGATACAAGCAAGAGACTGAGGCTTGTCTACCTCCTCACTCCTTCCTGACACATTTCAGGAGAAGAGTTACATTCTGGTAAACTCAAACTTCCAAGAGCAGTAACTGCTTCATTTCCCACAGCTCCCATCTCAGCACCCCTCCCTCCCAGCACTCCAAGGACAGCACCACACCACAGCCACCTGTGGAGAGGAGGCAGGGGCACGGACCAGAGAACAAATCCCATCTCAATTCAGGCACTGCACAGGACTGGCAATAAAGAACTGCTGCTTTTCTCCTGCCCAAACTCTCCCTACATTCCTTCTGGCTGAGGCTACTCCAAGCACTAATATAAGAAGTCCTGAAATCAATACTGAATGGAAAAAAGTTTTTAACCAGCAATAATATGTTTCCCATATTGGAACAAGACAGCAAAGGGTGTTCCACCATACAGAAGAATCCAGCTTGCACGAAAAATAAAATATAGCAGAAGGAAAATAGAAAGGAGAAGTTGAGTTAATAAAAACTATATCCAGAACTGAAAAAAATCTTCTTAAAAGGAGGATTGCACAAATTGTTTATGGTACAATCATGAAGAACTTACCGATGACTTATGACTACCTCTGATACATACACAGATTCTTCCCACTCCCCATCCCCTCTGAAGAAAGGTTAAAATCATCTTTGCCAAAAACACTCCAGAAGTAAAGCTTTCAGAGCTGGTAAGGTAACTCAGCCATCTGATACCTAAAGGCAGCAATTTAAGTGTTATGACAATGAGACCGTTCTTCACAGCAAAATCCATCTGGAAAACAGCTAAAAAATATGAAGCTGATACATTTAACACACTGTCAAAGCATGGAAGTTAATTTGACTAAGAGCAGGATTAGACTAGACTTTTTCTAATCTAAAAGCCTACTAGAATAGAAAAAATATTTAAATCATGCAAAATCTCAGAGAGATATAATATTAATAATTCAATTACATGCACTCAATTGAGTTTATCCAACTTACTCAAAAGCACAACACATCTCTATGTTTCACATACCATATATTCCTTCCCACTCTGAATCTTTAGATGGTGAAGAAAGAAAATGAGTAAGTCATTGTAATATGCCAATATCTCAAAAGGCAGAAGCTTTCCAGTTAACAAGACAGTGGTGATTTCAGTGGCAGGGCTGCTTTGATCTCTAAAGAAACACCTACAATGGAGCTTGTTCAAACTGTCCTAGTGAAAACTGCTTCCTTTATTTGGTCCATATACCATGCCCAAGTATTTTAGATCAGATCAAATTATGCTAGAAAAGCCTTTCTTGGTATAAAATCAGTCACAATAATTGGACTCAGGTAAGATTTTGGCAATGTTGAAGGAAGCTAAACACACTTCAAATTTTATGTTGCAACGTTTTTACCATTAAGTTACAGCTTTGCTCAAATTCCAGCAATCCTCTTTGACTTCCCCAAAAAGACCCTGCTTATGTTCCTTTATTTTATAACAAATACAGATCTAGATATGCATTTTCTGTATTCCACAAGCACTGAGGCAACCAATGAAATGACCAACATGAACCTGCAGATCCCTACTTCTATAGTTTCAAGTGGAGCTTGGACAACCCTTCAGACATCAAGTTTCTAATGCCCACCTTCATTTAAATCACAGCTTAGTTACTCATCAGCCCTAAGAAAAGAAACACCAAGTTCACACATGAATCTTATTCATCATAAATATGAATCAAAGAATATGATCAAAGAATTTCTCTAGCCCAGTATCTGACACTTTCTGAGGATTCCCTCAGATGCAGGATGAAAGCAAGCTGTGCCTCTCTGGCACTGTTCTTTTAGACCACAGCTCACTCCCTGGTAACCCCTGTTGTTAGTGAATAATGAATGGGTTAGATCACATAAAAAAAAAAAAAAAAGTAGGTTTGGTCAATAAGTTGGCAAGTAAGTAAATAGAAATATACATATACAGAGGAAAGCAGTCAATTCCACAATTTCTGAATGTATTCTAACCTTTCAGTTTATCCTAAAGCAGATAGATTTCATCTGAGCTCATTCATATTATGATCTGCGTTCTATATTTCCACTAAGCAGGTGATCACTTCCACTTTTTGCCTTTCCCAGTTCCAAAATATACAACCTATTCCTCCCCCACCACCCTAGCAGCTTTTCCAAAGAGCAGTATCAGGCCCTGAATGAACTATTGAAATTCACAGGTATTAACAGACACATGATTAGAACTCTATTTCTCTTTGACCATTTACACTACAATTAATCCCTCAAAGTCTCAAAAACACCAAACCATTTGTGAGGGTCTCCAGCCACCTTTAATACTGTATTTCATCAGAAAAGAAGGATAACTCTGCTCTCTGTTTGAACATAAGAATGGACTATTCACATGTTTCATTACACAAACCTTTGGCTCAACATTCTCCCTCTCAAAATATTTTCCTCACAAGCCTCTTTGCAAACAATAGTGGGAGTCCAGAAGAACTCACTGCTTACAGAACTACTCCCTGTGTAGATACAGGAACATCATGTCCTCCAAAGGCAGCTGAAGCTTCTTTACCACTTTCTTCTGCATCTTTTTTTTTGACGCTTCATTGTCAAAGTGTTTCGACATTCAGATTGAGAAGGAACACACTTAAAATCTCTGCTGGAAGGGACACAGGCACTCAAGCTATTTCCTCAAGTCAAAAAGCAGCTCAGTAACACTCTATGTCACTTCCCAGAAAACTCAGCCAAACCATGCTGAAACACTATCAACAGGGTATTTTAACTGCAGGGATTAACATTTTGACATTTCACAACTTTCTGTAGAAATCTGTGTTTTCGGTGCAGAATACACCAAATGGGCATCCAGGATTTTTATTTGGCCATGTGCCTGAACCAACACCTTTCTTTATTCTCAAAAACAACCTGAAGAAAGAGACTGTACAACACAAGCGAGTCACTTCCCCTTCCTGATGCCGAAACAAGTTGGGAACAGAAAATGAAACGGGTTTAACCTGTTGGCATTTTCCCACTTTGCCCTTTCACCAACACATGTTGAGGACCCACAAAGAACCCACCAAGAAGAACAAGAGCTCTCAACACTCTAACCATTCATTGCCAGTAGCAAAGAGCTCTCATCTCCAGCTATCAACTACTGCCCCTAAAAAGGGCATTTAATAGACTGCCCTTCTGAAGATCCACACAAGAATCATGACTCTTCAGAGCTGAAGTATTATTTTGAGAAATCAACAGTACCCTAATTAACACTGGAATGAGTTTCTAGTGCAGAACAGGACTCCACTCTCAGAATACTAATAATCTGTTTAATTACAGCTTTAAAAATGGAAATATACTCCAAGCAGAATGGTTCTCATTCTATTGGTTATTTTGCCTATAAATCCCTTCTCTGCTAACAGGAGTTAAACTGAAGGAAGACATACAAGACTTGGTTTGTTTAGGTTAAAACTTGCCAAACAACATGATTCAGTTGTTTTAATTTATCTTCAGTTTCTGACGGTGGAAACAACTGATATTTACAACGGTCTCTTGGTCTTGATTGCAGAACTATTGTAGAACTATAGAACTACCGTATAAAAATTGTAGAACTATTTTTTGTGAAATAATACAAACACTGACAGTTGTTTAAAGGTAGTTGTTCATTAATAAAGTGCCTGACAGAATAAAGTATGGTTGTCTAAACTGAAGCTAATCAGGCAGGTTTTTAGAGAAAAACAAGAAATCTGTGTTTGTGTGCACATGGATATGTACATGTGTGTAACTGCTGCTATGCCAAGGGGGGTGAGACACAACCCTCTCGCTAGAAATTTGGCTTAAGGCTCTCACCTTCAACATCCACAATCCTTGAAACAGAATAAGCAAGTCAAACAAGCAAGTGAAAAAATATCCAGCACTCTCATGGTGGGTAAAAACAACCTACAGAAACATTTTCAAGCAGTTCAAATAACCTCTGGCTTCTACACTCGCCTGTGCAGCAGCTCTCAAATCAAGACAGCTACTTACAAAAGAAAACAACTCCTACAAATCGTACAGTACACAATAGTTGAAAACCACTTCTGCACAAGTACTTTGAAGAACAATATCCCATGTGGCTGCAGTTGCTAGAACTTACCTTCCAGAACGAATAAACAACATGTCCATGTGAGATCTGAGCATTAAAGGATTCAAGAAGAATGAACAAAACTAGTTTTGCAAGTCATACTCATTAAGATCCTAATGACACAGCCACAAAGGTGGCACAAAGGTGGCAAAGAAATTCAAGACACTGAACACAAGATTGATTTTCTTCTAGGTTGTAAGGTGGAACCAGCCTTACACAGGGGGATCATCACAACCAAGGCCAAGCTATGCCTGGAAACTACAAACAAGGCTTTAAATGTGTTTGAGCCATAGTTCTGCCATCTACTTTTCCAAGCTACCCTTAATGCTGAGGACTGAACTGTGACTAAAAGAACAGCAGAAATCACTTGCTTTTGCCAAACTGCAAAAGACTACAAAGGCCCAACACTAGGCTGCCACGATGGAAGCCTAGAAGCTCACAGTGTTAAAAAGGGTATTCTCAGCCAAACCAGGCAGACAAATCCAGTGAAGATATTAGAACATCTCCCAAAACCACTAACTTCTTTTTCAATCACTGTCAAATTATGGCTTTTATTAATGAACTACCAGATTCACAGCACCTTCTTTAGGTTAGCCTGATATTTTTAGTATTCCAGTCCACAGTGGGAAGGACAAGTAGAGCTTAACTAGAGAACTTTCCCCAGAGTATTTTCACTCTTTTGATCTCCCACATTCATCAAGTGGCATTAATTTTGTCCAGTCTTTTTAGAGAGGGAGATTAAGTCCTCAAACAAAGGCACTCCTTTTTTGATTTGATTTTCTTCTTTCCAGATTCCTTCTGCTCTGCTCATGTACTTGGGAAAACCAAGACATGGAAACCTCAGCTAAAAACCAAATTATCTAATCCTGGGGATGAATACCCAACTACTGCTTAGAAATCTGAAGACAGCATTCTCACAGGTGCTACAAGCAGCAAAGGTACCTCCTGGATATGTCAAATACTGTGAGATCCCTGTGAGCACTGCAGCCCCAGCATTGCCCCATAACACCAGCCAGATCCACCAGCAATTTATAAAGCCAGAAATAGGCTTTGGGACACACCAGCCACCAGGTACATGAGTGGAAATGATCTGCATTTTTAAAAGTGCTTAAAAAGGGAGGAAATTATTCAAATTCCCTTAGGGCATGTCGTATCCCAGGAACAGCCTGTCTTCCCCACAAATGAAGTTTGGTTCTCAAGAGTTACAGCAGATAGGCAGATAGGCTGCTGCAACTTCCTGCTGACAAAAGCTGTGCTGTGTTCTAAGTTGGGGTTTTTTCAAATCCAAAATGCAAAGAGAGCCCAAATCCCTGCCCCTTTTGCTTCCTTAGAATAAAATTCTCCTTTAAGACTGTATACAGTTTAGCATCTACACACCTGCAAATAAGTGCTATTTTATGTAGCTCTTTAAGTGCTCCAAAGTAAAGTCTGAAAACTCCAATTTCAGCACACCACTACAAGTCTGAGTATACACCCATGATGATCAAATGTGATTTGTTTCAAAGCAGGGGTTTTATACCTTTTTGTCCTTGGAATTTTGAAACTAACAAATAATTTCCAAATCCATTACAAACACCCCAGTCACAAATTGTAGGAGGATTTGAATTAGTCAAGCTTTCACTCTTAAGCTAATAAAAGTAGAAGCAACTATGTTTATCAGGTCTGGTTCCAAAACAGGAATATTTAATATATATTTTCCAACAGCGATACCTCAGAACTACAGAATGCAAAAATGTTTTTGTGAAAGTTAAAACAGAGAAAAAAGTATTTTACCTGTAAATTTCTGGAGTAATGAAGTAATAATTATATATTGATCAAAGCAGCAGGAAAAAAAAGTCATTTTAGCAAGTCTACTTCCTTCTATTCTCTTCCCCTTAATTCTCCCTCTTGTAACACAAAAAATCTCAAGTCAATGAAATACCATTTAATTCAAATTAATTTTTCTAACTCTGTATGTACAAAAAGAATAGACTAAGCAACCTGCAACACTTGTAAGAGTTATGAGCTTCTTTTCCATGTTCTGCTCATCATGGGAAATTTCCAGACTCCTGAACATTTCACCAGTGTCAAAATTTATGTGCTGCCAGATGTGTGTACAAATCAGGTACAGAAAAAGAACTATACAAGGAAAGTACCTGCTGCCTCCAGTAAGGCTTCTAGTCTTGCTTGTGTTTCTGGATCCACAGTTCTCAAGTCCGCACCTTCTGCAGCACTCGATAAGAATAACTCCGATGTGGTTTTAAGTACTGGGTTATCAAGATCTTCTTGGTCCAAAATAAATGATTCAACCTGTTTGCCAAGTTGGAAAAACAATTTTAGCATTTTTGAAGCTTTAAAGTAAATCTAAAATATTACCCCAAAAAAATCCCACGAAAATAATCTAATTGTATTATCATAATTATGTTTTAACTTCCAAGAACATAGAACAAAACTACAAAACAATCTCATCAACTCACTGAAGAGGTAGTAAAATCACAAAAGACAAAAATCCTGCATAAAAAAAAATTATTGCAAAAATTACAATTCAAAACACCTTAAATACAGCAAGGTCAACCCATGAAATACCGAGTAAGTGTTATGCATGTTTGCACAGTTAACCACTCAAGCAGGCAGACACAAGAAGCTATAATATCTTTGTCACCCGAAGCTCATCTACCATGTTATTAATAAAAGCCACCAGTAATGATTTTGGTACATCTGGACCTATCTGAGTGCCAGGGAAAGATGGAATGTTTTCCCGAGATGCCTTTCATTTCTCTTTTAAAAGTAATTTCAACAGAGGTAGCACAAAGATTTTGTTTGTTTTGAGCAGGAACACAAGAGTTGACCAAAACTCAACACCAAAACATCTGTTTCCAAGCTGGCACTCAGCATCACCCCAGTCTGCTCTGCTTTCTGGACAAGAACAGATCTGCAGAACAATTAAGCAGGCAGGTATTCCAACTGAGCAGCAATAATGCTGTCCCACCAGTGCCCCACGTGACCTCCAAACACAAGCCCATGGAATTACTCAACATAACACACTGCAGTTTTATGACAGCTTGCCAGAGTAAACAAGGAGGATACCTGACTCACACTCTAAAGAGAGCAGAGCTACATTTCAGACTCTTCCAAGCTCAGACCTAATTTCCTCTATTTTCAGTAATATTTTAAGACAAAACCACTATTTCATAATTAGATGTTGTCTGTTATCTGTACCAACACTATTGGTGCCTTAGATCTGCCATAGAAATGAGGCATTCCTGTTACTCAGCCACTGCTGCCCTCTCCCACTTCATACCCCAGGCTCATCTTCCTTTCTCAGTTTTCCCCAAAATACTTCCCCCTATTTTTCTCACCTCAGCAGAAAACTACCATCTCGTTTCCCCTGGAAAGAGAAAATTTATACTTCAAAAAAAAAAAAAAATCAGGCCATCTGCAAATTCATTAAGTGCTCCATTGTGTGAACAACGTTAACAGGATCTGGGAGCAGCACAGAGCACTGCTATTCAAGAGCAACTTGGGTTCGTTCATTTCTTCCCCTTTTTGATATGTAAATGGCTGTAACACTATCCCCTGGTGTCCAAGCCAGCCCTGTGTGCCAGGGAAATGTTAACATTGGAATATAATGGGAATCAGGGAGCAAGTATGACTTTTTAGGAACACCGAACATGAGGCCCACATCTCACTGGATATCTTTGATCCCAGACAGCTTACAGAGAGTAGCTCTTGTGTGTCAGACACAAATATTAAACGTAAGGCAGCAGGCTCTGATTTGGTGCTCAGAGAAGCAAGATTTCTAGGTTAGTCCAAGCAATGGTCCTAAAATAAGAAACTGTCATTGCAAGAAAGAGTTGAATGTTAAACAAGCAGAAAATTAGTGACCTAAACCAGTGATCCATATTTTTACTACAAACGAAGAAGAGCTATTTACAACTCACAGCAAAGTAAGAGCCCCCTCAGCAGAACTCAAATTCCAGCCCATAGCCAGCTTAAGGATTCCCTGCTTTCATGAGTTCTCATGCAAAACTGACTTCTGGGAAAATTCACCCTTACCTACGTGAGTACTTCAGGGTTTTTCATTTTTTCCCACAAGACTACACAAGGCATTAATATGATGGAAATATTATCCTATTGCAATATGTTTGTGTGATCTGGTGAAGGGCAGAAATTCCCACTGTGTGTACATGACCATTCATTATATACAGCTGAGAACTAGATACAAGAAATTTTATTAGATTCTTATGGACATTTTTCTTTGTCAACTACACCACTACATTTAGCAGCAGTCCTCCCTTTTGAGGACATACCAAAAGGAGTAAAAATGTCACCTCCCACTGAAGCAACTGCACTTGAGAACAACAAACACTGCAGAAACACTCAGTGGCTCCTGGCAAGCCTCAGGGTTCAGCCTTGGGAAGAGCCAGGCAATCCTCAGCCAAGGGAAGCACAGCAGCCTTGCAGCAACCTGCCAGAAGCTGTCCTGCTGCAAATTCTAAAACTTCATGGTTTTGACACTTTGGGAAAGATATGGACCATTTTCTCCCTGGCTGCTGCCAGCACAAGCTCACAGGGATATATTTACTGGATTTTACAGGCAACAATCCACCTCTTAAGCCTAAATCAGTGTTAATTCATCATTCACAAATATTCAGCTTGCATGGAACCGCTGTCCCCCAAACAGGGAATACATTTTGCTTACAGGAGCCTCCAAATAAGTCTGTCTTTTTAACAATGATTGTGCAAACACTACTAATTAGAGTAAATTGCACACACAGTTTTTACTTAAGAATACAAGTTGGGTGGTACTGGTGCAGTCTGCTCTTTTCACCACACATTAACTCTTCCTGCCTTTCAGCTCTTTTTTTACATCAGCAACTGTACTTCCAGAGATCTTGCTCAATTAAAATCTCTCAAAAATTCTTGCTTCATATACAATACTTTCATCATAGTTTTGTATCATAGGAAGGCAGATGCTTTCATTATTACTGGATATGTTGAGCATCAATTTTTAGGTTTTATTTTGATTTTTAGTAAGAGCTTAATAACATACCCACAATACAAATATAAGTTGAGTGTGAATATACTGAAAATCCATATGCAGAATGTTAAAATAGCTGCACCATTGCCAGTCTCCCAGAATAAACTTCAATATATTTTCAAGTCAGAATGTCTGACATTTCTGTAAATCAATGCAGTTTCTCACACACTAAGACAAAGCTAGAGAGAATGAACAGTTGGATATCTTATCACTAATAGCAGAGTGAGAAATTACCTAATTGATCAGATGTCTCTTGTGAATGGAAGTGACCTACAATAATCACATATAATAAAATTCTTTTTTGAAAAATCAAACTATTGCAAATAGCAATATAGCAAATTGCTTTTTAAACATAAAATAAACTTCATTAAAAATCAAAACAAGCAAGTAAAAAATCCAAACATATTTCATATTACCATTCCTAGAAGACATAACACACTGCTCATGTGGCAAAATTTAGGCACTCTGCTCTATCCTAATCAGATCTGCAGCAAAGTGATAAAGTAACCAGTCACTGTGCTATTTTTGGATTATTTTGCGAGCTGCTTTGGGCAGTTAATAAGCATCTTACTTGGGAAGGCTCATTAGGAACACATGGATTCCAGATATTATTCTAACTGCCAAAACAATTTCACCTTCCCAGTGAAAACCCAAGAAGCTGCACGGGACTCGAGGGCGGGGCTTCACCACACCGTGTGTCTCCTGCTCTTCCACAGCAACCATGGACCTCGCCTGAAGTCCTGCCAAGGACTGCAGCAGCCTCGCAGACTGCAGATCCAGTTACACCCCTGGTGCCTCCCTCCAGAGCAGCTACATTGCAGCCATGCAGCCTCAACTCCATCAGTGTGTGTATGTCAACACCAGGACTGAGTTTACTGCAGGTCAGGGGGATGCAGAGGGACTTCGCAGGCACCAACATCCCCACTACCACTGGTAATTCTGGTGAGATGGACATGACGTGCAGGGTTACAACACATTTCTAATATTAAATCTAAACTGATCTTCCTTATGTTGCACTACTGCAAAGTACTTTTCCCAGAATAGCCTGGACCTGCTCACAAATAGCCTGCTTCCTGGGTAGCTGTAGGTAGCACTGCTCTCTCCTCCTCCTGCAGGCAAGGGCAGTGGCAGAGACAGCTTCTTCTACCTTCTCCTTCTACTTCTGCCACACTAGTGCTCCTGGGAAGACTGTCTTTACAAAAAGTGTTGATAGGAAAGAGAAAGGTGCTGTTAAATTATTCCTTTGAACTTGTATTTTCCAGGAACCCCTTGAGCTATGAACACTTCTTTTGGGGTAACAATACTCATTGCTCTGTTTGTGAAGTATTTACAAATAATAAGGACCTAAGCTCTTGACTGGGACTCCTAAACTCCTACTTTTTATGCAAATAAATGACTGCCTGAATTTCTCTTTTGTGTTAGGAAATCATTCCTAATTACTTCTATAATTCCATTTGGACATTTTCACTCCATAATTAACAGCATGTGCAATGCTGCATTAGGAGGAATGCAGCAGAGAAAGTTTTTGTGGATTTTTCAGAAAAAACCAACCTCTAACAGTTTATGTTATGTCCTTTATTAAACTGTATGTCAATATTGGATTAATACTTGCAATCCTGCCCTAAAATTCTTGGGGAATAGTGACAGGACATCACACTAAGTTAAGACTGAAAATTAGTTTGTATTTCAAATTTAACATCAAACCCCTGTAAATTCCACATATAAAGGATGTCAACCATCAAAACCATCAAAAATAATAATTCCAAGGAGAAAGTAAAGTGAAGGACTTTGTCCCTGACATGACACTCTTAGATCTCCCTGCAACAATTAAGTGCAGCACTACCCCCTCGGTGTGGACTTCACCAAAAAGCCTGGTTTTGATTTACCAGAGAATGCACTTTTCAAACCTCTTCCCCTACCAGCCCAGCCAAACATTTTTGCACCTGCTTAAGGTACCTTCCTGCACAACCATTTCAGTTTCAAGAGATGGAATAAAGGAAGAGGAAAAACCACACACTAATGTGGGTATTTTCACAAAACCTTTCAGTGGGGTCTCAGGACACTATCCTTTCTTGGCACTTCAAAGCTACAGAGAGAAAATAAACATTTCAGGGAAGTACTCTAGAGTCAGTACCTAGAAACAACATAGAATCAATGGGAACATCAATTCAGACATAATTAATGATACAAAACCACACCCACTCTGTTTGGCTAGAGCTGTAATTTCCGAAGGCAGTTTCTTCCATTAAAAAATAAAAGTTCCAGCCCAAGAAGACAAAGCCACCATGACCAGTGAATCACCAAGAGAGCACTATCCAGCACTGTGGATGCTGTGATTACACAGTATCCTGCCAGCCTGGGGGGTACAGGGTGCTTGGGCACATCAACACCTCAGTGGGGAGCACAAAGTACCTGGAGCATCCTTTCCAGTCACTGCTCACCTTGTGACAAGTCAGGCAGCTGTCAGACACTTTCATAGGTCACTTTAACTCATCAAAAAGGGAGAAAACTCAGGGGAGGAAACAAATAATTTTCTATCACTTTACTGAATTTCATGGACTTACAAAGGGGTCTGACAAGCTGGAAGATCATTCTTCTGGGAACAGAAAGGCATTAGATCATGTCAGCTCCCTGTGAGTCCATAAACCTGACCATGGCTCCACCTTTAAGTGGAGCTGTCAGTGCTCAGCACCTGCAGCAGCAGCTCCGTAGGCAGGGCATTAGATTGGGAGGGTGGGGAGAGAAGGGGTGCAAATCTGTTTAACTCTGATTGCAGTAGGAAGCTGACTGACTGGAGGCAGGATTATCTAAAGAATAGCCTTTATTCCCATAGATATTAAGCAATTACCAGCTAGTGAAATAACCAGCTATAGGATCTGGGCTGTGATGAGCTCATTTCAGAGCACTGGTTCATGTTGCAGATGCTGCTATAGATACAGTGTAAATACAGGTGGACACAACCCCATGATTTGCTGCTGCAGGAAAGGAAAGGCTCTCACACAGAGCGTGGGCCATGAGTCCAACATCCCTACACACAATGCAATGTTGTTGATGTGTTACCACATGAGCTGCCTAAAATGATGGGAGAGACAGCAGGCAGTGAGCAAGGACTGACATCTTTATGGCTATTTCACCACAGGGTCTCAAACCTGGCACCTCAAGTCAAGTCAGTTCTCAAAATTACAACTGTTATTTGAAACATGTAGATAAAACAATAAATCAGAATTAATGTTTTATACTACTACTCTTCCTTTCCAGAGATTGCTAATCCTGGTTTTCAATTTTCTTGCACTCATACTGAACTATAAGCATACATTCCTGGACAAGCAGTTGTCAAATGGCTCATGTCAATTTAACCACTTACCTGAATTCTCTCTTAAGCAGACAACTGACACTGTACCATTTAAGTAGTTCTGAATATACAAACTACACTCTATCACAAGCCTCTGGAAAGAGCTGTCAGATCTGTGGACCTTCCAGAAATAAGAACACTACAATTTATTTTTATTAAAGCTCTGTTTCACAACAATAAGCAACATGATTGCACCCTGTTAACCCTCACCGAATTAAGGCACGGAACACACAGGTTGACTCCTCCTGGTACAAGAAACTGGCAATGTTACAAAGTTTCTCTGTATAGCAGAAAAGAAAGATTCACTCATCTCAGTAACTACTGAAATAACCCAAAGAACTGCTAAAACCAGACATATTCAACGTCTGATAAACAAAAATAATTATGACTATATTTTTCCCCATGTACAAAACAATCTTTTGCAGCAAGGAGCTGTCACGTACAGAACTGGAACTGACAACTGAAGCGTATTCAAAATTCACATCAATCCCAGTAAATCAAGCGCCAATTCTTGACTTTATACCAAAGAAAACCTTTGAATGGAGACCAGGAAACTTGACTAAAATAAGCACCACTTGCACTAAGCACTCCTTATTTTCACGTATTCTATCTCAGTCCACTCTAAATCATGTTCTCAGTGTTCCATCTTCCCCATAGGCTCTAGGATTCCCTCCTCACCCGTTTCCTTATCTAATATTCCCACAGAAAGAGCCCCTCTTCTTTCCTCACCTCAAGCCAAGAAACAGCTGGCATAATTCAGTATTTGATTTATTAGAATATAAAACAGAACTGTTGCATGAATTTAGCCATGGCTTTCCTTGCTCAAGTATTAAATCCCAGGCATTAAACCAAAGTGAAAGCAACTTTTAAGGCAGAAGATGAATAGATGCATTTGTTTGCTGATGTAAAAGCTCACACCCAACCCAGATGGGAAGCATTCTAAGCCACCTTCTTGGAAATGACCTTTTAAGATCTCTTTTCAGTCCAAGGGGACAATGCCAAAATAGGAAAAAAAATCATACAAGTGGATCTTGAATACAATAGTAATTCAATAATCTGTTTCCAGGCCAACCTATACATTTCAGACAGAGGAGTCTCAACATTTAAAGCGACTAATTAAGTTATCTAGAGGCTTATAGCAAACTGAAAATCATTCTGGGCTTTCTGCTCCTCTCAGAGCCCAAGCTAGTGGCAGCTATTCTTTTCAAGGCCTGGATAAACAGGTCTGTGCACGCTGTCCTACTGCCAAAGCAGCAGAAACCCCAATGCAACTCCTGAGCCATCACTTAGTCATTTCAAAGAAACTATCAGAGAGCCCTGGCCAAGCTATGATCCACTGAAAATTCAAGATATAGCAGTACAAGGGCTTAAAAATGTAACTACTTTATAAAAACAATTAAAAGAGAGACATTTATCTAAGCTGTTGGATTTATCCTAAGAAATCCTAAATGCCAAACATCCACATGAGACTCCCTTTTTCCCTGGCTTCCTTTCAGGCTGTGGAGGAGCACATACTCCAAAGAGGCGATGCTTAGAAGTCACCATGACCAAGGATCAGTTTGGGAGAAGATCATTCAGCCTCAAATGCTGATCTCCCCTCTTGCCTTGGTTTGAAATATGACTGACTTACTACCTACCTGCCATGTGACACCATAGGTTTAATTCATGATTTTGGAAAGGGGAAAGTTCAACAGGTCTAGGGATTTTCCTAAAAGAAAATCTTAGTTAATTAGTAATCCCTATGTTTCACTGAATGCAAGGGAGAATAACTTAGGGACCTAACTAAGACCTAACGCTAACACATGAAATGTTAAAAGCACGTGAGATGACTTTCTGTTGGCCCACTGTCCAGCAGCCAATAAAAAAATCCTTTTTCTTTTATTAGGGAGTATTTTCTTCCTGCAGCGTGGGTATTCAGGAAGGTACCTTTGAAAAACTCTCCTGGCCAGAAGGGCCAGCCACACTCGTCTCTTCTCAGCTACCACCAGCATTTGGACAAACACATCATCATAATTCAACTGGGAGTAACCCCTCTCAGTCTACAGCACCTCTCCTTACACATTCTGGGATACTTTGGAATAGCTAAAGATGAAAATAATTTTGAAAAATATCTCAACTCCTCTTGAAAGCAAAGGACCAAAGTGAATATGGGGTCTAATTTCACAAAAAGCAGGAAAGAAGTAACAGGATCCAGCACAGGACCAATTCTTTTATTTATGTTTTATCATAGTAAGTGTTTTCTATCTGCACTTCAGCAGAAGATACACAATACTGCAAAAAAGGAGAAAATTTTCTTATATTTTATAAAACTTCTAAACAATCAATATTACATAAGAAAAAAATTCTTAAGTAATGCGTTGCAAGAGTAAAATGCATTTCCATAAATTTCACTTGCTCAGCATTCCTCCAAAAATATGCAAAATAAAACCTCTGCACTTTCATAATAAAAAGGGAGAACTACTTCTTGAGGAAAAAAACCCCAAACTATCTGTATTCTACTACAATATGTATCTGTGTATATTAAGAACTATAGCATATCATCCTAACTAAATTAACCCCTAAATCCAAATATTCATTCACCTGTACCTCACTTATCAGAGGCAGCATGGGTTTGTGACATAAAGGTTGCAACCTTGTTACTGCAGTCTGTTGCTACAAAAAAGAAGTATTTGTATCATTTTAAAGTAATCTTTATCATCGATCAGGTCACTTGAGGTACCAGCAAGAAAGTTTCTACTTGAGACAACCTCTGAGCCCAGGCACTGTCCAAAAACCTCCTAAAATTATTTAAGTACTTGCACAAATCACTGATTTGTGAGGTTTGCTTACAGTATCCCATTCCAGCAGAAGGCCATTCCCACTAGGAAGACAAAGTTTACACGAGGCCTTTGGTTGGTGTTTGCATGGCACATGGGCTGCTGCTAGGAAAGAAAGCATCTGCGGGAGACAAATGGAAACACCCTGCTGAAGAGTGAGGCTTCAGAGCTTCACTTAAACAGTGCCACAAAGAGTCCTCAAACAAGATGCAGGAGTTATTTTTCTTGCTTCATGAAGTTTTCAGTGGGAAAGAAACCTATGGTTCTTTTTTCCATTTAAGTCAAGACTTGCCTCTGTTTTAAATCCAAGAATCACTTTTACTCCAATAACAGCTTAATACTTTAAAGGAATCTTCATATATGTTACAAGAACTCAAAATTACCTACTAAGATTGAAGCTCTGCAGCCTCCTTACCTGCAGGGTCTGAGCTCCAGCTGTGGACTCCAACAAATATCCCAACTCAGTCCTGGAGCTGCTCCCAGTTTTGAAGGCCAAGCCACACGTGTGCACAGAAAAAGGAGTGCCTGTGCATTCCCCTTCCCTCCACACTGACCCTTCTGTCAAGTGAATGTTGCAGGGATGGTGTGAGCTCTGAGCAGAGGACAATGTCCCCATGGCACCATCCAGCTGTCCTTACAGCTGGATTCCAGCATCCTCCAAGGCAAGGAAAGGAGACAGAAGAGCTGCCCAATATCAAGCCCATGGGGGAGGCAGCTGGGTAAACCCCAATTTAAATCAGAACACAAGAACTCATGATTCAGCATTAATGCTCAAACAAACCCTTCCCACCCCCCACCAGACTGTAACTAGTTGACTGGTGAAACCTATGTGCAAATTTGTACCTAAATATAGATGTTCTGCTAAATTTGGCAAATCTCTCCTTACCAAGGGGTTGCACTGCATATTTATGTAATTATACAGTAGTATTTCACATCTTTACTTTCTACACCTATCATTAGAAAAGAGTTGCTGACATTTATTTTAGGTCATGTACTCAATTGGGTCAAGCTGCACTAAAGGGAGACCCAAGTTCTGCAAGAAACCTTAGAAATGAGTTCACTGTAAAATGTTATTGAATAGGATTAACCATACTGCTTGTATGGTTACCATGCATGCATACAGAAACACTGCTTGTTCCTGGTTACCACAGGCCAGGCTTGCAAAGTTACTGAGCTACCTACCATGATTTTTCTGGAAGTTAGATGCCTAATCAGACTGGGAATAAATGAACACCCTACTAACCAGCTCTCTGCATCCTGAAGAATCATCTCAACTATTTTGGAAACCTGAACATGTTATTCCTTGATGTTTTCAAATCACTGAATAATTCCTGGAAGAAAATTTTACTTTTTTTTCCCCATCTCTTACCTCCTCAACTTTGAAAGAACTTGACAAAAGAAAACATCAACTGCTAAACTGAAACCTGCATTTTTCAGAGAAAAGGCTTTTCTGCTTAATACTATCTACCAGAATTTGCATCCACTTCTTGAATTTCTATTCCTTATGGTAAAGAAAATGCTGCTGTTTACATTGTTTCTAATACAATGAAAATTAAAGTGTCTAAGCATTACGTTAACCTCAGAAGTCAAAAGATGCATTGTGCACACCACCTACAAAGCAGATCCACGTTAGGAAGGTTCAACAATGCAGCAATGACTTTAACAGACAACACTGCTAATCTGAAACAAACTAGGTATTTACTCTGAATTTCAAACCAAGTTTAAAAATTAAGAGACCTCAGATTGCGGGGAGGGGGGCCCCAGACAAGATCTCCAGGTACTGAACTGCTCTGGAGTGCATGCCATTCAACTACTCATCCTACTCCTTGTAGGAGGTATGTTATGTCTGATTTTTAATTATGCTTTATGTAAATATCCCCAGAGGCTTATGCAATAGGTACAGGCTTAAGTAAGGCGAGCTGGTGGAGGCAGCTCAGGAGAGGGAAGCCGAGAGCTGAGCTGACTCCATAGCCAAGGGCTGGGTGAGCTCCAGTTGTCACTGAAGGCCTCCAAAGCCCTGAATTACAGAATAGGAGAGATTTGCTACATTTGTACACTCACTGCCAAAAGCCACTTACTGAACCAAGCTCCCAGATCCCCTGGTACTTCTGTCGGCACCTCCAGCTTCTGCTGCTTGATTTACAACAGCTCAGCAAACTGTCCCCGAGCACTAACACAGCCACATTTATCACCTGCTTCAACTCCTGCCTGCCACACTTTGTGCTGGGAGGGTTTTTGATGAGGACCTGCACTTTCTGTGGCCACTAAAGACCCCACGGACGTGCACTAATCAGCACTGCCCCCCCAGCACACCTTCACCTTGACCTACAGCCCTCACAGCCAGGGTGGAGGAGGCTGTTCAATGCTTGTGCCTTTGGCACCACTGTAAGTGCCAGCAAAATTCACAAGGAGTGGTAATAATATACTTAAAGTCACACCAAAAATCTCACTCTAAACAAGTTGCAGGCTGTGTTCACACCCTGATCAAGCTTACAAGGCAACTAAGCAACTATTTGCACTGAGGTCAAAACCACCTCATTTCTCAGGCTGCAGCCAGCGGTGGAAGTTTCTCTGAGCACCCAGGAGATCCACAGCAGGCAGTTTTACACAGCACAAACCTCCTGGCCTCGTCCCTCCATGCCTAAAGACATGCTTCAGCTTGCAATTGTTTCTATTTGCATGGGATAATTTTAACTGGTAATTCTAGAAAATATTCTGCACAGCTGCATTCAAATTTCACCTTGTGGACCTAATACAACTCATCTGTACAGGATCCACTTTAGTCCTTGGTTTCCCAACCAAGGGCCTGGCCACTACCATGGGCACTGAACTAGGGAACCAGAAAGCTTCGATTTTCTCCCAGTTCTGCAAGCCAGGATAAATGGGGCACACCCTCTTCACCTGTAAAATGGGAACACTACTCTCCTCTGTAAAGTACTTGGAGATCTGATCTAAGAAATGCAATATATTTTCAAAAAGGTTAGGTTAAAATATATTGCTCTTTTCATTCTCTAGATAAATGCTTCATTATACTTCTTCTCCTGCCCTTCCCTGATGATTTTCTTTTTTAACTAATTTGCCATTTTGACCAGTCCAATTATTTTAGCATATTAAACTCAGACTAATACAAGGATACAAAACCTAAATACAACTGCAGACACACAGCAGAGCCTACAAAATATTGTACCATTATTTTTATGGCTTCAAAAGTAGAGAGAAGAGAACAGATCAAGGCACATGGCAAAAACTCACCTTTTTTTTTTGTTTGTTTCATTAAGAATTCTCCCTTTTAGTTCTCACTAATTCCACCCACTGGTAATAGCTAAAGGCATACACCCAAATCAGTGACTCATGGCACAAGACCACAGTCCAAACAGTGACTGACTGGCTTCTCAAAGCAGCGCTGTTCAAGAATTGCACTGCTCCATCCCTGGACCTTAACTGCCTTTTCTTCGCTCAAAAAAGAAAACAAAACAAACAAAGAGAGACGCCCACCACTGACAACAGGTGCTTCCTTAGCTCTCAGAAAAAAAAAAAAAAACTGAAGAAAAAAATAATTTCCCCCTTGATGCTCCCAGCCATGCAGCCCAGCCTAGGCACATTCTTCCCACTCATGCTTCTTCCCAGGTAATTCTCCACAACCAGAAACACAAGACAGGAGAACTCCCCAGGCAATTTCAGCTTTGAGATTAGCCCACCTCCTCTCTGTGTGTGCTGGAAAACTTCAAATATTTCAATCCCAATTTATTTCTTCTATTCTTTATTTTAAATAATGAACTTTTTCCCAGGTTTTTCAAACGAATCATTTAACTTTAAGAGCTGTTTGGGAACCATTATTTTTTGACCTCAATGGCAACGTCCCAGACACATTATTTATAATAGGCTGTCTTTCTTAATACTTGCTATTAGTCAAAAGAGTGCTTAGTAAACATCCTAGCTATCCAATCTTCACATCCCTTAAATAATGGGGTGGGTTCAAAAGGGATAAGCTTCCAAAGTAGGACTCTGCTCACCTTGTAAAGAGCCACAAACACCCTGATATAGCCCACTTCCCATCATTTTCCAGGTTCTGTAGCGACTGCTTTGTATCTTCAAAGATACATTAAAATGTGACATAAAAGACCTCCTAGAGAGCAGACACTCATTGATTACTTGTGTCCTACTCTACCTATGGTAGGTATTCCAGCTCCCCCAAACAGGAATGTCCTGGAACACCTAATTCCATATGGGACTGAACGTGGATGTCCAGGACATCAATCACACAAGGAATGTTCACATACAAGTGCTCATCTGCCTGATCATTAGATTTTGAGTTTAGTTAAATGTCCTGCTGCTAGCACCACTTCTAATGTAGCTTAGGGGGTCATGAGCAAAATGTAAATGTGGATCTGCATCAGTTTAATCCCTTTTTGTATTCAAGTAAGACCTGGCTCAGGTTTCAGGAGGGCTGGACAAAAGATGGCAAAAAATAGAAGGCAAAAAATTTAGCCACAGGAGGATGAGTTGTGCAGGCTTCCCTCCTTTCATCTCTCCAGAAGGAACAAGGACACAACCTAAGTACACTTGCTTGGCCCCTAAATGAAAAATGGTATGTATCACCTTGGCTATTTTCTTCCTCCTGCAGAAGCCCAAAGGAACTGTGAAAAGCCTTCAAGCAGTAAGTAGCCACTTTCTCCTGCTTTCCACTAAAACTATGTAAGGGCTGTGATCCAGCTGGGATCCCATCTTTTGCTAAGAGACTACTAAGGAATGAAGATTCACCCTTTGGTGCGGCAATGACAGATAAAAGCCCTCATTTACCTTCTCTCCCTAGGCTACATAAAGCAGCATTAAATGCCAGTTTACAGGTCCAACAACGCTCCGTTTGGGTTGGGATGAGGCCCCCATTCCCTCCTCCACACCCTCCCTTTAAACCTCTCCCTAGGTTTGGAAGATCAAAGGAAGACACTTCGACTACCCTCTTCCATTTTGTTGGGTAAGAAATATTTCTATTGCATAAATGCGTGTGTTTATAGCTATATCTACAGAAATTTATCCGTGTCTGGGAACCCCGAGTTCAGGGCAGCAATAGTGGGGCTGACGGCTTCACTTTGTTCTCCGTCGGGTGCGGGATCTCGCCACCCCCTCCAAACCTGCTCCCAGGTGGAAGCGGCTCCTTGAGGTCAGGACACATCCTCATCCCGCTCCGCGGCCGCGGCGCGCAGAGGGCTCGGCCGCCCCCGGCCCTTCCCCGGGGCCGCCGGGAGGCGCGGCGGGGCGAGACCCCCGCGCTCGCTGCCTCCT
>VXBC01013367.1:171637-185939 GCA_013399945.1 Ploceus nigricollis
TCGTGCGGGGAGAAGATGCGCTCCAGCCCCTTGCGGATCCCCACCAGCGCCAGCAGCTGCGGCCGGGCCAGGCACGGGTCAGCATCGCTGGGGCCGGGGCACAGGCAGCGTCTCTCTGTCACATACCCCTGTCACCCCGGGGATGCCCCGGTAGTGGCCTGTCCCCCCTCCCGGCCCTAGGGGACCATACTTGCCCAGCAGTGTCACTCAGCCTCTGGTGACAGCCCACGGCCCCAGACCAGGGGGTGAAGGCTGGTGGCAAAGCAGCCCCGCGCACCACCCGCTCATGGCCCCTCCCGGAGGATCACACCGGGCCCGCAGATGCTCGGGGCCGGGGTGGGCAGTGCCCAGCCCGCCACCAAAGCAGTGCCACCAATTCGAGGGCTGTCATACCATCACTGGGAAAATAATAGCGGCCACGGTGGACTTGAGGACCCAGAGCAGGGCCAGGCAGAGCAGCTGGATGACGGTGAAGAGGTGCACCCGGCGCAGGGGCACGTGGCGGAGGTAGGCAAGGTCTGGCTGGTGCTTGGCTGGCATCAGGAGCAGCCGCACACGGTCCGTGAGCTGGAGTGAGAGGATGGCAGGTGGGTCACACCTGTCCAGCTGCTGGGCAGCTCTCACCCACCTCCCTGTTGAGATTAGGGCCGGCAGGATGGGGTTTCACCATCATTTCTGCACTTCAGCCCTCCTGCCCTCTGTGCTGACCCCCAGCTGATGCCTGGGCTGGGGAGTTTTGTCTGCAAGACCAGGGGTCCTGGTGCCACTGTCGCCCCAGGCCTGGGGAGCACGTTCCAGGCAGACCTCTAGAAAGGACTCCAGCTGCCCTTACAGGGTTAATCGAGAGATGACACCCCTTGATCCCCCTCACTTCACAGGAAACTGCTGCAGCCTCCTCCAGAGCACAACTCTGGGTTTCCCAAGCAGAGGGAGGGTGGGAGTTTCCCAGCCTGTCATCTAGAGCAGGGTAATTGCAAGGAAACTGTACTATTTAGAGGAAAAAGTGGTGTAGATAATTCTGGAATAGGGATTTTTTTTTTTCTCCTCCATTGGTTTCTCGGGAGAAGAAGAGAACTGGCACATGAGCAGCAATACCAGAACCAAAGGATTGTCATGTCCCAGCTCTGCCTGCAGCTCCCAGGTGAGGAAGTCCCTGTGGCTTTGAGAGCAAGTCTGTGTTATCCACTGGTCCCACTTCTCCCACACCACCTGATCCAGCAGTCTCTCCTGTTCCTCAGCATCCCAGAGCCCTCCTTTTCCCTTTCCTTTGCCCTAGAAAGGTCCCTCTCTGCTCCTTGTCCTGGGCCTGGTGGGAGACAGCTCTATGCCAGGCTGTACACCACAGAGAGCTAAAATCCAGGTTCTGCTGTGCAGTTGCTGAGCAAAGCCCCTCCTGCCCACCAGCCCCCCCTCCCAGTGCAGCCCCCCCCCTCACCTGGATGCTGTTCAGGGCCGTCACCCCCATGTGCAGGAACACCCCATACAGCACCGGCATCGGGATGTGCTGCAAGGCAGGGGGTGGGGCATCAGCAGGGCTGTTCCCTGGGGTCTGTGCCTGCTCCGTGTCCTCTCATCTAAAAGCCTGCATGTGTGTCCTGTGCCTCCTTTATTCCCAACAGCCCAGCACGGCCTTATTGTACTGCTTGAGGTTCACATGAGCCCACGTCCTCCATGGTGCCTTTGGATGGCATCTCATCCCCCAGGTGTGTCACTGCACCTCAGCTTGGTGCCATCTGCAAAGGTGCTCCATCCTGCTAGCTATGTCTTTGATGAAGATATTTAACAGTATTTGTCCAGTAGGAACACTTGGAAGACACCACTTGTTACTCGTTTCCATTTGGAGATTGTGCTACTGGCTGTAAATCTCTGGACATGACCATCCAGCCAATTCCTGATCCATCTAACAGTTCTTCCATCAAATCCAGCTGGGAGGTGAGGATGCTGGGAGGGCCCCATATCAAAAGCTGTATGAGACCAGCCTCAGAGGTGAGGAAAGAGGTGGAGGAAAAGAGACCTCCTGTCTGCCCACAGGTAATCCAGGCCCACTGGAGGGGTTTTTCCTAGCATGGCAGTGGCAGTAGGTGAAAGCCAGCAGCAGCCAGGTCATCCATGTAGCAGTGTGGAGAGGTAGTGCTGGGGTGTGTTTGGGGAGCACAAGGACCCTGATACGCACGGGGAGGATGGGCAGGTGACATGGGGCCACAGTGCCTTGCGTGCCAGCCCTCCTGTGGCACTGGACACAAACCCTTGGTGCAGTCCATACCCACACAGGACACAGCTCCCTGCCTGCCAGACAGGCTTCCTGTGCTGCTTTGGTGGGTCAGGGTGGGGAACCTCTAGCCTTGGTACAGCCACCCCCTGCCTAGGAAACGAGGCCACCCCAGGCCAGGCTTCCTACCTTGAGCACGGGGGCCATGAAGACAGAGACTCCCATCAGGATGAAGACAGCCAGGCCTGTCAGCCTCTGCTCCCTGTGGGTGGCAGCACAGGTGTCACAGGTGCCCGGGGTCCCTTGGGAGCCCACCCCCCTACCTGCCCTCCTGGCCCCAGGGTCTCTGCTCTTTGCAGTTTTGATGGCCACAGGGAAAGGGATCAGCTCAGGCTTGTTGTTTACCTGATGCCCAGGAACTCGGGGTGCTCGCCGGGGGCTGAGGTTGCACTCTCCTTCCTCAGGCTCTCCATGTGTGCCAGGGAGATGACAGTGGCTGAGACATACCAGGGGAGGCCGGTGGCAGAGGTGACAACCATCAGCAGGGAGACGCAGAGGAGGTCCAGGTGGAAGCCTGCTCCTTTCTGCAGTGGAAAAGGCAGCAGGGCTGAGGGCATCTTCCCACTTTCCTGGCCAGTTTGGGGTTTTGCTCTCCCCTGGCTGCTTTCCTGGGGCCCAGCCAGGACCTGGATTCTCCCCCATTGGCTGGTGCTGCCTTTTCCTTGTCCCCCTGCTCACCTGCAGCTTGTACTCCCTGCGGTTAAGAATGACAGCTGTGATCTGCTGGTCCATGAAAATGAGGATGGTGACAAGGACAGCAGGCACCGCAGACAGCAGGCAGACCCACCATGGGTTGGCTCCAAAGGGGAAAACGATCCAGCCCCGTGCTGGGTTTGTGGGCTGTGGAGAGCAGAAGGGTCATGGCAGCTGCCACCCACGTGTGGGGTGTGCAGTGCAGTTGGGTGCTGGGACCAGCCCCAGGTGCCCAGGCTGGAGCCCTACAGGTACCCAGGGATGCCCCACCTCGGGGGTGGAAGAGCATCTTCACTCATCCTGACCCACCAGCCCCCCACAAGGACAACCTGGCTGTGACAGAGCAGGCTGTTGTTCTTGGACACCAGAAGCCAGGAGCTGGGCATGTGCCTGTGACAGCAGGTGGAAGAGGTGGCATTGGGCAGCGGTGATGGTGAGCCTGAGGTGGTGGTGGTGAGCACTGGCTGCTCTGGGGCGCTGCCAGCCCCGCTCCACACCCAGGGTGAGTAGCCCAAGCCCAGAGCTGAGCTTGTGGCTCTTGCTCCAGTGTGATCTGTACAGTGCAGGTCTGAGCCAGGTTATTTACAGTGCATGGGATCAGCTGTGTTCAACCCTTTCTCGTTTGCTGGGGTGCAGCCTGCACCCCTGTAGGGCTGGAGCCAGTGATGAGAAGGACAGTGACAGCACAGTGGGATGGCTACCATGGTGGGCACAGACCCACACCCTGACAGTGCTGTGCCCACCCTGCTGGCACCTTCAGCTTGCTGGGGACAAGGAGCTTGGGAGTCTCCAGGCCCAGGACAGCATCGACAGCGCAGGAGGCGAGGATGGCCAGGATGACAGCGAAGTCACTCACCAGCTTCCGCACCTGCAGATGGAGAGGGCTTGGCCCAGGCTGGCAGGGGTGGGGGCTGCTCCAGGAGCAGCCTTGAGATGCAGCACCCAGAGCCATTCCCCACCAGTGGGACAGGCGGCCATGTCACTGGGGTGGCTGAAAGATGCTCACCCCCACAGGGAAGTAGCGGCTGCTTCTGAAGCGCTTGAGTGCGATGCAGAAGAGGAAGGTGCCCCCGAAGAGCAGGAAGGAGATGAGGGTGACATCGGGCACATACTGGCAGCTGGTCCCCAGGAGATGCCCACCTCGATCCAGGCACTGGGTCCTGCTCAGCCCTGCTGGGGTGGCAGGAGGCTGCAGGGACAAGGTGGGTGGTGAGGAGGGGTCGGTCACACATGGACACCTTGCTGTCACCCTGGGGCCTCACCTGCCTGCCTGGGAGCAGGGGCTGTACCTGCTGGGTGGCCAGGGGTGAGGGCAGCGACGTGTCATTCCCTGCCGAGCTGTGACCTGCAAAGTGACAGGGGGCAGATTGGTACTGGTTTCATCAGGATGACTGGGATGATGCTGCCATCAGGCTGGGTCCTCAAGCTCTTCCTGAGGGCTCAGGGTGCTGGATGGGGCCCCATGGGACCTCTGAGGCCCTGGTGCTGGTTGATGCACAGGGAGCACCAAGGGGGAGATGTCCCTGCAAAGGGCTTGGCTAAAGCACTGGACACTCAGAGGCACCACTGATCCCACGCTGGCCAGCACTGATGTTTTTGGCACATGGTGTAGGTTCCATTTCCAGGGCCAGGGTGGGTCATGTCATTTCTAGGGTCATGTCTTCAAACCTCAGGAAACAGCCCCTGATTTACAAACTGGGCTAGAAATGGCAGAGCAAACCCATTCAGGTGCTCCTTTCCAGCCTCTGACATCCCCCATCCTGGAGGCACAGGAGATGGGCCAAGGCTGTCCTAGCTCCCTGTACTGCCCTGCCTGGTTCCTGGGCAGTTCTGGGAGGCAGGAATAGATGGACAGGCTGTATGGAGGGAAGTGGAGGACACTGCAATGTGGTCAGGCACTGTTTAATGAGGGATTAAACAGTCTCCTCCCCCAGTGCTTCCCCCATCCAGCCAGGAAACAGGTTCCCAGTGGCATCCTGGGGCAGCAGCTTCCTGCTCCCCACCCACCCACGGCTGCTCTTGGGCTCACCGGGGCTGGACAGGTTGCAGGTGCAGCTGTAGGAGGTGACGTTGTCCAGCCGGTACTGCCAGTTGATGGGGAAGGCATCTGCCAGGCTCAGCATCTTCTTCAGGGAGTCGTAGATGAATATCAGGCTGATGAGTGCGCAGAAGCCTTCCTCGGTGAAGCGGGTGAAGTACCGCACCAGGTGACTGGCCTCGGTGGCCACCAGCACCACACCAAAAAAGGCCACCCAGAGCCCAATCCAGAGGCGGAACTCCAGGTAGTCCAGGCTGTGATCCCTGGGGAAAAGGGTGACTCAAAGCCTTGTTGATGACCCCTGCCTGGAGTGATGGTGGCCCGTGCTCCAGCCAAGGGACAGTGGGCTGAGGATCCATCCCTGGCACTGAACTCACTGGCTGAAGGAGAAGAGGAGGCGCTCGAAGACAAGCACGGGGCCGGTGCTGCTCAGGATGGTCAGGGGTTGGCCCGAAAAGAGGCAGAAGATGAAGCCAGCAAAGGCTGTGCCCAGGAAGCTCTCCAGCACACCCTGAAATGCAGGGAAGGGGTGCCAGATGCCAGGCACATGGCAGGGAGGAGGGTTGTAGGCCTGTCCCCCCAGCAGCACAGAAGAAAACAGGGTCAGTGCTGGGGACCACCAGGAAAGGAGGCAGAATTGAGGCAATGCTCAGGATGTCCTGGGGACGCTGGTAGGAGATGGGCACCCAGGGGCCCTCTGGGCTGGGCTGAGTAGGGCCAGTACCAGGCACCCCATGGCCACACTGACCTGCATGTTGGCAGTTGCGTCCCCCAGCATGCCCCCGAAGGTGATGGCATTGGTGACTGTCGCCAGGTAGATGTAGAGCACTGCTGAGAGGCACTGAGGGTGCAGGGCGTCGGAGAAGTCACTGCCGTACCACGGTGCCTTCCTCCGGATGTCTCGCAGCAGCCCCCCAAAAAGCCTGGGGCGGGGGAGGGAGGTCTCAGAGCAGACCCCACAGAGAGCTGCACAGCAAGGGATTGTCCCTTCCCCTGGGTACAGGAACTCAGAGGGGCTTGGACATGGTGGCCCCATGAGAAACCAGTGACCTGCCCCAAATCCAGCACCCTGCTGCACCTCCCACTGCCCTTCCAGACACTGACCTGCCTGTCCTCTCCAGCTCCTCCCCAGAGCGTGGGTGCCCTGGGCTGGCTCTGTCCCCAGCTGCTGTCATGTCCCCATTACCATGTGGCTGCTGGTCCAGTGGGTCCACAGTGGTCCTGTGGCAGAGCAGAACCTGAGACAACAGGCTGCAGGTTGGGACCCTCAGGACCCAGCTGCATTTAGGGGACACTAGGACAGGAAAGGGAGAATGGAGAGAGGACAGGGTGCAAACAGGGCTTGTGCATCCCCTGATAATGGAGAGGAGAAAGATCAGGAAGAGGACACATGGCAGATGATGATCTTCTAAGATTTCTTCCAACTCAACCATGATTTCCTCTGGCAAGCTCTGGAGCCAGTCCTTTCAGGACTGGTTTTAGGGGAGGAGCTGGGCAGAGCCTAGGGTATCCTGCTCAGAGGTTGAGTTTCACATGTAAGTGCTGCATCCCAGTGTTCCCATCAGCTCCCTTTGGAGGGGACTTGCCATCCACTGCCAAGTGGGACAGCAGGACTAACAGCAGGGGGGACCAAAGCAGGGACCTGTGGAGGGGCTTGGCTGGGAGGACACCCTGGCTCCTGGGCAGCTTCATCCCCATGGAGATGGACGTTCCAGTGTCATGGACAGAGGTATCCCTGCAGGACCCTGGGTGCCCTCCCTCCAGCCCACCTCCTGCATGGAGATGGCAGATGGCTTGGCGGAGGAATCCGGGCACTAGGGTCCCATTTCCCAGGAGGAAGCACAATCAGCTCATCCAGGAACGCCTCTATCCCTGCCACGAGGTCCTCTCGGTGCTCAGCCTGCCGGGCAGCTCTTTGGAAGAGCTGTGGAGAGATGCCGTGTTTTAGCCACCATGTCCCTGCATTCATCCACTTGGAACCTTCCTCCCAGCCTGCAGCCATCACCAGGAAACAAACCCACCCCCTTCAGGACAAAGGTGCCCTACATCCTGCAAACCCACCCAAGCTTTTGGTTTTTTATCCTGGGCAAGGGAGACAACCAGCTTGCCCCATCCTCTGCCCTCCACTGCAGCCTGCAGAGGAGAGGAGTGCTGGTGTCCCCATTCCAGGCCCATCCCATCCCTGGGTGCTGTGCCAGGCTCACCTCATCTGTCAGCAGTGTGGCCATGGCCCTGCCAACCTCGTGGTAGGCTTTCACTCTGGGGGGGCCCAGCAGGATGAAGAGGAACCTGTGGCAAGACAGCACATCTCCAGAGCAGGCCTCTCCCTCCAGGGGATGCCTCTCTGGGGGGGGGAAGGACCATGGGGATGTGGGGATGGGGGCTGGGCAGGCCTGGGGGGCTTCTGCCACCCTAAAAGTGGGGTTGGGACCAGAAGACAAAACACAGGTCTGCAGTTCTGCTGCCACTGCATGGCAACCTCACAGAGACCATGGGACACCAGGACCCTGTCTGGATCACAGGATCTGCAGAAATCCAGACTGGGAGATGTGGGGGAACAGGTCTTTGGGACAGAGGAGGAGAAATCCTCAGCTGGAGGTGTCTGTGGCATCATTTTCCTGGGAATGTTGCTTGCAGGCAGGATGCTGGTGTGATAGGGAAGGAGAGCTTGCCAGCAGCACAGGCAGCAGGTTTGACAGGACTCTGGGGACATGGGAGGAGACTGGAAAGAGAGCTCAGAGCCCTTGATAAAATATGGTAAAAATCCCACAATTGAGAGGATGGTGCAAAATCTCCAGAGGGACAATCCACACAAATCCTCCACACCTTTCCAAAGCTGGCAGGAATGGTTACAGTCCTGAAAGCCTGAGATTGTCAAGCAGTTGCAGTGACTGTACCCTGAGCAAACCCCCAGAGAGGGGGCAGGGAAACTCCTCTGGCCATGCAAGTGGGACTTGAGAGAACCCCCAGATGCTGGAGGCCTCTGGAGCCTGCTCCAAAGGGATGAGAGGTGACAGTTGCCACATGGGATTGCTTTCACGCAGGCATCTGCACCAAGACAACGGGAAAACCTTAAGACCCTAGAGATGGATCTGGATGAGAGACAGCCCTGAGGCAGTGGCTGCACCTGTGGGACAGCAAAGGGGATGGCACCCTGGGCAAAGGGATGGGAGGGGCAAGGTCTCCCTGACCTCCAGTTTGGGGGAGGAAAATGCAGGGCAAGGGGTTATCATGAAACCCTCGAGACCCTGGGGCATTCACGGGGACTTGCCACCCAACTCCCGCGGAGGAGAGAGCAGAGCTGGGTGGATGTCTGTCCTGCTGCTCCCAGCTCCTGGGGACGGCTGCTCTGGGCAGAGTGACCAGGAGGTGGCAATGTCCCTCCTGATCCCCGCCTGCTTCCTCCGCGCACTTCCTAAGGAAGTCCTCAGCTGAAGGCACACTGCCCGTTTCCCCTCACGGCTTTAGAGGACGCATTCCTCAGCCACGGGGAAGCCATGGGGACCTCCTGCCCTGCTTCTCTCCCCCCACCCCATCTCACCACTCAGGAGAACAGCGGGAGGACAAGAGTCTCCTAAACACCTGCATCCCGCCCCCGCCGCCCGGCCCCACGCTCCCGGCAGTAGGTGGAGAGCATCCAGAACCGGCTAAGGACAGGGAATGCAGAGCCCAGTGGGAATGACCCAGGGGATGTCCCTTCCAGGCTGCCCAAAAAATGCTCCACACTCAGCCCGTTCTGCAGTGCTCCTAAGAAGCTGGGAAAAGCAGGAGGGGAAGCAGTGGGACAGGATTCTGGGACTGCACGTGGCACTGGGTGCCATTCCCTTTGCTTTGGACAAGCAAAGCCTTGTCTGGTGTGGGGGGAAATGGGGAGACAGGGACGGGGGAGGGCACAGGGCCATCGGCCATGCTCTGTTACCTGCTTGGAAGAGAAACCTCAGCCAGTGAGCCAAGGGACACCCCATGCCTGAGGCGAATGAAGGCAGTGAAGGGCTTTTCCAGGAATTCAACTTCCCCGACAGCAACGTGGGCTGCTTCAGCCCCCGGTGGGACCTTCTTCTTAAATCTGTTTCTCAGCTGAAAGGAAAGGGAGGCAGCAGCTGGGTACTCAGGATGCCATGGCTGGGCATTCAGGGTGCAGTAGCTGCTCCCAGCCCAGCTCCATGCTGCTGTACCTGCTCCTTAAGAGGCGTTTTGGAGACCTGGGTTCTGGGCTCAGACCTGCCTTTGGCTTTCCCTGCAAAGAAAGAGAGGAAGCAGCAAAATCCATGTGCAGGCCAGCGTGGGTACTGCCCCGGGCTGGAGGCAGCAGGAGGATGCCCGGTGGGACAGCTGGGTTTCCTACCTCGGCAGGGAGAGAGACCAAGCTCAGCAAGGAGCTGCAGCAGGGATTTTGTAGGCTGGTGCTGTGGCTGGAGGAGCAGGAGGGCTGCCAGGCGCTCCCTCAGTGCAGGCTGCAGCTCTGCTTCCTCAGGCTGCTCAGAAAGTGCTTTGTCTGCATCAGGGACAGGGACAGCTCTGAGTGCCCCTGGTTCACTGCCCACTGGGGAGTTGCCCAGGGGAAAACCCCCTCAGCTGGAGTAGCAGAGAGCCCCCCCAGGTACCCAGCTGTCATTCATCAGTGCTGTTCTACAGGCACCTCCTGTGGCCTGTCCCTCTCTGGTGACCAGCCCATCCCAGGAGATGACCTTTGCATTACTCATGTACCGATTATTTCCTTGAAACTGGTGGCATCCAGATCCAGGAGCATTGTCCCCTTCTGCAGGCATGTCCTCAGCTGGAACAGGCTGTGCAGGGGCAGAGCTGGGACATGGGGAGCACTCCAGCGCTCCCCGCCATCCTCCACCTTCTCCTCGAACTTGATCCACCTGCCCAGAGAGATGTGGGGGGTCAGTGGCAGGGTAGGCCCTGTGCCCCGTGCCAGGCAGTGGGAGCTGGAGCCTGGGTCCATCTTTGAGCTTAACATGGGGCTGCACTGGCAGGGAGGGGTTTGGGTAGCTCAGAGGGGCCCGCAGTTGGTTCATGGTGTAGGGGCAGCTGGGCAGATGAAGTGGTCATTCCCCCATTCCTGCAGACTCACACCTCTCTAAAGTCTGATCAGGGGAATTCCAACCATAATGAGGTGACAAGATGGTTCAGGTTTCAAGGGACCTTAAAGCTCACCTTATTCCAAGTCCTCCACCATGGGCAGGGGCACCTTCCGCTATCCCAGGCTGCTCCAAGCCCCATCCAGCCTGGCCTGGGACACTTCCAGGGATGGGGCAGCCACAGCTTCTCTGGGCAATCTGTGCCTCACCACTCTCACAGGGAAGAATTTCTTCCCAATATCCTATCTGACACTAATCT
This sequence comes from Ploceus nigricollis, assembly GCA_013399945.1. Taxonomy (NCBI): domain Eukaryota; kingdom Metazoa; phylum Chordata; class Aves; order Passeriformes; family Ploceidae; genus Ploceus; species Ploceus nigricollis. Next base: position 181,984 of record VXBC01013367.1, read on the forward strand.
CTAGCCGTGGGAAGCCATTCCTGCTTGTCCTGTCACTCCAGTCCCTTGTCCAAAGTCCCTCTCCAGCTCTCTGGCAGCCCCTTTAGGCACTGGAAGAGGCTCTAAGGTCTGAACCTTGTCTCCTCCAGGCTAAACAACAGCCCACCTCTCTCATCCTGTCTCCATAGCAGAGCTGTCCCAACAGAGCTATTCCAGCCTTTGAATCATTTCCATGGTTTCCTTTGGATGTGCTTCAACAGGAGCTGGATGTGGTGCCCCAGGGCAGTCCCACACAAAGCAGAACAGAGGGAGAAGCCCCTGCTCACCCTGCTGCCCGTGGTGCAGCCCAGGATACACTTGCCTTTCTGGGCTGCCAGTGCACAGTGCTGGCCGATGTCCCATCTGTCACCCACCAGCACCCCCAGTCATTTTCTGCAGGGCTGCTCCCAGCCCATCCATTCCCCCAGCTGTGCTGGGGCTGGGGGTGGCCCTGCCATTAGCAACGCTTGCTGGAGTCAGAACAGAAGTGTCTTGAGCTGTTTTCACGCTCGGGCCATGCCAAATATTTTAACGCCGGGCACAGACAGAGCTTCCCTTTGTCCCCGTGGGTGGGCGCGCAGCCGCGGGCGCTGCTCGTGCTGCACGGGCAGAGCGTGCCCCGCACCGCGGGCTCCTGCCGAGGGGCAGCCGTGCGGGCACAGCCGGGCTGGATAGCCGCAGCCCGGCGGCTTTGGTCCCACAGACACTCCGACCCCGCGTGGAGACCCATTGCTGTCCCCAGACTCCTGTGGCCCATGTCCCCGTGCCCCTGCCGGGGGGTGCAGGGGTGGCAGGGGGCACGGGGACATCCCAGCCCTGGTGCAGCCGCTGGAGCCTTGGAGAGGCAACAGAGAGGAGCAGGAGGAAGGGCGCTGTGCCTGGCCTGCCCGACATCCTGCCCTCTCCCACGAAATTAAATCAGCCCGGCTGGGCAGTGGCGGGGAAAAGCCCTGCCTTGGGGCTGAGGCTGGGGAACGGCCAGCCTCGGGACATGCCCTGGGCTCCCAAAGCGTGTGTGCCTCTCGCAGGTGTGCCTACCTGGCCATCTCCCTCCACTGCAGCCCCGCCGGGGTGCTGAGGAGCTGGTTGAGCTGGATGAAGAGCAGCGGGCAGGTGACGTCCCCCCTCTCCTCCCACTGCAGGGCGGCACCAGCTCGCCGGGCCGCTGTGGCCGTGCTGGAGGGGAAGATGCTGCAGCCGAAAGCCTGGGAGGGAGCTCCAGGGTTGCTGCACTCTAGTCTGGGCTGTGAGCAGTTGTCTCCTGCTCGGAGAGCCATGCCACCCGCCCCGGGCATGTGGGCTCGCATGGCCACCGGCAGCGGCAGCCACAGGCATGGGCTCCCCTCCAGCACTCACAGGATCCCACTCATCCCACACCTTATAACAGCTGTGAACTGGTTTAAACTGGCCACAAACCAATACACAGGAGCCAAGCCCAAAACAAGCATCCCAAAACAGCAGGGTCAGCCCCACAGGTCCCAGTATGGTTGTGTCCTGCCACGTCCAGCTGCTCACTGGGCCAGGGACCAGGGGACCCACCTGCCTCCTGCAGGTGACCTGAGTGGACAGGGATGTTCGTGTGTTCCCAGCCCTGTCTGCAGCCTGCAAGGCGTTGGTGAGGGGGTGGCAGGGCCAGCCCTGGAGAGCTGGTGGCAGTATCTGCGCTTGTGCAAGGATGCTGTGCCCATGGCAAGAGAGGTGACACAGCCCATGGCAGCTCCTCCTGGGAAAGAGGATATGGGGACATGCTCTGGGGAAGGATGTGGCACTGCTGAGCAAATCCAGAGTGGGGAAATAAGCGGCTGCCAGTGGCAGGGCTGACAGAAAGGGCTGGGAGGGTTTCGGGGCCGTGCCGGTGTTCAGAAGGCTTCTGTGCGAGCTGCAGCCGGTGAGCGGATGGAGGGGGAAGGACGTGGGCACAGCCGCAGCACCCTGCAGGGACAGGGACATGGCAGGGCCTGCACAGCGCTGCCAGCAGAGAGCAGCCACGGTGCTCGCTGTGCCCATGCCATGCCCACCGCCACCGCCACCACGCTCGGCCCCTCGGCCCCGCAGACAAACCGCGGGGCTGTGTGCACTGCAAACACGGCGGCGGGACCGCAAACACCCGCGGCTCCGGCACGGGCCGGCTGTGCTGGAGCTCGCTGGACCCGACAGGATCCAGCCCCAGGAGCAGCTGGAGCAGGGCCGGGCGCCACCACGGCAGAGTCACGTTTGGGAAGGGTGGGTGGGAGCGTGGGTTCCTGAGGTCTTGGTACCGGCCTCGCAGGAGCTGAGGCCAAGGATCTGGCCCAGGGTGTCCAGGATGTTTGCTCTGTGATACCAGCGGGTACCATGGTATGTGGAGGGGTGCCCTTAGCTGGGGTGGGGACCATGGGGAGATCCCTGGCAGAAGGACTCATCGATAAGGAGCATCAGGGATGCCCTGAGGCACCCAAACCTTACTGGGGCTCACCTCCCCCTCCTGTGGGGGCTGCCTCAGCAGCATGAGATGGGGCATGACTGGCAGCAGGCATGGGCAGGGAGGCTGTGAGGGGCTGCAGGAGGTGGGAAGGGGTCATGGGACACTATGGGAGGCAGAAGGGAAGAGGCAGCAGGAGGCAGAGGCAGGAGGCAGAGGCAGGAAGCAGAGGCAGGCAGGATCAGCAGCCTGCACACATCCCCCCCACCCTTGCCCGCTGCCAGTCCTCTGTGCCAGCTGCCTCCCTGGCAGCTGACGTGAGCTGGTACCTCCCTCTCCGGAGGTGCCAGGGCAGCTGGCAAATGCTGCCCGCATACACTGCCCGCACACGCCCAGCCCGGCCTTGGGGACGTGTGGGGGGACTGGCAGGGGCAAAAATTTCCATCCCAACATGGGGACCTCCCCATGAGCCAGTGTGCAGAACTGCCCAGGGACACAGCCCCTCGCCCGTGCCACCACCTCGCTCCGCTGCCAAAGGCTTTGGGCTCCTGATGGCCGGAGGAGGCGGAAGGAAAAACATCCAGCAAACAATTGCAAAAGTCAAGTCTGAGCAAGAAGGAGGGTGTGAGCGGGGGGGTGCCAGATCCGGTGGTATTCCTTGGAGACAGCAACAACAATGGCAGGAATATTTGCTCATGCCTAGCTGAGCCCAAATCAGCCATGGGCTGGGGGCTCGGGACCTCGAGGAACCGACCAGGGGCCTCTGCTGGCCCAAAGAAGAGCTGGGGCAGGACCCTGCACTCACCTGGCACTGATGTCAGTGACATTTTTTACACTGTCACTGTGCTGAGGATGGGACCAAACACAGCACACGGTTGCCAGCATGGTGAAGGGCATGGGGAAGCTCTGGCAGAGCCCTAACACAGCAGGCTGGGACAGGGACAAGGACAGTGGCTGGCTGGGGGGGTGTTGTGAGGTGAGGCTGTGACTCAATCACTTGGGCAGCACAGGGGCACAAATGAGGTCTTGGGGACAGAAAGGGTCTCTGCTGCCATCTCATGTTGCCACCACCTCCCTGACCCACCGCTGGTGCAGTGGCACATGGGTGGCAATCTGTTCCCTTTCTGAGGGTCATCCCATCCCCAGGGCCAGGAAGAGGTGCAGCCCTGACTCCTCAGGCCCTGCCTCTCACCTGATGCTCGTCTTGTGAGGTGCACTCGCTCTCACAGCACCCTCGGGCCACCTCGGCCACCTGCCTGGGGCCACGGGGACCATCGGGATCCCCCTCCTCTCCCCCTGGCTGGGGCCACACTTCCCCCTGGCCATCTCCTGCCCTCCGCGCTCTGCTTTCTCCCCGGGCTTTCACCGCCCAGCCCGGCCGGCAGCGCGGAGCGGCACCGGGGCGGTGGTGGCTTTTGGGTTCCTGGCCCGCCTCCGGAGCGAGGAGAACCCACCGGGCCCAGGCCGAGGTCCCGGTCCCGGCCAGCGGGACGCCCCCGGGGGCGGGGGGGAAGCCCTTCCCGGGGGCGGGGCGGCC
>VXBC01013367.1:187516-226620 GCA_013399945.1 Ploceus nigricollis
ACGGGGGCGGTGGGGGCACTGCCGCTCTCTGGGGCTCCCGAGCACCCACGCCGGGCTCCTTGCCCCCGGCTAGCACCAGAGTGTCCCGGGGTCTCTCATGGGGGTTGGATGGGGGCCCATCGCGGGCTGAGGGGGTGACATGTACCTGTGCCTCGCACATGCGGCGTGCCGAGGGCAGTACCTGGCACCAGGAGCGTGCACTGCTCCGTACAGCTCACCCTCCCATTTTTCCGTGTTTTTCTTTGCTTTCTGGCTGTGCCAGCAGACTGTGACAAGAAGCTGACAAAACCGGGCTGTGCCACTCGCACCGGGGGGGACTCAGCCCTCGGGAAACGCAGCAGTGTGTGTCAGCTGGCTGTGGCTGGGAGATAACTCTCAGGGCAGGAGAGGCAGGGGACGGAATAGCCTCTGCTGTCAGCCTCATCCGGGGGTTTCTCCAAGCCCCAGAGTTTCCTGGAGTATCGGTTTTCTCCAGGCGCAGCGTGGAGGGTGTCGACATAACTTTGCTAGGTGTGCAGCCGGTGTGTGCCAGCATGAGAGGCGCTGGTTCCGTCAAGAAGTGGTTGAGTTATAACCTGGGCAGGTTACAGCTTGCCAGGTTGGACTCTGCTGTACCGTCCTTCCTGAGCAGCCCCGGGCTTAATTCACCGGGGTTACTGAGCACCATAGCTCGGGGGGGGGCGGTAAAAAATCCCCCTTGGAGCAATGAGTGCTCTCCAGCACCTCGTGAGATCAAGCTGCGAGCTGGTTTTTTTTTTTTTTTTTTGCACTTGTAAACTTTCATANGGCATCTGTACACTTTAATAACCATTCCAGTACCGTTGCAAGTGTCGGGCTATGTCTGGGTGAGGAGCTTGGTGCTCTAGTTTCTACCACCCCAGCAGGGGGCTGGTCTAGCACCAAAAGCCGCTGGTTACTGGACCACAATTAAAACATACCGTTGTAATTCATGGGAGTAATGCCCTCACCATCTCTTGGGCTCTGCAAAACCAAAACTTAAGGCAGGCTCGCTCTTTTAATCCTGCCCCGGGGTGAGTAAGGCATCCTTATGCCCACGGGAAGGAGAGTCCATCAGAGCCATGAATAGGGTCTTAGAAAAGCCTGTGCTTGTCAGGGAAATAAAGGCCAGATAAAGGGGCAATTAGCAATGTTCTGTATTCAGTGGAAACTGGTGCATATAATAGCAGCATTTGAGATGTATAAAGCTCTGTTCCCCCTGCCCGACTCCCTTCTTTCGTTGAGAATTGTTCTTATGAATTGGAAAGGCCATGATATTTGTGAGGAGCTGAAAAAAAAAAAATGCCCCCCCCACCCCGGGCTCGGGGGCAGCTTCCAGCACAAAGGGCTGTGGGAGCCAGGGCTGAGCAGTTGTGGCAGCCCTGGGATGTGGCTTTGCCTTGCCTTTGGTTGGCACATGGAGCTGATCTGACTGCTGTTCTCTCCTTCCCTAATTGTTTTCCAGTTGCCTTCCTGTCAAAGCCTCAAGGCCTTGTTACTCCCAAGAAAAAAGGGAACGGCAATAAAAGAAGAAAAGGCAAAGGTCTGGGGAAGAAGAGAGACCCGTGCCTGCGGAAGTACAAGGATTTCTGTATTCACGGCGAGTGCAAGTACATCCGAGAGCTGGGAGCTCCCTCTTGCATGTGAGTTGCTGGCGTGTGCCTGTGTGGGGGGAGCTTTAGTCATGGTTCTTTCAATTCTCCAGGCTGGGCAGAGGAAAAGCAGAGATATTTTTAGTGCATGTTCCCCACCCGTGCAGGGACAACTCTGACTTGGCCTCTTCCTTGTAATTCTTGAGAAGTGTCCACCCCTTCCCCAAATCCTGTCATGGCCTTAGAGCCAGGGTTCTCTGCCAGCATGGTGAGCTCTGGCTGTGCTGGGGATTGCAGAATGGTGTGTAGGGCTGGGGTCTGACAGCTGAGGGCTTCTGCAGGTCTGATTTGGGAAACTTCATCCTGATCCTGTCACTGTAAATCCCCCACTCTGAGACCTGCGGGCTCCTGCATCTATCAGGGCACATCAGTGCAGGTGGGAGGAGCATTTCTGCCATGCCACCAGCAAAGCAGAGTGGAGGTAGCACCTTTGGGGACACGCTGCCAAAGCTATGCCTGAGATGTCCCTTGGCCTGATGTACCCCTCCTGGCCCACCCCCCCTGGGGTGCAGAGCAAGCAGGGACTAGATGAGGCAAGTGAAGGAGAAAGTGTTTGCCTGCTGCTGGGGCACCTGGATACAGCACTGCTGCTGCAGAAAAAACCCTGGGGTGCATATTTGATCCCCACTGACGTGGGCAGGACTTGAGCTGGCAGATATGTAAGAGGCTTTGTTCTTCACTATCAATCCTCTGAGCCACCCAGCCTTGAGCCCAGGGAAGATAATAGCTCCCTGGCTTATGGTGCCCACAGGATCTGCAATCTGAAGGGATCAAGCTCCACAGATCTCTTCTAACTCCCTGGTTTTTCCCTGTTGAAGTTGTCATGAAGTTTGGCCCTTGCATGGGGGACTCAGGACTGCGAGTGAGGGGACATCTTTGCAGGCTCAGTTTGGGTTGGTGACCCAGCACAACGTGGGTTGTAACACTCTGGCCTAGGGCTGGGACAGCCAGGTGTCCCCTGCCCAGATCTCTGGGGCTTGGAGAGAAACTGGGACACAGGCAAGCAGCAGGGATTTGGGGGCTGGCTGTGTCTCTTCAGCACAGTTGGTCTGTCCCTGGGTGGCATCTCTCAGAGCCATCAGAGTTTTTAGTAACAGTGACCAACTGCCCCAGTCTACTCTGCTAAGGAGGCCTTGTGTTGACTTGTGTCACTCGGTTGTGGCTGCTCTTGGTGCTTGGCTGTGCCTCTGTCACAGGGTCTCCTGGAGTGTTGTTTCTTGGGGCACAGGGTGGAATGAGGATGCTGCGGGACTGGGTCCTGCACCTTTGCCATGTGCCCAGCCTTGCTGCTGTGCCTGGGAGGTGATGCTGGCATGGGGACTGTAAGCCCAGGAGCTGGGCTGAGTCCGGCTTGGAGATCAGCCTGAGGGTCAGTGGTGCTGGATATAGAGGGATATATTTATCTGGTTGCATCAGTGCAATGTGGCTCAGGGAGGGCTGGAAGCCTCCCAGCCTGTGTGGAACGTTATTTCTGTTACATGAGCAACCTCCCAAGTCTCCAAGGATGGGACACCTCTGAGCTGGCAGGGTGTGCAGGGACATCCTGCTCCATGGGAAATGCTGGCCCAGCTGCCTCACTGCTCCCTTCCCACTTCCAGAGGTGGTCTGGGCTACCTGCCTTGGGATGACTGGGAAGAGCACAGACCCCAGTGCCTTCTACTGGGAGAGAGCTCAACATTTCTAGGAGCCTTCACTAGGTGCAGGAGAATCTTAATTTACCAGTACAATAGAAATGATGGTGGCATCAGACCTGCCAGCTCAGGGGTGTGGGGCCCGAGGGGAACAGGCAGGGTGCTGGTTAAGGCTGTGCACAGAGGCATTGCCTTCCCATGGGGTGTGGGGGACATGAAGACCTCCTGTCCTTGCTCACCACTGACCTTTACGAGTTTCCTGCTTGCCCAGATGCCAGCCAGGCTATCATGGAGAGCGCTGCCACGGCCTCTTGCTGCCGGTGGAGCACCCGCCCAGCGCGTACGACCACACCACAGCCCTGGCCGTCGTTGCTGTTGTCCTGTCCTCCCTGTGTCTCGTCATCATTGCAGCCCTGCTGATGCTCAGGTGAGTGGGATGGGACTGGCCTCCCAGATCTGTGTACCTGGGAAGACCATGTGCAAGAGGAGGGTGACAGGGGCTTCTCCATGCCCTGAGCATCCCTTTGCTTGGCCTCGCAGGTGTCACAAGAGGGGTGGCTACGATGTAGAAAACGAAGAGAAAATCAAGCTGGGCATCACTGTGAATCACTGAGGATGCCAGGTGCTGGCGAGGTGAGCCCCTGGCTGGGCACGGGGCAGCAGTGGGGCTGGTGGACATCTGGGGGCTCTGCTGTTTGTGCTGTGGGACTGCTGTGTGGATCCTGTGGCAGAGCTAGGCAGGAGCTGAAGGCAGCCTTAGTCTGGAGAAGTAGCTGGCTGAGAGTCTGGGCTGCCCTGTGAGGCTCCAGTCTTCTTTTCTCCCCTTCCTGCTGAAATCCTGTCTCCTGGCACCCCTGTCATTCCTATGTCATTCTTTTTAACCCTAAGTCCCTGCTCTGTGCTGCTGTTCCATGCTTTGGGGATGTTTGGTAGTAGGGAAGCTGCTTCTGTTTTGTTTAGTTTTTTTCCCCTGCTCATTCTGCTCTCTCTCTGACCCTCTGAGTCACTTCCCCTCCTTAGATATTGCCTCTATTTATATACATGTGTAAAAAACCCCTTTCCTTTTCATTCCCACTCTACTTATTACTTGCACCAAAGCAATGCCTATCAGCTTGGCACGGGGGGGGATCTTGCTGCCAGCCCATGCCATGTTCTTCTGGCTGGGTTGGGGTGTGTGCTCTGCCCCAGGGGTGGTTGTGGGGCTGGGTGCTGAAAATTTGTCAAACTTCCTCTGATCTGACCTAAATCCTGACGTTAGATGTGGTCATACATATTACAGCTACTTCTCTTCTTAAAAAAAAAAAAAAGTCATTGTTCTTTGTGAGGATGAAGTAATGCCTTTGGAGAATTTCTGTCATGCTCATCACAGTGTTGGGGGTGGGAATTTGAGCTGTTCATAGAAGCTGAATTTTCAGGAAGGAGACTTGGCACGAGGCTTTCCTCGCTGTCCCCTTTACCCTGGGGGTTACTGGGTGGGTGTGTCTGGGAGAAACAGTGCTGCGGTCCCCGGAAGGGAGCGTGGTGAGGTACCTTGGCTCCCATCCTCCCGGGTCCAGCCCCGAGGGGGGGCGAGTGGGGCTTGGGTGGCCACTAGGGCTCTCCCGCCGGGCTGCGTGGGTCGGCACCTCTACCCCACCCTGCCGGGAGTGCTCTGTGGCAGAGCAGCCCCGGATCGCGGGGTGAGCTCTCCCGCCTCTCTCTTGCAGGGGTCGGCACTAATGCACTTCTACCTCCTGGAAGAGGCGAGACCGCGGCGCCAGCGGCACGGGGCTGCGGCACGCTGGGGGCTCGCTGGAGCACCAGGACGGCACCGGCGGGGCTGCTCGGGCAGCGGCGGCACTGCGGCAGCTCCGTGGCCACCTCCGGGACGGAGCGGGCTCGGGAGCGGCGCTGACCGGGGGCACAGGGACTCCCCGGCGGCTCTCCGTCCGCTGCATTATGTGCCGAGGAACAAGCTGTGAAAGGGAGGAGACCGAGCTCGGGGCTTCCTTCGCCGCAGAAAGGGGGGGAGGGTAACAGCTATTTAACAAAATATTTTTCATTTTAAATTATATATTTATTTTAGATAAACTGTACATAGTATTTATATTTATTGTAGGTCTGGCCTTGCATCCTTCATGTACGTCAAGATGACACGGTCAGACCTCCCTTATTTTTTAAGTGCAATGTAATATTCTAATAAATAACACTTTGTAACAAACACTTGGGTCGTTAATTGAATCATGGAGGTGGAAAGGAGTCACAGTTCTGAAGGCTGCATTCAGCACCAATTCCATGCTGGTGGGGTACTGCCAACAGCAGCAGAGATCCTGAGTGTGTGGTCAGGGCTGCTGGATCAGCTTGTGCCATCCTTGGGAGCAGTGTGGTGTAAGGGGCTGGAGGCAGGATCCATCTCAGCTTGGCCCCGTGTGGATTATTTTGGAGATTTTCTTCATCTTTGCCAGCTGGTGCTTTGGGAAGAGTGTGGTGTTTGTGTGTCTGCTCACCAAGAAGAGCTGCCTCCGGTATGAATAAAGCCACTCTGGCCACTGATCCGTTCAAATGGGAATGGTCCCTGGTTTTAAGCCAGCATTTGTCATTTAGACACTGGCACAGGTTGCCCAGAGAAGCTGCGGCTGCCCCATACCTGTTGGTGTTCAAGGCCAGGCTCAATGTGGCTTTGAGCAACCTGGTCCACTGGGAGGTGGGCTAGATTATCTTAAATGTCCCTTCTGACCAAATAATATGATGATGGTTCTATGATTTAGCCAAAAAAAAAAAAAAATAAAATATCCAGAGGTGGACCCACACCCCTCTTGAAAGGAATCCCAGCTGTTCTTGTGGTGATTGCAGGTTCCTGGAGCTGAGGTAATTCCAGCAAGCATCACTTCACACAGTGATCAGGAAGGATTACTTAGTTTGCAGTAAAAATAACCTCCAAACCAGTTCTTTCCTCTTCCCTGGGGGAAAGTGAGAACAGGGGAGTTGCTGGCTCTGCTAGAGAGAAAGCAGAGAGAAACCAACAGGATCCTGGGCTGCATCCAAAGGAGCATGGCCAGCAGGTTGAAGATGATTCCTCCCCTCTACCATGTACAGTTCTGGTGTCTCCAACATAAGAACAATATGGAACTGCTGGAGCAAGTCCAGAGGAAGCCACAAAGTCAGTAAGAGGAGTGGAGGACCTTCCCTGTGAAGACAGACTGGGAGAGCTGGGGCTGCTCTGGTGAAGAAGGAAAGCTTGAGTAGAGAACTCATTGCACTCTTCCAGTATCCCAAGGGGCCTCCAAGGAAGCCAGAGAGGGACTCCTCACCAGGAACTGTAGTGACAGGACAAGGAGTAATAGGCACAAATTGAAAGAAGGAAATTTTAGGTTAGATATATGGAAAAAATTATTTATTGTGAGGGTGGTGAGGGATGAAACAGGCTGCCCAGAGGAACGGTGGCTGCTCCATCCCTGGGAATATGCAAGGCAAGGTTGGATGGAACTTGGAGCAACCTGGGATAGTGGAAGGTGTCCCTGCCTGGGATAGGGGGGACCCGGGATGAGATGATCTTTAAGGTCCTTTCCAGCTCCTTAACATTCTATGATTCCCAGCTAAGGCAGGGATGGTTCTCTCCCTCCGGCCGCTCCGGGCCTTCTCCCAACCCCGCGCGGCGCCCTCAGCCCGGGCCGGGCCGGGGACACCCAGGCGGGGCCGGCCCGACGAGCTGGTCTCGGGCCCACAGCCCCACCGGTGTAGCCGGCCCCGCGAGGGCACCGCAGGGCGCGGCCTGGAGTGAGGAGCCCTCACGGGAGCCCCCAGCCCGGCCGGTGCCGGGGCCGATCCCACAGCAGCCCCCGGCCCGGTCCGTGCCGGTGCCAGGGCCGGTGTCGGTCCCACAGCAGCCCCAGCCCGCTCGGTGCCGGTGTCGGTGCCGGTACCTCAGCGCGTCCCGCCCGCGGGTGGGGCCCTGAGTGTCCCCGCCCCCCTGCGCATGCGCCTTGCGCGGACAAGATGGCGGCGCCCGTGGATCTGGAGCTCAAGAAGGTACGAGACCCCCGCCCGTGTGTCCCTCTTTCATGTGTGCTCCCTTCTTGTGTTCCATCCTTCTACTGTGTGTCCTGCCCACTGCGTGTCCCTCGTCGTGTCCCCCTCCGTGTCCCCCTCCGTGTCCCGGCGTCGCCGGCCGGTCCCCCCAGCCCGGGGCCGGTTGTGCTCCCGCCGCTCCTCACCCCCGCGCTCTCCCCTGGCCAGGCCTTCACGGAGCTGCAGGCCAAGGTGATGGACACACAGCAGAAGGTGAAACTGGCCGACCTGCAGATCGAACAGCTCACCAAGACCAAGAAGCACGCGCACCTCACCGACACGGAGGTGATGATGCTGGTGGACGAGACCCGCATGTACGAGGGCGTGGGGCGGATGTGAGTATCGGCCGGAGCGGGGGCACCCCGGCTCTCAGCGCCGGGAGAGGGGCCCCTCAATTCAGGAAGGACGTGAGAGTCTGGAGCATGTCCGGAGAAGGATAACGCAGCTGGGGAAGGGTTTGGAGCAAAAGGACTGGCTGAAGGAGCTGTGATAGCTAAGCCTGGAGAAGAAGAGACTCGAGGGGAACCTTTTTGCTTTCTTCAACTTCCTGACTGGAGAGTGGAGCCAAGTGGTTGTCAGGCTTTTGTCCCAGATAACAAGTGATGAGAGGACATAGTCTTAAACTGCACCAGGGGAGGTTTAGGTAGGTCATTAGGAAGAATTTCTTCACAGAAAGGGTGATTAAACATTGGAAGAGGCTGCCCATGGAGGTGGTGAAGTCACCATCCCTGGCGGTGTTTAAGGAAAGACTGGACATGACACTTAATTCCGTGATCTAGTTGACAAGGTGGTGTTGGGTCATAGGTTGCACTCAGTGACCTCAGAGGTGTTTTACAACGTGATTGATTCTGTGATTCTGAGACCCCCAGCCTGAGGCTCTATGAAGCCTCCAGGCTGCTGCCCTGGGCAGGAGGTTCTCCCCTTCACAAAGAGCACGTCAGCTTTCTGTCAGCACATTCACTTGTTTCCTTTTTCTCATTATCTTTCATTTTTAATTTCAGCAATCTGCCTGCAAATGCAGGGAGGCTTATTCCTTTACCTCTTGGGGTTAGGTGCTGGCTGCTTTGATGAAAGACTGTTACAAATTATATTGGCTTTGTGTGGTTTTGCTTGCTAGCTCAGCTCCTGGCCTTGATGCTGTCCTCTGGCACCTCTGGGGAGTTTGTAATTTCAACTAGCAGAGCAGTACTCTAATGCCAAATGGCATTTGTGGGAAGGCCCTCACAGATCTGCCAGCATCAGTCATTTCCACTGTAGTTTATGTCAAACTGCTTGAAAACCCCCTGTGCATAGTTCCTGTGCTCAGGGCTTTGCTGGCACAGATGTTTTACAGAAATGTCCTTTGCAGTGTCATGCCAGGGAATGGATCTATTGTCATTGTTTGGATTTTTTTCAAACCCTTGGAAGTGAACATGAAGCTCGTATGGGTAGTCCCAGTGCACTCTTAAAGATGTGCTTCTGTGTGTTGGATGGCTGTCAAAAGAAATACCTTAAACTGGACTGAGGTGTTCTGATTAATTTCTGCAATGCACTTTGGTGGGATTTCAGCAGTCTCTGATAGAAGACCCTAAAAGGGTCTTTATACAGAGAGGTTCCACCATATAAAGTGGTTTCAAATCTGAAACACGTGCTTGCTTGACAAATATCACATTAGATTTCTGCATTTCTGATTTGAGAAATAGGATTTTGTCTCATGTGAGTTGGGTAACAGTGATGACTGCCCAGCTCGGGATGTGGTTTGTGAAATACTGGGTCTGCTCAGACTGCTGCCAAAAGGGGTGATTGTGTCGACCTCTTCCCCGCCCTGTTTACCCCATCTTCTTTGTGTCAAAGTGGCTGATCACAGGACTGAGCAGTGAGCCAGGTCAGGCTTCAAATGCCCTCATCCATCAGCCCACACAATCTGCAGACCAAGTTATAGGGAGGTGGCAGGGCTGGGAAGCCAGGAATGGTGTGTACTTTGCATTTTGCTGAGAGTTTTCAGGGGAATTGTACCCAGCCTAATGGAGCTGTTCAGAGTGGCAGGGTTCCCACTAAATAAACTTTTCCAAGTAGGTGCATTAAATGTTGGGTTTGGTGGGGATGCTGATGACATCAGAATGAGGCAGATTCTGGTCTCTTGCAAGAGATGACTGATTGACCCAGGCAGGCTGTAGATGTAGCAAACACTTGTGTTTGGAGTAGTCATGAGATGTCTCAAAAGGCTTTTTTTTGTGTTTGGGTTCTTCACAGAGCAGACAGATGAAGAGTAAAAGATAATTCTGGAGTGAGCATGTTTCTCTAAAGCCTTTTCAGAATTTGAAAGTCCAGAGTGCCTTTGGATGGGAGAAATCCCTCAAGGTACTTTAAGAATGTGAGAGTGTTGGTCTTTATCTTTAAATGATCCTGCCTCTGAATCAGGTGTTTGAAGCAGATGTTATTTCATCATGGTCTGAAGTGCATTGTCCTGCTTTCTGCTTCTGCCTCCTCCTTGGGAGTAAGACACCTTCTTGATGTGCTAAACCACTTACCCTTGCTGTGTGCAGGGGCCCCAGTCTTGTGGGGAGTCCTCTCTTCCTTACCTTTTACCTTTCCATGACCAGACAGGTGTGAGGCACGGCTGGCAGCTCCGGCTCCTCGGGGATGGCAGAGGCGCCAGCAGGAAAATATTTGCATTGTGATATTGTTTAAAAACTGAACTCTTCATGGCTTTGTTGTATTAGTGGTTGTGCAAATACAGATTAAGGGAGTGCTCTTCTTCTGAATGCTATTCATTCATTCTTTTTTTTTCCTTTTTTTTTTTCCCTGCTTAAGCTTGACAGGGTGTTTCTGTGAGCTCTGCCTGTCCTGGCTGTGGGGCTGAAGCTGCCCTGCCAACTGGCAGTGATGCACTGGTGTGATTTGTGTCACTTCCTAGTGAAGAGAGCTTGCACCAAACACATGAGGAACTTCCTGAAGCTCACTCCAGCCCTAGCAGAGAATTTATTGGTGAAATTTGGGCTTTTGGCAAAACAGGTTAAAGCAACCCTTGAGCAGGAGTTTAAATCCAAGGGCAGTCTGGCATCATGTGTTCCACTGGAGACCAAAGGAGGTGGTTGCTGTGGTTCTTCTGGACATAGAAGCCATGTTCTGTGGAGTGGACTAGCAGATGTCCTGCATGGACATGAGTTTGGCCACCAAAGGCATATTTGTGATGTCTTAATTTCATTTACGTAGTCCAGCATGGAAATACTGGAGCTCTAAAGGGTTTCAGTTATCCAGGAAGGGTGGAGGTTTGAGTCACTGTTAACTCTGATTATCAGGGTTCTTCTGCTTGAATAACTAAATTCTTGAAGTAAGTTTTGTGCTTTTATTCCTGTGCTTAACTTTTGGTTTTTTTTAAATTTCCATTTTTTTTTTCCTCAGACCCATCTAAATTGCTACTTAGAATCTGGCCTCTGATAGAGTTTCTGTGTTTTTCCTCCAGCTTGGGTGGATGGGCTGTATGCAAAGGGCTAGCACGTACCCTTCTGTAGGACACGATACTCCAGGTCTTCGTGGAATTTGAAGGCTTGAGGAACTGTGGTGACGTGCGGCATCCTGGGAGGAAGCCTGCCTGCTTTGGTACTTCCTTGTGCACTACTTGGAAAGCAGTTGTGTGGTTTTTATTTCTGAACCCCTGTCCTGAGTCTCCTTTCTTCCGTCCCAGAAAGCTTTTCCTTGATTGCTGATGAATATGAAAGTTTCATTTGTTGTTCCTCAACTTGGGTTTGATTTTTTTGTTTTTGGGAAGCATTGCAGTTCGTGTAACATGCCGAGACCTTACCGGGCTCCACATGTGGGGCTCAATTTACTTTTGCTAAAGCTATTTTTGGTTTGACAGAAGAAATGTCAGTGCCACATAGTATGAGCTGATGAATTGCTGTGTACTGTACATATCCGTGAGGCTGGGATCTCATCTGGGTGGTGGCATCTTGCCAAATACATTTCAGTTCTGTTACTTCATACTCTTTTGAAGGGCCCGTTACGTAGCCTGAGACAGCTACCACTGTGCTGGACTTCTGCTTAAGCTATTTGTGAACTGATATCATCGTGTTGCTTTGAGAACTATGTTGAAAGTTTAAGCTTCAGAATTCTGTCTGAATATTTCAGACCTTTCCCTTTACATTCTTCTAGCCCATAACCTGGACAAGATCCTTATTTACAGAAGAAAAATGTCTGGCACTTGGTGTGGGGCACAGTGAGGAGAGTGCTGCAGATTTTCACGCCGTGCCAAAATAGACAGTCAGTTTTGGTTTGATATTGCTTTATCATCAGTTTACTTGTACAGCTAATGGGAGAACACTTAAAAAAGAAAATATAGGTAAAAATCAAGAAAATAGTGTAGCACAATTTTTGGCTCAAGATTTTCTGCAAGCATAATATATTACTGCAGCTGTCCCTATAAAATGACTTTGTGCCATTACAGTATTTTATGGGACAGCTGTAATAACATGATTTTGAATTTTAAATTTTTTTTTAAAGAGTGGTTCAGATTTTTGGTGGCTGAACGATACGCATGTGAAACCTGAGAGAGAATGCAATGTTCTTGATGATTCCTTGGGTTTAAATGCATTCTTGCTTTTACTGTGATTCATGGTTTTGTTTGAAAATGAGACAGGATCAGTCACTGTAAGCTCTTTCCTGAACCCCAAAGGCAGCAGTCCCTGCTGCACATCGCTGGGTAAAGCTGCAGGAGCTGCATTTTCACTGTTTGCGTGTGTGTGAGGTGTTCGATTCTGCCAGCACAGAACATGGCAGCTGCCCTGTGCTTCCCGCTCACATGTCAAAAATCGCACAAAGAGCTGAAGGACACCCAAGGCTTAACCTTGATGGTTCAGTTGCTAACTATAGGCTGGTGTGTGAAATCCGAGTGGCTTCTCCATGGCCCGGCTCTGTGGGGCAGACTCGGTGCGGGCTGGGCGCCGGAGCCCGGCTGCTGAGGAGCTGACAGGTGCTGACACCAGTCCCAGGGACCAGCATGTTGCTTTCTGGCCAATTTGTGGTTTATAAACCTAAAGTTTCTCCATGTAGCTATTGGAAAAGGGAGGATTTATTTTCCACAGTAAGTCTGGTGTGTAGAGAAGTTCAATCAGGCACTGAGCTGTGAAGAAAACAAAATTTGTGTCCAGCTGCTTGACCACTGCTGCTGCTGCACATCGAACAAGCTGTTGGGAACTGGTACGTGAGGAATCAAAGGCTATATGGGCATAAGCCAAGAGGTTTTCCATCACACAGTTGGTTTTTATTTCAGGTTTTTCCTGATTTTGAACTACTCACTTTTGTTGCAGCCTGAACAATGATCTTCACAGTGTTGTTAGGTGTGAGTAGGCCTAAAAGTTTGCAAGATCTTTTTAGAGAGCTGTCATAGAAAGCAAAAATAAGAACGATGCACTCAGGGGTAATGCAGTAGTTTTCTGTGCTGCTGCCTGTGACTTGGTCTGTGAAGTAAGGGGTAGGAGTTTGTCATCCCCTTCCTGCTTAATTAGGAGGGTGAGAGGAGCAGAGCTGGTCCATGGACTTCTTGGTTACTGCTGGCAGTAGTGAGATACTGGGAATCTGGACTCCTGGATTTGGTTCCAGCTCAGAAAGGGAGCTTGTTCTCTTGGGCACAGGCTCCTTTTCCAACTGACATCTCGTTTCCAAACACATTCCTTCCCCACTGCCCTGCCCCCGCTTAGTTCTTGATCTTATTCCTGCTGCCCAGGGCTGCTCATTTGTAATCTCCTGGATATCTTGGTCCAGTTATAGCTCCTCTGCCCTGCTGCTCTACATAATTTCTTCATGCAATACTGAAACGTCAGAGAAGAAAAGATTTCCATGGCTTGTATGCAAGATGTCTATCTGTCCTGTTCTAGGAAACAGCTGCATTTCTTTAAAGAAAGAATTTAGAATTAAATTTCTTTAGGCAGAAAACTTGGACATGTCTGGTAAGTCAGTGTTTGTGAAATACATAAGCAGCAGAAACACGAGTCTTAAAATAAAAATAATAGCAAATTTAAAATGCAAATAAGTCTTTTACTTATCCCTACTGGAAATAAATCTGTTGATTATAGTCCCCCACCTACTGCGTGGGTGTTCTGATAGGAGATTAGCAATACAGCTTTTCCTCTTGCTTGTCTCCCTTGCCTGGTGACATTTAACTCTTTAGGAACATTTTTCTGTTGGGACTAGGACTGTGACATTCACACAAGTCTGTTCCTTTCTTTTCTTTATCCCTAACTTTTTCTCCACCTGTTACCTAGACAACACAGAGGAAGGAGCTACCTGAGTAAACTTGAGATGAAATCTAAACTGAGAAGAATAAGGGTCAGAAGGGAGACCGAGTGCTCCTGCAGGCTGCCCTTGTTGCTAGCTGAGGGAGTTTGATGTGCTGTGAGCCTGAGGCAGTGTGCTGTCATGGAAATGGCAGAGCCTTCAGGAAGCCTGCAAGCTCAGGGCAGCGTTTGCAGGTTGGGCTCCTGTGCACTGAGGGCTGTAGTAAGGCACCTTGGCTTTGTCCCTGCCTCTAGAGAGAGGGAAGCTGAGCACTCTTGCAAATACAGCCCATCTCTTACTTCAGTGGCTCAGAGTTCTGTTTGGATATATGCTAGACAAGTATTCAGGGTTCTGAGGAGGTGATACTGCTCCTGCTTTTGTGACTTGCTGTGCCAAATGACTTTGCAAAACCATTATGGAACATGACTGACTGATTTCTGAAGTTCTCCAAGCATTTAAAATGTCACTCTGGTATTCTGAAACAGCAAGGAACTTCCATTTATTTTAATATTTAGTGGATCTAAAGTACTGTATTTTGAAACTTCTTCCCCATTTCCTGAAGAAAATTTTGGAATCAAGGGTGAGAGTCCCTGGAGAAATACTGAATTCTAGAGCACTTCTTTCAGAACACAGGGCTGTTTGGTTTAGCACAGAGGATGTGGCTTTCCTGCATCAGAGAAGAATGGCCAGATCACTGGCCCAAAGAAAGGGTCCCTGCTGTATTTCTGTCTTGCTTGGAGATGCCCTTCCAGGTGTGGAGTCAGTGGATATTCAGCCAGCAGGACAGGGTGTGACGAGGTACTGAGGGCCCACAGCTGTCAGATGGAGGTGCCCAGTCAGTCTCTGAGCTGGGATGTGAATGTCAGCATAAGACATAAATTTTAGGTGGAACAGCCTTAAAACAAATGACAAATCTAAGTCTGAACATGCTGGCCTTGTCACCTGTTCGAAGCCTGAAAGAAGGGGAGGTTCATTCATGACCCCTGCATTAAAATTAAATGAATTAAATATGAAGAAACCAATTAAATATGAAGAAACCAATGCCATGGCATGAGAACTCCATTTTACACAAATTTAATTTGGAGATGCAAGAACCAAAGTCCTGCATCGAATCTTAAACCAAATGCAAGACAACTTCTGTCTTGAATTCTTACTTTGTTTTCTCAAAAACTATTTGCTGAATTAACGGAATGTTTTGGCCAATTTAGCAAAATAAAGAAAAAAAAAAAGAAGTTTGTTCTTGCTGATTAGGACACAGCAGTGTGGTTGTTTTAGTGCAAGCTAATTTAACTCCAGAGTCCAGAAATATCTGTCTATTAGTGTTATGCTTGAATGCTTTTGGCTCAGTTATCTTTGTATCCACTGCTGTGAAGTTTTCTGTAGTGCTTTGATGCTTTGTTGTAGCAGGATTTGGGATGTGCAGAAGCCAAGACTGTGCTATTTGTCTACAAGCTGGGTCTTCCTCCTCACTTTGCATTTCAAAGGTTTCCTCCTAGGCAGGGCAGAAATCTTTTTTCTCTTTTTTTCTTTTCCCCTCTTGCAACTGTGGATGGATTTGCTTTTCAAAAAAGATGGATCCTGATTTTGCCAGTTTTTCTGTACAGGTTCTTAGGGAGGGGCTGCTGCAGAGAAGGGCATAAGTTTGTCTGTCAGAGTATAGCAGTATCTTCATGTCACTTCATTTGCTACTGCAAAGTTCACCTTTTTGATCACAGAATATTTATCAATCAGAAAAAAATTAAAATAGAAATGTCTTTAGGATTATTTACCAGGGTGCCTACACCAGCAGTTGCTTGTTTATGTTTTCATTGGTGTATATCCATGTGGTGTCGAATATTTTTTTTTTGTTAAGCATTCTTCCATAGGAATTTGTGGGGAATTCTTGAAAATAGAGCAGATTTTAGAAATGGATCTTGACTTCCTATTATTGGAAAAATTTTTCTGTTTTCTGCTTCTTTCTGCTTCTGGTACAACCCAGACTGCAAAAAATCTATTTGAGGTGCATGTGTGGTTGGCATGTTGTAGTCATCTGAGTTCCCTTGGCTTAAATAAGCCACAGCTCATCATTGCTACATACTAACAAATTATATGAAAACAAAATTAGAAGACGAAACCACTAAATCAGGAATATAGTGAGGAAGAACCACTCAAGGGGATTTCAATTGCATGAACTGCTGTTGTTCTTGCAGTGTTTTCCCACATGGATTTAATCTCAAATGTTATGAATTCCTGTATGATAGAGAGGAGGCATTTGCTTGCTTTTTTTTTTCAGATTCCATTTATGTCAATTGAGCCTTCAAAAAGAATTTATGATGCTCATTAAAAGCAGACCACAGTACTATTTTCTTATTTTGGGTTGTGCTATATTTAATACACACTTAGAGGTATATTCCTGATGTCTTTTTTTAAAGAACCCAACATGAACAATGGTATAAATCTACCATCTAGTTAAGTGTCTGGCAATGCAGAAACTGCTGTTTGCAAGCTGTGTTACTATCTTGGCTTGAGGTAATGTAATATGCTGTAGCTATTGAGAGATGCCCCCCAAAAAAGTGAAAGCTCAATGTAAACATGGCCTGAAGTGCAGCCCAAACCCCTCCGTGGGGCTGGGCGCGTCAGGCCAGCCCGTGCCGAGGTTTGAGGAAGCGAACGGCGTGGAATTCTTTGTTCAAATCCTTTAGCTCCTTAGAGTAAATAGGTTTATGGCTTACAAACGTTCATCTGAGTAAAAGTTACCCTTGTTGGGGCCTACATAAGACGCGGTTTGGCCGATGTCCAGTGCCGCTAATCCCGGTCTCTGCGTGCTCCGGTGTGTCGGGCTGGCTTTGCACAGGTTGTGCTGCCCACTGGGGATGTCTCCTGCCCAAACAGCTCCTGGTGCTCATCCACCTCTCCGAGGGCAGCAGTAAAATGTCATGTGAACTATAAACTGCTGCTCCTTGGAATGTATTCATGTATAATCCTCCCGACATAAGCTGCGGGATTTGTTTTGCTTTAAGGTATGTGGGTGGAATAGTTAGGGTCAGCTATATCGAGGTGACCCAGTGAGACAACTGACCACTAAAATAAATGCAAACATAGGAAAAGCTTCAACTCATCTGTTCAAACTCCATCTGTTCTAAACCAGCTCTAGTTAAGGCATATGATCTGTTGATGGGAAATTCAAAATCAGGCTGAAAAAATGTGAAACCCTTAGACATGAAGGGTGGCAGCACAAGCTATAGTTAGTGATGATTTTTCTTTTTTTTTTTTTAAATATTGATTCCTTGTCTTGTTTGGAACTGGGTAATTCATCTACAGTGACTAAAACTGGAATTTGGAGGGGTATAAACTGTGCCTGGTATGAACTGCATAGAGAATCATTTACAGAAGCATCAGCAAATCCTGGGAGAGTAGAAGAGGACTACTGGGTGCTGGCAGCTCTGCACAGCTGGTTTTGGTTCAATCAAGCTAGATTGCTTGGGATCAGCTCCTTGGAAGCCTTTCTTCCATTGGCTTTGGACAGTACTTAAAATGCAGTAATCCCTGCTGAGTCTGCTCAAAGCTTGAGCAGCAGTGCAAGTTCAGAATTAAAAAGCGTCTTTAAATAGATAAACGCATGACTGGGCTTAGGCAAACTTTTCTCACAGAGTGGTCTAATGCAAGCACTTGGTTTCAAGGAGCAGGACATTCTGTGTAAACACTGCTGTGATATACCACAACATGTTAGGTTGTTTAGAGATACAGTAAACGTGTTAAAATAATGTTACAGCTTTGCACAAAGTTGTTTGTTTTCTTTTCAGTTTTGTAGAGAGTTTCCCAAATGGAATGAGAGCCATGTAGCTGAAGTTACAGTGGCTCTTTGTGTGAGCTGAGAGCCAGGTGAATGGGCTTACAGATCTGCCATTCATCATTATTCTGGCAAAATAACACTGGCCATATGTACCTGTAAAATTTTCTCTGTCTGGAATTAGGCAGAGAGCTGTATACCCACCTTGGCAGGGGAAGAGCTGAGGCTTCCCTGCAGGGATCCAGGGTAGCTTCCCCTGATTCTTGCTACCCTGATTCTTGCAGGGATCTACATGGAGCCAAGTGGGAAGAGCTTCTTTGCAGACTGTGCGGGGGTCCTGTGGCTTGTTGTGGGGCTCCTTCCCTCCTGGTTTGAATACTTGAACACAAACAGCCTCTTGCACAGGTAAGTGAGGCAGGAGAAACACTGGGACCACATTTCCTGACTCCAAGGGCAGAGGAGAGGCTGCTCATGCCCCAGACAGCTGCCTGCCACTGAAAGCTCCAGCTGTAAAGGCTGCAGTTTGTTGCAGTTGCAAGTAATTGAAAGTAGAGATTCTTCATGGAAAACCTGAACTATGAGCATCACTGTGACTCCACCTTTAATAACTTTAATGACTTGTATGTCATAATGAAGAGTGGCATGTGCTGAACAAACATCTCCATAACCTCATTCATTAAGAGGCGAATCTTTCAGAATCCAATATTATGTCTCAAAGTCAAGTAAACAGTACATTTTGGTGCAAACAGGCTGAGTTATGGAATTACTTACACTGGACCATCATCATTTTGTGGGTGTGTATGTGTGACACAAAGGAGCAGACAGATGATGAAGTGGGCAGCATTGCTGCCCTGACAAGAGTCTGAAGGCCATTTGGGCCACAGCATCATGGAGTGCAGTATAAACACTGATCAAATGAAAATTATAATAGAAAATTAGAATTGTGAAAGGGTAAGAGATCACTTCAGAAAGAAACTAGCAGTGAGCCTCAGAGAGTGTATATAAACCACTTTCTCTGCCTTAGGGAAACAAAATTCCTGGTGTGGAGCTAGCAAGGGGAGGAAAATAGAAACAAGTGGGAATATTTAGAATGAGGTTTCTCTTTCAGTTCCCTTGTGCTCTATTTCTGGTCCCATATTGCACTTGAGAACCAGCAGTCACTGGGAGGCCAAGCATGTAGGTGCAGTCGATTGGCAACCACTTGGCTCTGCTCCATGGAGCTGCTCTTGTTGGCAGCCCAGGTTTGGCTGAACACTGCTGTCCTCAGGGACCCTCCTCCTCTGCAGCTTTCATTTCTAATTTTCTTTGGTTTGTTTTGAGTGTTTACCATAATCTATGGACACTGGAAAAATTATTAGCAAGTCCTGTTCTATTTTTACTAGCTATTCTCTTTGAAATGGGTGATCAGGTGAGATGGGGTGAATTGTCCATTCTGACCCAGATATTTCTAATGTTAATTTAGCAATGGTGAAAAAGTTCCTGTGTGATTGTTACTAAGCTTTGTAATTGGCACTGTGGTGCTGAACATGTTTCTGAATCACTGTTTCATGGTTGATAGTGTAGGTGTCATGTTTGACAGGTCTGTGAGTGTGTGCTGTGACGCTTCACTGAGAGCAGGTGGATATGGATGAACTCTTGTATCTGGGAGAAGACTTGGTTTGCTGCTTGTCTTCTGTGGATTAGCAGTGCTTAAACTCCATCCCAGTCCAACACACAAACTCTGGGGGCTTGGAGCCTCCCATGAACTCCAGCAGAGCTGTGAAAACAGCTCTTGGGTCAGTATTAGCTGTGTCACCTCCTGGGCTCTGCACCACTGAGCAGAAAGGGGCTTCTTGGCTCGGTGACTCTCATGGGGCCAGCTCTCAGCTGGTGGTGAACCTCCAGGCACAGAATTAACTTCATGTATTTGAAAGGCTTGTTCACAAACTCACTCAGGGAAGAATTAAATTGTCAGAATGTACCGTGCTTCTTTAATGAACTTGAAAATCTGTACATAAAATAACTACATCTAACTGAAACCACGCAGCAGAATGACACTGCCCTATTTCTCCAGTTTGGTGAGGAAAAAACCTAAAAATCATCAAGTTGATGTATTGCTTAGGATAATTGGAAAATTGAAATTTAGATTAAATGCTAATTCTGGTTTATTACAAGTGCCCTGCAGCACTTCTTACCTAATGAGCAGAACAAGCTTCTGCTTCTTCCAAGTGCTGCCATAAACCACGTTATTTCCTTAAGTAAAACCTTTGGTCAAGATCTCCATAGTGTGTGTATCCCAAACTAGATGCTAAAAAACGGATGCGTTTTTGAGTCCTGCTTGTGTTGGAAAGCGGAGCCACAGATTTAAACAGTTAACTGTGGGTGTGGATTTATAGTTCAGCTTTCAAAGACCTGGCCTTTGGCATCTTCCAGGTTGGCACCTGGGCTCTTGGGGCTGAGTTCTGCAGTCTTACATCAGGGAACTCAGCCAGGTGGCTTCAAGCAGCACTGGTGAAGACCTGCAGGATGCTGCTGCCCAGGTCAGGGACATCTGCTCTGCTTCTGAGCAGGTATGTGAGCAGACCCAGGTTCCAGCCCTCTGTTTTATACCAGGCAAAATCAGGGTGGTTGTACTTGTGCCCAGCTGCCCGCATAAGTCTCGTCAGTGCTAATTTCAGCCATCCAATTTTAATTTGCTGTCGCATGTCTGCCAGAGCATTGCAGGAGGGTGGGAGGGAGGATATTTTCCCTGATGACTGCTGTTGACATTTGCAAAATAAAAGTGAAGTCAGGCAGTTGTTTGTTGGAGGTTTTGGTGCCTGTAGCAGTTGTGAGCCAGCCGGGATCGCCCAGTGCCTGTCACCCAGCAGGGACATTCCCAGCTGCAGCATGGGGAAAATTGCTCAAGCTGTGTTGCTGTTGAACTTTGTTTTTTAGGCCAGGGACGTCAGGGAAACCAAAATGATCAATCTTCCTGTACAATTTGGGGAAGCAAATGAGAAGGGATTGTATTCTTCTTTGCTGCCCCCACAAAAAAAGGAAATAATTCAGGAAACGTTCACATACACAGGCAGGCTCAGGGAAGCAGTGACATGGGAAGGGACTGATGGCTTTGTGTGCAGAAGGCATCTTGCAGCTTTGGTTTTCACTAATGGGAGCTACTGCAGAAGCAAGGCAAAATCTGAGTTTACAGGAGGTGTGTGGAAGGCTGATGTGTTTTATTCTGGTATCGTATGCCTGAGGTAAGAGCATCAGAATGATGGGTTTGCTGGTGGTCCTGAAAAGTACCTCTTCTCTGGCTGGATCCAGGCTCTGTATCTAACAGCAATGAAAATAATTTCTTTCCTAGAAGGGTGGTCTGGAACTTGATTTTCACAAATTACCTGTGTTGTTATTTCAGCAGTCTGCTGTATGCCAGGACCCCAAACCATCACCACTGTATGCAAGTGAATGGTGGGGACACCTCCCATTGGGGAGGGGGGATTGAGGGGACAAAGAGAGTCTGAGTGAGCTGTGTTGGTAAGAACAGGAGCAGACAGAGAGCAAAGATGATGCCAGCAATAAGCATGAGCCAAGACTGGGGAAAAAATGAGAGAGATTTGAGAAAATTGCAACATAAAAGATGTAGCGGAAGTTCCTGTGGAGTAGAGGAGGTGAAGCAGAACAGGGAAAGAAGTGGGAGGAGGAGGAGGCACTTCTGTGTTCAGTTAATAGCAACCCCAAAGAGAGATTTAATTGGAAACCTATTATAATTATCCACGGTTTTCCTCCCATGCATTTCAGGAATGCGTGTGGCAGGTAGTTTTCCTTTTGGCTGGGTTACTGATGCAGAGGGCACTGGGTTTCCAGCCAAGTGGCAGATCCGTGTTTGTGTTTACCAGGCACTGAGCAAACACTTCAATAATGTCATTTGTTGTGGGAGATGACTCTGCAAACTGATTTCAGGTTTTTCTGTAGCAGACGGGGAATGCACTCTGATTCTGCCCTGTCTAAAGCTGCTCATTTTAACTGTTGGAGCATGAGCTGTTGTCACCTGGCAGGAAGACATTGACCCTAGTTGGTGCTAGAGGAGACCTTGACCTCGTTGGTATGACCCATGGAGGCTCCTTCTAAATCCCCTGGGGGACTTTCTAAGTAGGGAAGGGGGTGAATCTGCAGCTTGTACATTCTTTATGTCTGGAAGGATGAAAAACAACCATGAAGGGTTCCTAAAATTTGTTTGAACTTGAGCCTTTTACCTCTTTGTGGGATGCCAGTGCCACATGCTGGAGAGCTGCTTTGAATGTTGGTGCTCCTTCAGAGGCTTCTCTGAGCGAGGCAGGCACCTTTATGCTTGTTGGCAAGCAGGACTCAGATGTTATGGATGCATCTTTCAAATCCCTTTGGCAATTGAAAACAGAATAAGTGGAAACCGGTGGCCACAACTTCAGTTAAAAGCAGCCACTTCCCACCTCACAGAAAAACCCTTTGGCTGGTGAAAGTGTAGAAATTGGGAGATCAGTGAGGGGTTGGGTTAAAGCCAAGGCTTGAGAAGTGGGAGCTGTGAAAGTTCCATAGCTTCTGCTGGAAACACTGGCTCTGTTTTGTCAAACCACAGAAGGGTGGGTTGGAAAGGTTCTTCACAGATCATCCAGTCCCACCTCCTGCCATGGGCCAGGACACCTTCCACTATCCCAGGTTGCTCTAAGCTGGGTCCAGCCTGACGTTGGACACTTCCAGGGATGGGGCAGCCACAGCTTCTCTGAGCAGCCTGTGCCAGCACCTCACCATCCTCAGTCTAAAACATTTCTCCTCTGTGTCCAACCTAACCCTGGCCTGTTGCAGTTTGAAACCATTGCCCCTTGCCTGGCATGGCAGACCTGGTAAAAAGCCTCTCTCTGTCTTTCATGTCAGCCCCTTTTATACATTGAGAAGCTGCAGAAAGGTCTCCCTGGAGCCTGCTCTTCTCCAGGTTGCACAACCCCAACTCCCTCGGCCTTTCCCTGTGGAAAGCTTTGGTTTTATTCTGTGGGTTTGTTTACCTTGTGAGCACTAAACCCTTAATAAACAGCTCTTACCTGTCAAGAGTCTTCCTTGACTCTGTGCTATCAAATGATTTAAATTCCTTTGAAGGGAAGACTCCTCTTGCTGGCTGTGTGCAAGAACTGCTTCCAGATCATTCAAGGACACTGAATGATAGAGGGAGATCTCTGTGTGTCCATGTTCATCCTCCCAGAGCACGGGTGAGACTGGTGAGCCTTTGGGGCCAGCATGGTGGGCTCTGGGAGCTGTCAGAGCAATTTCTCCTGTCTCTGTCCAGAACATGGGAGGGAGGATGAGCACTTAGCAGAGGTGGCTCTAGTTTGACTTGGTGCACAGCTGGTGAGCACTGATGTAAAAAGCACTCAACTTTTTCTGTCTCTTCTTTTTCACTTCTAGGTTTATTCTTCAGCCTAAAGGAGTGATTCATAATCAGCTCTTAGAAAAACAGAGAATAGCTGAAGAGAAAATTAAGGAGTTAGAGGTAAGTTTTTGGCAAGTGATGATGAAAGTAAAACATTAAAGGTCTACAAGATGCTCTTTGCTACATCTCTTGTTTTTATCTGGTACTTTTCATGCTGAAGGATTGTAACTAGATCAAACAGAGAGCCTGTTACAAGTAACCTGCAAGTAACTCAAGGCACTTGGTTCCTTTCCTAGATCTACAAACCAGTAGGGATTGATTGTTCGCTCTGTGCCCCGGTGTGAAAACTGGGAGCGAGGCATTCAAATGAGATTAGGAAGAGCAAGGTCTAAAACAAGCAAAGGGATGTTTGTGTGGTTATTTGCAGCAGATAAGTGATGTAAAATTTCACCAGTGCTGTGAGTATTTAAAGGTTACACTGGCTCAGAACAATTGCACAAATTCATGGAAGAGAAATCCATTGAGAATTACCAAATATGTAGAAATGGCATCCTGCTCAGGAAGTCCCTGAGCTAAAAATGTCTGGAGGCTGGGAAAGTATGAGGAGGAAGTACCATACAGGCCTGCCCTGTCCTTAGTCTCTGCCCTTAAGCATCTGCTTGGGATTGCTTTTTAATAGCAGATCTATGGGGAGATGTGACTTTGTTTTGACACAGTGGTCAGAACACTTCTGTGTTCTTGTGTTTATCTAGTTGGAGTATTCAAGGCATAGAAGGATATCTAGGAAATAAAAAGCAGTGTCTGCGCAAGTTCCAGTGTTCAAACAGGCTATCTAGTGAATCTGGACTATCTTCTTGTGGCTGCGTCTACAGCTTACAGCTCTTCTGAGAAGAAGTGCAAAATGTACTTTTCCAAGGCTGTTAGTGTGTGTTTTTTTATAATTCTCCTGAAATATCGTTAATACAAACTCCTGTTTCTTGGTCTTTGGCGAATGACAGAGAAAGCAAAGACCACGTTTGTGTCAAGCTGCTTTTCCCATCTGTTATTGTTTTGGAGAAAGTGGAGCCCAAATAAGTAGGGACAAGCAGGAATAGGAAGTCTGTGTTCAAACCCACTCAGACCTGTGCAGTTCCGTCTCTGTTGACTCCTACTTACACTAAAGCAGAAGTTGAGTCTATATTTTTTTTAATCCCTTCTTGAAACTCAGCCTGCCTGAAGAGCTGTGGAGCAAGCCCATCCCCAGATGTTGTGTTGCCTGGAGTGCTGCCTGTGCCAGACTCTAAGGGAGTTTGTGTTTCTGCCCATGAGAACCCTTTCTGCACAGGTCAGACAAGTGCTCTGTGGACAGGCTGTGTATCTAAGGGGGTGTGCAGGCAAGGCATTGTCATTTGTATGGTTATGTGGTAAAAACAGTTGTATCCTTGCTCCTTTGGAGCCATGCCAGATGCCAGTGGCTTTGTGCAAAGACAGCCCTGCAACTGGGGCTGGAGGACTTCATGGCAGCACCTCTGGGTTGGGGAGCAGGTGGAATGTGGCTGGCAGCACCTCTGGGTTGGGGAGCAGGTGGAATGTGGCTGGCAGCCTGTTTATAAACTGCCCCTGGGGTCCCTTGCTGCCAGCTGCAGCTGGCTGTGGTCAGCTTCTTGGCTACTGTGCCCTTCATCTGTGCCATCTGGGTTTCTTCCTGTTCCTGGTGGGGAATTATCTTACCTCCTGAACTTCCCGATCACTGAGTTTAGCAGAATGGGTGGAATTTCCCACAAATTATAACTTTGCTGTTCTTACACAAAACCTCAGAACTGGCTGCTTCACAAATGTGTTTTTCTGCTTCGTTGCTGAGTCTCTGGTTATGGTCATTGAGTTGAAGTTTCCAGCAATAGTCTCAAAACTGAGACTGTCTCAAAAGGTGGTTGGAGTGGAAAGGTGGTTGCCACATGGATTGGTTTTTCTTTTTAATCATGAGTAGTAGGGCTCAGAATGCCAACACTTTGAGAAGTTTGTGTTAAGTAAACATTCAAGTCCATCTTTTAACTGATCTCCTTCCAGCTGGCTCACGCAGTTTTGTGAAGAGGGTTTTCCTTAGGCCTGGGATTCCCCATGGAAGAGGACAAGCACTTAGGCTGACAACTGCTGAAAACTGAGATTTCAGGGGAAATACCTGAGTCCGACTCAGAGAGCACTTATCACAGGAGCAGGGGATTTTGCTGTCCTGAAAACAAGTTGTGACTGAAGCAGGAAAGAATGTAAAACTTTGTGACCTTGTGCTTCCACCACATCGTTGTAAAATAAATATCAAACCAAGAAAGGTTAAACATTTCTCCATTCATTATTAAAACTGGAAGGGTTTTAAAGCTTAGGTTTATATTTTACGTTGTTAACTACCTTATGACTTACTCACATTTCTCACTTTGCTCAGCTGAATCAGGCTGGTCAGGGTAATCCCCCAGTACCCTATGGTGTGGCTGATCTCATCACTCACATAGCTGAGCTTGAGGCAATTGTGCTTTGCTATGATGGCATTATTGCCAAGGGATTGTGAAATGTGTATTTTTTGATACATTCCTGAGTCTGAGAAATGCTCTCCCTTCTACCTTGGTGCTGTTTGCAGAGGAGTTTGCAGAGGAGGGCTGGGTTCACTGCTGAGCTCTTCTGGAAATCCATCCAACTGCATAGCAAGGAGATCTTCAGCTGCCTGTTCCTGAAAATCTGTCTTTAATTTGCTTCAGAGGTGTGAGCTGGTTTTGCTGACATTCACAGCTGCCAGTGAACTTTGAAAACTGTGAGGAGTTTTGTCTCTCTCTCCCTCTGACACTCTCCACTGCAGTACATGATTGCAGTCATTCCCTTTCCCTCACTTCTCTCTCATGGGTTTCTCCACTGTTGAAGCAGTGCATTGTATTTTTCAAGGCAGCATCACAAAATTGATGGGATGCTGCTGGTTTGGGCCTTCTTGCAGCAAGGACAGCCAGACCTGTCCTTGTAAAGGGCTGAGAAAATAAGGCTTAGCTGGGACATGCATTATGCTTGGTGAGAGGAACTGTGTTCCACCAAGGGGTCTGGGTGTGGATGAGGGGGCAGTTAGTTATTCTGCAGAAGTTGTCTGAAGAAAACCAAAGGTAGCTTTACCCTGCTTGTTAAAGCTGTATGTGGACGTGAATATATCTAAGTGTATATACATATCAAATCATAAAATGGCTTTGGTTGGAAAAATTTGGATGACTTTAAAGATCATCTCACTCCACCCCTCTGCCATGGGCAGGGACACCTTCCACTAGACCAGGTCTCTCCAGGTATGTGGTAATCACAGCTTATCTGGGCTACCTGTGCCAGGGCTTCACCACCCTCAATTAGTGAAAATTTCTATCTAATTTCCCCTCTAAATTTCCTCTTTTTCAGTTTGAACCTGTTGTTCCTTGTCCTGTCACTCCAGTTCCTGATGGAGAATATCTCTCTGGCTTCCCTGTAGGCCCCTCAGGTCCTGGAAGGTGCTATGATGTTTCCACACAACCTTCTCATCTCCAGCCTGAGCAGCCCCAACGTTCTCAGCCTGCCAACTCCATATGCACCTGTGTGGCTTTCTGAACTTCACAACTTGTATCTAATCCTTTGGAATCCAAACACACTGCCCAGGCTTGCTGGCACAGTAGCTGTGCCTGCTGGCAGGCTGTGCCAACGGGGCTTACCCAAACCTCCAGAGATTGGTGCCATTGGCTCCCTCACACACCGGCATGGGACACGTCCTGCTCAGCAGGATTGGATTTTTCCAGTCCTGATACTATCAAATTCTTGTTGTGTTTCACGGTACGAGGGGTATGTGTTAAATCTATTTTGAAAGCATTCTAAAGGGATGAGCACAGACTCTTTTTAGCTCAGCAATGTTTGTGCAGTATTAGGAGAAAAACCAAGTAATGTTTTTCTTCCCTTGTTTTTAAGGAAACATGATATGTGAGGGGTGGAACAATGCTTTGTTTCAGGAAATGTTATCCGTTTCCATTGTAGGGCTAGATGGATTCTGTTTTTAAATGTGGCATTTTAAAAAGAACAAACTCTATGATGTTATAAAGACATGGAAAATTGATTCTTCATTAGGGGTGGAGAAAGTGATTATCACTGTGTGCTTTCTCTGATAATATCTGATAGTCCCCTTCTCTCCTGCTATATTCAGCTTGTTTAGTTGTCAGGCGTTGTCAGACTAAATTGCTAAAAATAACAAATAAGGGGGAGGCTCTGCTGGGCAGCTCCGTCTGCTGTGTGCCACTGAATTTAGCTCCTTCGGGAAAAGGGCAAAAGCAACCTGCAGCTTTCTGGGGGAATTGGATTTTGGTTTTAAACTCTGACCACAACATAGCTGTGTGCTTGTTTCCCAGGCAGTTCTTTCACATGCCTGTGGGAGACTGAAAGTTTACTGCTGCTGAGATAAAGGGTTGGTTGGTTTTTCTCTGGCTGCCTGGAGTAGAAAATACAATCAAGAAAGCTGTACCTAAAGGCTTGATTTCTAATTCAGAAATCCTTCATGCGAGCCCTAAAACACCATGTCCAATTTCCCTATCTCACACAGAAAATGTCTTTGCTCTCCTTCCTGGTGGAGGAAGGAACACTGTGCTCTCAAACACTGCTGTGCTCCATGTTTAAAGCCTCAGGTGATGTTTGCAAAGCTGGTGAAGTTACACAGTGACTGCACTGAAATGCCTTAAGGTGACCGCCAACTTCTTCCCCGGTGTTGCCTGAGCACAGTCCCGCTCGTGCTGTGGCTTCCATTTCTCTAATCTTCTTTTTCTGGGAGCTTTAAAATGGCTTTGCTGCAGCCCTGAGGCGGAGTGGCGGAGCCCCCCCGCGATGAGTCGGCTCTGACAATTGCCACAGCAGTGTTTTCTTCCCCTGTGGAAACAAAGATTTTGGCAGGTGAGGTGTGGCTGGGGAGAAGCGCTGGAGCCTGGGGCAGGTATGGCTGGGATGGACCTGCTCGGTGTGGTCCCAGCCTCCAACGTGCTCCAACTCTCCTTCATTTTTTACTGAAACCCTCAACATGGAGGCCGATTCTGTGGGTGGCTTTAACGATGTGAAAACAAGTCTCTTGAGATTTGTGGTGCCCTTTGCAGACCACGAAGCGCTCATCAGAAGGTAGCAATTGTTAGGCTGTTCCCAAGTTAGACCAATTTCTTCCAGGGATTTGCAGCGCAGAAGTTCTCATCGCGTGGTTTGCTTGGGGTAGGCCAGTGCCCAGGAATGTGTGGTGGGCTTTTTAACTAAACAGGGGGAAATAAGGAATGCTCCTGTTTGCTTTGGAGAGGGGAAGCCTCAAGAATAACTCTCTGTGCATTAGCCTGGAGCAGATTCTACTTTGGATGAGGGTGCTGTTCCCTCATTCCATTGCTGGCATGTGCGCACGTACCGGGAGCAGGATTTGAAACACGTTGTCACTGAAGTTGCCCCTTGTTTCCCCGTGTGTGCATAGGCAAGGTCAGTCCCTCTGCTTGCTGTAGAGGGAGGCAGGACACCTAAGGTGGGGACAGGTGGAGTATAGAAGTGAGTTTACCTTGTAGGATTAGTATTTGGGCTTGCATGGACATTTTAGGAGGAAGCTCTGGGATCTCTCCAAATGATGGATATTAGGGTGAAGATGAGCTGCAGAGCCCCTTGGTGGGGACCAGGCCAGGCCAAACCCAGCATCTTGCATGGCTTTGGGTGTTGGAGGCAGCTGCGGGTGTCTGGGCAGGTCCTTCTGGACACAGACATTTGGACTTGGTGACGTTCCTGGGAAATGTGTTTCATCTTGACTCTCTTGGCTGGTGTCATCCCATGTCTGAGTCTGTGCCCTCACTGAGGGTTGCTCCTGTGTTTCAGGCTGCAAAGCTGCAGGCTTAGCTTGCTTTTTGAGGACATGGGTGGTCCAGCTGCCTGCCTGTCAGCTGTGGAGCATCCACAGGCACTCACTCCCGTGGGAGAGCAGAGTGCAGCCTGCATGGGCAGAGCTGTTACCAGTGGTCTGCCCTCCATGAGAGCCTTGTTTTGAAGAAGGGAGTAGCCAAAGCTCATTTTTTTCCCTATAGGTCTGGCTGTCTTACAGGGAGGAGAATCTGTGTTCTCATTGCTGCTTTTCAAAATGAAAGATACTCTGAGCAATGAGAAAAACAGGCTTCAAAATGACAAAACACTGAGGAGGTTGAGAGTGTAATGGACACAGAGCTAATGCTACCAGCACAAAATCCTGCTTTGTGGAGAGGTCCTCTGACATTGGACTGGGGCCACACAATTTAAGGTAAATACTGGAGGAATTAGGGCATAGCTAATGCTGCTCTTAATTCTTTCTGTTCTCTAAACTGACTCTGCTGATGGTTACATGAAGAACAGGCCTTCACAGCTGTGAGGAATCATTCACTTCACTTGCTTTTTAATGTTTAAACCTCAAGGTCTGTCTTGTTTGTCAAAAATGAGGGTGGCAAAAGGATTGTATTCTTACAGCTGAACTTCATGGGTGTTTCTCTGTTGTGTGACTGTCACCTTTCATTGCAGACAGATGGAAATCAGCTGTGTGCAGCCAGCACCTGGCAGATTTTAAAGGCAGCAAGTGCTCCTCAGTATCTGCAGGGAAGGAGGTGGATCTGTTTAAAAGCTGGCTCTTAGTCCTGTGTTAAATTTGTTTGATAAAGATCAAATAACAGTATGTTCTGCTTTGAAAATTGTGTAAGAAGCTTGTCATGTGTTAAATAGTGCACAAGTCACTGGTTGCAAAACATGATGTTGGAATCTTAGAGGCTCAGGGAAAAGAAATTCTCACATTTCAAAGGGGAAAGGGCATTCCCAGCTCTCTGGAGGGGTCATCTGCCACCTTAGGCCTGGGATGGCTTATAAAAACTAATGTCTCACGACATTTTTGTGAAGAATGGTTGTGGGTAATGCTGATTTGAGTGCAATGACGTGTATTTATATCATCACGTGTGTGGGTATGCAGTGGCAAGGCTGGATCTCTCATTTGGAGTAATCATTCACTGCAACAAGTTTTCAAACTCCCAGATTTTTGCAAGCAGTTGTTTAATTAGTAATTCTTTGTTAGTCTTCCCTGTACTGCAGACTGCAAAGTAAGCACACAAACCAGCTGAGAGGGCAAAGGCTTTATGAAGGAAGACTGGAATTTGATGACTTTGCTTTCACTCTTCCTACCTTTATTTTTGGGTGGATAATTGTAGATTTTAAAAGCAAGAGGATAATTAATGAGGGGGTTGTTTGCTTCCTTTTAAGTCCTTTAGTTATAGACATGCTTTCAAAATAAAGGCATCTCAGGACTTGTTTTACCTTTTTTTTTGGGGGAGGATTACTCTTGATTAAAAAAACCCCAACAACCTAACAGAAAACTTTTCAAGCAACTCCTGCCAGTCCACTCACATTCCTTTGTAATTCAAAGGAAAGTGAAACACATTATGCATTAATAAAAACCCATTTCTGCTGTGTCTAAATGGTTTTGTCCATCCAGGAGCCTACATTTAGTCATCTGAGCCTGAAAACATTGCTTGTTTCCTCTGATTAGCATTAAGCTGCCTTTATGGTTACACTGAAATCATTTTAACACCAAGTTGGTTGATAAGTCTTTCATTTTGAAGCAGGGTCTGATTCATTGTCAAAGCTCTCCTTTGTGCTTATGGCTGCAGAAGTATCCAAAGCAACGAGCTGAGCTGGATGCGAGTCCCTCTCCAAATTCCTCCTTGCATGAGTAATAATTAGTCACAAACCCAGCACTGCTGTCCTTGCCTTAGTCACCAGGCCCCTGCAGTGGCTCCTGGCTGTCTTTGTGCCAAGCAGCTCTGGGGAGGGGGATTATCTGTGCCCGATAAACCTCTATCCTGCTTCCATCTCCTCCTCCATCTCGCCCGGGGAGAGCAGGAAACGATTATTTGGAAAGCATGCTCCTGCCTGTTGGAGCCCTGACCCAGCCCTGAGTCAGCTGTACAAAGCCACACCTTGCTCCCAGGTATGCAGGGCAGCCCTCACCGTCATGCTTCCTGCTGTCCCCACTGCTGGGTCACCCCTGCTCCGTCCCTAATGCCTTGGTGGTGGGCATGTGGCTGCTCTGAGTTCAGAGCTGTCTGAACTGAGGGGGGATGCTGCCTAGTTGGGAGTTGACACCAACCTTTTGTTGCTGATTTGTCTTTGAAATGTATGGAAATGATTTTTCTTTTAAAGTGGCTTTGTTTGGCCAGGACTGCAAGAGCTGAAAGGTGTGGTATGGTTTTGCAAAAGTCCTACTGCCAGGAGGGATCCCGATGAGCCACACCAGCTCTGCAGGAGCACAGAAACTGAGGCACTGGGGTAGGGAACTTACCACGTTTTGCAAGAGGCAGTTTGGTGAGGGATGCTTCCGCCGAAACAGAACGTGGGGGTTTTCAGATCTGTGCGAGTTTCCCCTCCCCAAGTTCTCTGTTTGACCTGACTCTGCTGTCATAACCTGGTTAGGGCACAGTATCTGACCTGGAGCAATGTGCTCCTGGAAACTGCTCTAAATGGGGAATTGTGCCAGGAAGGGGTGTCCCTAAAGGAATCCTTTGTGTTGATAATACATTTCTGCTGCCACCTACTGAAAGGTTCTCATCCACTTGCTTTTGTAGTAGTTCACATCAGGCTAGGGTGCAGGAGTTCACTGGAATAATCCATCATTTTCCACTCACCAAGAGCAGCTGTCTCCATCTCTGCCGGAAGCGCTGTCCTGTGGCTCAGACAGTGGGTCCATGTGGAGTACTGCTGCCACGAGGCTGGGCTGGCAGACAGCCTGGCTTTCTGCCTCTTACCTTGTCCCTTCTTCTCTTGAAGGCACCAAGAATGGAAGTTAATGGGGTTTTTCCAGCTTAGCTTTTTCAGAGTATGTTCCTTGAGGTGCTTCAGTGATGGTGGGGGAAGCCCAGCTGGTTGTGCTGTGGTAGGATCAGTACACGATGATGGATTTGCACCAGCAGTTCTTTAGGCAGGTGCTTTTAAGGATTCTCTTGAGTTGGCAAATGTAGCTGTATGCTTGATGTTTTCTCTTCTACACTCTAACCCAGATAGTTCTGTGGGTCCCCGTTACCTTGTGGAAGGAAGAGATGAGGAAAAACACCAGGGTCTGAATCATCACTTCTCCTCTTAGGTATATGGCATCACGCTTCTGTCAGCAGCTGTCGTCAGAAACCAGCTGGGCTCCCTTCCTCTTCCAGGTCATTCATTCTTGAGCAAACTCTGGGCAACTTCCTGAGGCAATAACTGCTTGGAAAGTCTTGAAGTGTATCTAAATATTTGGTGGTTGCTGTAGAGTAGTAATTCCCAGTGTGTACATGTGCCACAGTGTTGAACTGGGTGAGGACCAGAGCTGGGTGGACCCATCAGGGCGTAGGGCTGCCTGCAGACCTGCCCCACCCCCTTACTGGTGTCCACTATTTCGGCTTCTCCTGGAGCAGGAGCAGCTGGGTGCTGTTCAGCAGGTTCACCTCCTCCCTCTTCAGGTGTTCCAAGTGAAATCCCATTAAACAGAGCACATGTCTTCAGCACATCACCTTCCATGAGCTTAGTCTGACCAAAATGTTTTCCTTCCCCAGGGTGTGCATGCCAGGGCTTGGAGTGCTGCTCTCCACAGGGAGTTTGGGCACTGCCAACCCCTGAACAGCAGTGGTGGCCCCAAGAGTGAGGGCAGCTCGGGCTGCTGCTGCCTGGCCCCCAGTGCACGGGCAGCACAGTTTGCCATCTTCCCAGGGAAGATCCTTCTTCAGTCAACCATGTGCTCAGGATCTGCTGATCACTTTCCCACAGAGCCCTCAGGGAATGCCAAAAATGGTTTGGGTTAATTTTGGGGGATACAGAAGCTCTTGGCTAGCCACAGGTTTGCCGAGGTGTCACAAGATGAGTTGTCTCAGGGCTCCTGTTTGAGGCACTGCATCATGCCTGAAGACTGCAGCGTTCCTCAACGGAAGCCTTCTGAGTGTGAGAGTGGGATGCCAGAATCTGGTGGCTGGTAGCCAAGCATGCTGAGAGCCATGGGAAGGGAAATACTCTCTGGGAAGGGACCTGCCAGCTTGTTTTGTCCTCACAAGTTGGGTGTAAAACAAGTTCATAGAAAAACACTTCAAAAAACAAAAATGGGGCAAAAAAGAACAGGCTGAAATGAATAGGCATGTTCCAATACTAGATCCTAAAATTTCCATGGAAACATTTTTGTTTGGGCTTAAGCAAATCTGTGTTTGCAGGTCAGAGGTTGAAGCTTTCTTTCATTTGCAGAGGTGACGTGAGAGGAGTGGAATTTGAAGAGCAAAAGTCGATGTTGAATGATAAACCATGACTTGACAGGAAACTCACCTGTGAGGGGGAGGGTATGGCAGCATGGATGGGCAGGGCTGCTGTGTCTGTTCCCTCTGGGAGCACAGGGCTGTTTGGGCTCTTGGAATGGGTGAGAATGCTGTGCCCGGCTCCACTGAGCCACGGCTCGAGCCAAGGCCCTGCCACACGCAGGGCTGGTGGCGGCCAAGCCGCTCTCCCTGAAGGCAGAGGCGTCTGAATCACAGTGCTGGGGGGAAGACAGTGCTTTGATCATCAAAAGCCCATCCAAGAAAAGCTGATTAATAGTTTTCTCTTGCTGTGGAATCTGTGGATGCTGGCTCTTTAATCTGCCAGGAATGCCAGGTCCGGGTGCGTCATCTTGAGGAGCATCGGTCTCTCCAGCAGCGTGATGCAATGGGAGCGGAGGTGGGAGGCTGCTGGAGCAGGAGGTGACTTCCCGCCGTGTCAAAAGGCCACGGGCCACTTCTGTTAACCACAGCTCCTTTTCTTCTTCGGGGCGTGAGCTGTAATTGTATTTGCATTCAATCTAGTCTTTCCACAGCTGCTGCCAAAAGCAAACAGTGCGGAGCTGGTCAGGGAGCAGGCACTGCTGGGATGGGGAGTGCAGGGCAGGGGAGAGCCGAGCAATGGGGTGGTGGCAGGGCGAGTCCTCCGATGTTGTTTGGCTGCAGCCACCCGTGCCAGGGCGCAGGCTGGCCACGCCAGCACACCTTGGTCAGGAGCGTGCACAGCACGGGCTGGCTCGTGGTGCTGCCTGCACAGCCCCAGGCTGGGGCCAGCCAAGCTGGTGCTTCCAGGAGTCTGCACTTCCTACACCAGCAAACACAGAGGCAGCCAGGGCTGATGGAACCCCCAAAGCCATTGCCTCCAGCCCCCCACAGCTGTCTGGGAATGTGTTGGCAGTGGGCATTGCATCCCACCAGGCCCATTGCATATCAGTGCCCTGCCCTGCCCTCCCTTCTCCTCCTCGCAGGCAGGGCTGGGGCTGGTGGTGCCTTCCCTGCCAGGGCCTGCAGCTCTGTCTGTGGAGCTGTCAGCTGGACAGCCACCATTCCTCCTGGGAAGGGTTCATGGGAGATGGATGTGCATTGCCTGTTGGATGGGGCTGCGTGAGTGGTCAGTCCCATTTTTGGGTGCACCTCCAGCTGTGGGAGATGGTGTTTTTTGTCCATGCAGCTGTACTGAACCACACACACCCTTTGCCCTGCACACCTTTTTTTAGAAGGTTGCAGGAAGCCTTGGAGGTGGAGAAGGCTCCTGAGAGCTGGCAGAGGAGAATATGGGCCAGGTTGGTGATATATGTCTATACTCAGGGGTAGGAGAGGTGTGAAGTCCAGTTTCTGAGCCCCCAGGATGTGCTGGGAGGCCCAGCTGGTGGGGTTGGCTCTGCTGCCCAAGGAGGGATCTTCTTGCCCTCCATCCTGGTGTCAGACAGCTATTAGCATGGCAATTCCATTTCCAGAAAGCAGATTTAGGTGGGAACACTTCCTTTGGGGCTAGTTTTGAGACAGATCATCAGAGTTGTGGTTTGTCTTGTTCCCAAGTGCTGCAGCCCTTCCTGCCTGGGGAAGGAGCTGTTGTTGGGAGTGGTATTAGCTTAAAGGAATTAGGAAACCAGGCTGGGAGGCATTGACTGCACTGGCTTTTGGGGGCATCCTCTGTGGGTTTGCGCCCTGTCAGTGTTCTGTAGGTGGCCCAGACTGGGCCTGTGGCAGTGGCCATGTGTTGGTCTCGTGTCCCAGTGCAGGTGGCAGAGCCCTTTCTGTGTGGGGCAGAAGGGGATCAGGGGGGCTGTCACCACAGAGGAGAGAGTGGATGAGAACTGGTGGGTGGCCTGTGGCAGGAAGAAATGAGGCTGCAAGAGCATGTCCTGGGCTGGATCAGGTCAGCTGGCTCACTTTTGGAGTGCATGTGAAGCGTGCTGTCCACCTGGAAACCTGGAGCTGCAAATCCAGCTACGTTCCCACGCGCCCTCTCCCCTGCAGCCTCCAGCTCCCCTTCCTTGCTCTGTGGGGGAGAGGATTCTCCAGTGCTGATGGGACCTGCAGCCCTGGGTCATCCCACCCTGTGTGAGTGAGCTGTGCCTGGGTCATGGGAATGCACTGGCCTTTCTCTGGGAGCGGGGGGGCTGCCAGGGCCTGGCAGTGTTGGTCAGAAGCTGTTCCTCTGAAATAAGTTTCAGTAACACCCCACAAGAGTTTTGTGAAATAATTCTCTAGCGAGCGGCTGTGGGAGTTGTGAACCAGGAGGAGGAACCAGCCCCTTGCTGCAGCTGGAGCCCTTGGCTGACACACCAGCTGCTTCCTGTTGTGCCCTCCGGGTTTCCTTGTCACTGCCTTGCCACACTCCTGGCAAGACTTCAGGGGGACAGCAGCACACCAGGGTCACTGCCCAGCCTCCTGTGGAGCCTGGCCCTGCTTGTCAGCCGGAAGCTGGGGCTTTTCTGGGAGCTCAGTGTCATGTGGCAACTTCCCCCTGCTGCCTTCTCAAAGCCAGTCTCCTTTCTCTGTTCTTCCCTGGAGCTCTGTGGCTCAGGCAGTGGCATCTGGGGCTGGTTTGGGCACCCACCTTACCTGTCCAGGGGCTCACAGGAGCTGGGGGAGGGTGGGGGCAGTTTAGGGCACTGGTGTGGAGATTGAGTAGGAGCTCTGGGTCAGCAGCTCGCAGGTCATGCAGCCACCAAAGCCAGGGGTGCAGGGCCAGTGTGCTGCCATGTTCCCTGGGGCTGCTGCTATGGCCCCTTGGGCTCCTGACTGGTGAGCACTGGAGCTACAGCTGTAGGAGTGAAACCAGAGGCTTCAGAGAGCAGCAGCCGCCTTTGGTTTCACAAGGGACCAAAACCAGCAGTGCAGTTTTGACATTGCCCTGGGAATTCCCACAGGCTGCACTTGCCATGGCACAGGTAGCAGAGGATGATTCCAGGAGCAGCAGACACATTTTCCCAGGGAAATGCATCAGCTGATGCACAGGTGAAGCCCAGCAGCCACAGGCTGGCCCAAACCAGGGCTCAGAGGACATAGGGTTAACTCGGGCTGCGAGTGCAAATGAAAGCTGTGAGCTGGAAGCTGGAGGTGGGGTTGGGGATGCAGGGTGGTGTTCAGGGAACAGATAGCACCAGCCTGGCAGGTCTGGCTGGACCGGAACAGCCTCCAGCATGACTTCAGAGCTGTGCTGTCGTGTCTCTGGGCTCTGGTGTGAGTAGGCAGAGCGTGTGTCAGCCGCTCGCTCGGCGCTGCTCCCTGGGAGAGACGGAGTTTCCTGTCTAGACCCCGGTAATCGCCGTGAGGAGGGGCTTGCAGCAGCCTCCTGCTCCTTCTCCGGTGATGACCGAAGCAGAGCCCGGGCTGCAGTTCCCCCTTCCTGGGGAAGAAACACCTCGCTTCTGCCACGTGTCTCGGAAAATGTGGCGCCCGTCTGCTCCTGTGCCTGTGATCCGGGCTGTGGGCTGGAGTGGGAGCCAGCCCCAGCTCCTTGCCTGGCTGCAGGACAGCTCAGGACGTTTGCAGCCCCTGGCTGTGGGTGCAGGGCTCCCCTTGATCCTCAAAGGATGCTCCTGGAGCCCAGAGATGGGACTCCCTGGAAACTGCTTCTGGGAGGGAGTAAAAGTACTGGGACCAGCCCAGATTCTTGTGCCTCAGAAGTTAGGTGACCAAGGACAGTGACTGAGGTAAAGAAAAATTCCCAGAATCCTGCCCTACCTGGGACTGCAGGTGCTGCCTAAGTGCAGAAATGGCTTTAAATCCAGGCCCTTTGCCATGGGGAGGGCAGAGCATGTCACTGTGCAGGGTGGCAGTGTGGGTCCATGTGTGGGCCATGTGAGTGCTCCTCTGCTGCATCAGGGTCCCTTGTCCTCATGGAAGTGGGGCCCACATGTGCACCAGCAAAGCTTCCTGATGGGATGTCTGAAATTCTGCTGTGCTCTCCCAGTCCTGCTGGACAGCGTGCCTATGGAGAGCTGCTCTCTGGAGTGTCTCCTCCTGCCTGGTGGGAGCAGGAGACAGGGGCAGGGGAGAGGACAGGAGGGCAGGACCACTTCATGCACTAATTTAATGGTGTGAAGAAAAAGCTTCAGTAAAAAAATGACCCCCTAGAAGTCAGCCCTACTGCTGCCACTCTCCTCTGGTCAGCAGAGCAAGGTGAAGCTTCGAGCCACAAGGGTTTTTTGGGCCTGTGTCCTCTTGCTGCCCTCAGACTCAGTTCCCTCTGTGTGAAATCCCTCACCGTCTGTGCGGGCAGCGTGGGGACAGCGCGGCGGTGACAGAGTCCTGCTCGTGTGTCACTGAGTCACTGGCAGTGGGAACCTGTGGCTGCTCTTCTCCCTGTGGTTTCCTCAAAAGCAGTTCCTGTAAGCGAAAGAGAGCCCACGTGCCTGGGGACCATGGAGAGGGACAAGGAACCCTGGGCCGTAACCCTGGCCCTGGCTGTCACGAGCAGCCTTTAGGATTTAAATACAAACCCTTCAGCCTTTAGAAGCAGGGCTGGGAGAGATGTCCTCATGGCAGGGCCATTCCAGCTGAGTGTGCAGCTGTGCCAAAGACAGGGGGACAGAGGGGCAGTGGTGGCAGCAGGTCTGCTCCATGGGCTAATGGATTTTCAGCATTACAAGTCCCATGGGCTCACAGAAGTCAGGGTGAGGCTCTCAGGGCAGCAGAGCAGTTCTTGCCCTTCACCTGTCCTTGGTTTGGGTGGGCTTTGGGGCACTGCTGTACTGGTCTCCTGGCACTGGTGACTGGCAGGATGCTCTGGGCGGAGGCCTGGACTCTGGAATTTAATGCCAATCCCGCCAGTGCTTACTGGGAGCTGGCATGGCCCAGGGCAGGGCTTCACACGGGCAGCACGGGAGCCTGTGCTCACAGCAGCACTGGAGAAGACTGTTGTGTCTGTTGTTTGGAAACCCAGAGAAAATAGTCAAAAGAGCCAAGTGCTGATTTTTCCAGCCACAGAGGAGCACCCAGACTAGCAGGAAAAAACGCTGCACACTGAATTCCTATCTTGGGATGCATGGCTTGGGGCTGCTTCCCTGCCAAGCCCAGCCTAATTACAGATGATTAAGGAAACACGTAGTTGGTGATGATGCCAGGGAATTGCTGATAGAAAGGAGGATATAGGGTTAGAAGATGGCCTAGCTGGGAAAAAAAACCTTTTGTGCCCAAGGAGAGGGTTTTGCTGTGTAAGGAGGC
This sequence comes from Ploceus nigricollis, assembly GCA_013399945.1. Taxonomy (NCBI): domain Eukaryota; kingdom Metazoa; phylum Chordata; class Aves; order Passeriformes; family Ploceidae; genus Ploceus; species Ploceus nigricollis. Next base: position 225,706 of record VXBC01013367.1, read on the forward strand.
CTTGGCATGTCAGTCCCTCTAGGCTCCAAGAGTTAGAGGATCTGATTTTATTTCCTTCCTTGCGGAGGTTCATGGCTCCCACTTTTTGCAGTGCCACTGTTACAACAGCCCTGGCAGCTCTGAGAAGGCTTCAGGGGGAACAAAATTCAGTCTGTGTAGACACTGCCCTGCCCCTGTGCCTCTGGGAGTGAGTAACTGCTGTCCCCACATGGGACACCTGCAGTGTGGAGGGTGCCCCCGCCAGCACCCACAGCTCTGCCTGGGTGGCTTTGGGCCCTGGTAGCCAGGTTTGTGCTGGCAGGGCTGGGGGGATCCTGACTTATCTCTGGTTTCTGCCTTGCAGCAGAAGAAGTCGTACCTGGAGCGGAGCGTGAAGGAAGCAGAAGACAACATCCGGGAGATGCTGATGGCCCGCAGGGCACAGTAGTGGCACCCCTGGCTGCTCTGGGCTGATCCCCATTGCCTGACCCCCCAACCCCACCTTAATAAAACACAGCACGTGTCTCTGTGGCTGCTCTCCCTGCATGGGTGTGATGGAGAAATGGGGTGGTGGGAGGAGTTGGGGTGAGGGGCCTGCAGGGCATCCCTGCTGTACCCTCATAGTGTGGATACCCACTGCCTGGTGTGGGCACTGGGGAAGGTCCTGCTGGGGAGGGCTGGTGGGGGAAGAGGGAGGNATGGGCACAGGCATGGGCACAGGAACTGGCTCAGGCCCTGCCAGCCTGTGCCAGGAGGTCATTCCCACTGCTCCGAGTCATTCTGGCCGCCCTAGGTCATTCCCTCTGTCCCGGGCAGTTCCCTCTGTCCCACTCCATTCCCTCATTCCCGCTCTGTTCCCTCTGTCCCGGTCCATTCCCTCATTCCCGCTCTGTTCCCTCTGTCCCGCTCCAGTCCCGCTCCGTTCCCCCTGTCCCG
>VXBC01013367.1:227053-252498 GCA_013399945.1 Ploceus nigricollis
GTTCCCTCATTCCCGCTCCATTCCCTCTCTCCCGCTCCGTTCCCGCTGTCCCGCTCCGTTCCCGCCCGGCAGGACCGGCGGTGCGCGGTCGGACGTCGCCACCGTGTGGCCGCTCTGGGCCCCGCCGCTCTCCCAGCGCGTTCCAGAGGCTCCCGGGATCTCGGAGTTTCCAGGTCCCGCTGCCGCCGCCCCGTGCTGTCACTCCATAGGCACACGGGTGCTCTCACACTCTGCGCTGGCCCTTCGCTGCCCCACCTTCCCCACACCACGGAGGGTGACCCAGAATCCACTCCTGATTGCTGACAGCTGCCAAGCTGCCACGGAGGTGACAGGGAAGGTGACAGTGCTCATTCCCAGGGCAGGGACCTCTGGGAACCAGGCCACAGACCTGAGCCTATGACTGCAGAGGGGCAGCCTCCAGAAGAAGGCTCCTGGGGACAGGGAATTGCAAGGGACTCTCATCAGCCCCAAACACACGAGCTTGCCCCAGAGCAGAGCCCCAAAGTGCCCTGCTGGGCCCACAGTGGAGCTGTGCAGAGCCCCCAGGCTGCACGACCAAGGGACAGCGAGTGCAACGTCCTTTGCAAGCAGGGGACATCCCTGGGTGATCTCCAGGCAGTGCCACGCAGAGTAGTGCTGTGTCAGGACACCAGGGGGGCTTTGCTCCCCAGGCTGGGGGAGCAGCAGGGTGGGACACACCCCCATGGAACCAGCAGCAGGTTTTCCCCACTTTCTGCAGACAAAAGCTTTGCATCCCTTTTCTGACCAGGCGTGCCATGGAACAGCTTCAGCTCTAAATCCTCAGCACGAGATTAATCCATGGCTTTTCTCTTCTTACCCATTAATTTACCTCCTGCAAGCCTCTGCTCTGCAGTGTGGGATGATGGATCACAGCTTGGGACCAGCCCTGCCCCTGGAGCTGCTGGGGCACACACAGCAGCCCAGCCTGTGCTTCTCCCAGCTCTGCTGTCCCAGGAGCTGCTGGAGAGAGCCCTGGTTCCAGAAGGGAAAAACATAAGGATAAAAACCTGACTGTGCTGCCCTGTGTGGGATGAGGGGCTTGGAGGTGGCCAAGGACTCCCACCTACAGAGTCAGTGCCCACAGGAGACCAAAGACAGCACCAGAGGGAATGCCCACCCTGCAGACAGAGTCACTGAACAGCCAGGACCTAGTGAAGAAAAATCAACTGTTGGCTTTAATTATTGCGTACGTCTTCATCTCTAGGGCTAGGAAAATCTCAACTGGTAAATATACATTTCATCAGAATGCCCTTGGCTGAAATACACCATTAGCACATTCTTCAAAGTTACAACAAAAGTCTTAGAAATGTTAAAAAGGGATTTTTTTCCTTTACTAAAATAAAGGAGTGCACCCCCCACCCCGACAAGGCGCTAGGACGGACAGACAGGAACTCTTGGCTGTGCAAAGCAGAGCGTTGATTACAGTAACAGAAAGAAGTCGGGACAGGAGTGGGGAGCCTGCATAGCACTCGGTGAGCGGCGGGGCGGCAGCGGCGTCAGGTCAGCATGTCCCAGAGGCAGCAGCAGCAGAGCGCGGTCCAGCACGCCGTCAGGCAGGCGCTCTCGCCCGTGTCGTCCCTCCGCCGCTCCTCCACGACGTACACTGCGGGCACAGAGGGGCTGTGAGGCACAGAGCAGCGCCACCGCCGGGCGCAGCCACAACACACAGTGGGACAAGAACCAGGCGTGGCACGGCCCCCAGGTCAGCTTTGCAGGAGCTGCCAGCTCCCCCAGCTGCAGGCACATCTGCAGCCTGTCCGTGCAGACTGGCACTGCTCAGCCCCCTTGAAGGAGGAGCTGCTCCCCAGCACTGCTCCAGCCCTACCACACACAGAACTGTCTCCTTCCCTGGGATGACAGGGCAGGGACTCACCCTGACAGGGACCAGTCCTTGTTCCAGCTCTGTGTCCCTCCTGCACATGAGGGGACTCCCAGCTCTGTCAGCTCAGCACCCGAGGTACAGGCTAGGAGGTGGCAGTGCAGTGACATCCCACTGGCCAAGGGGCAGGTGCCCAAACACTCCAGAAACCATCTCTGCCCAGAGGCTCCTGGCAGTCCGCTGGGATTTACCGCACACTGCCAACTGCTTGAGCACACAGGAGGAGCCCCAGGTTTGGGTGGAGCTCTCCAGGCAGGGTCTCCTACCTGAGGCCAGTGTGCTGCTTGCTCTTTGTGCCAGCTCCTGAGGCCCATTAGGACAGGGGAACAGTTTATCTTTGGTTCCTCCTCCCCGAGCCAGGCTGCCACACCCAGAACTGCATCAGTCTGAGGACAGGCAGGTGACTGTCCCTCCTGACAGCTTTCTTGGCTCTGATTGCTGTGGTCTGTGTGGGAAACGTGCCCTCACACAGGAGTCCAAGCCAAGCAGGCAGCTAGTGCTGGACACACGGTGCCTGGGCAGGACACAGCTCATGGCACTGGCCTGGCTCTCCCATGAGCTTGCTTTGTGCCCAGGACACCCTTCTCACTACTTCAGGTCTGCAGAGCGATGGGCAGAGGATGATGTGCTCCAGCTTACGTGATGCCACAACCCTGGCACCACCAAGTGAGGCAGAAAGGGGGAATCCAGTACCCCTCAAATGTCTGTGCTTGGGGACAGCCTGTGCCCGAGCCTCAGGCAGTCTGCCTCTTGTCAAGGGGAATAAAGGAGAAGAGGCATTCTCTGCCCAGGCACAGCCCAGCTCCAGGGGAGCCCCTGCACAGCACCAGCACAGCACTGCTGTCCCCCTGCCCTCTGACCATTCAGTCACAGCGCCTGCAGCCCTTGCTCCAGGAATGTCAGGATGGAGGCACCTTTCTCCCTCCAGCCCCAGGAGGAGGTGGCAGTGCTGTGACAGGCTGTGCTGGAGCAGGAGAGGTGCCACGCACTCTCCTCCCTCAGGAGCTGCTGTCCCTGCCCACTCCTGCAGAGCCCTGGCTGGCACCTCCCAGCAGGAGCAGAGCAGGACCCGATGGAAACCTGGCTCCCTGTGCTGCTGCCGGGGGAGGCTGCACCACTCCTGCCCCCAGCGCAGGGCAGGGCTGTGCCCAGGGCCAGCCCCTGCCACACCCGCAAGGAGCGCAGAACAAGGTCCGTGACTTGTGAGCCTGGCACCCCGGCTGCCTCTTTCATCCCCCTGAAAGGGTGAACCACAGACCCATCCCATCCTATCCCAAAGGGAATATGTCACATGGACTTTGGTCAGGCCGCTCCCTTCTCCCTGCGCTCAAAGCCACGCCTGGAAGACTCGCAAAGAGAACATGGAGGCTTGGAGCCCTGACCTTACACAGCAGCTCTGCCCACTGCCTGTTCTCCATGGAGAGGTGACCCAGGGGCTTGGTCTGGGCTTTATTTACCTTGTGGATCCAGGAGCTCTGAACAAGCAGCTCTTTGGTGTGTTTGTTTGCTCTAAGAAGGTCCTGTTACAAGCAGTGGAGGCAAAACACACACCAAACGCTCCAAGAGTCCTGTGTAAGATGGTGACATCCCTGTGCTGGAGCCCTGACACAGCCCCAGCCAGCTGTCAGGTTCAAGCTGTCCCACCTCTGAGCCATGGGGAGCTGGATTGCTGCTGCCAGAGCATTGCCATACCCAAAACTGAGGGCCCCAGTGCCCAGAGACATCCAGATCCACACTGCAGAAGGAGGCTGCCCTTTGCCAGTTAAAATCAGCTGTCCAGGACTGCAAGAAGTGTCTGCCTGAAGTATTTATGATTAATCCATTAGAAGTTTTAAGCTGCAGCCAAGAGTCAGGGACAGCCAACAAAGCACGTTCAAGACATGTACAAAGTGCTGTTATGAAACACTTGCTGAAATATTGAAGGAAATGGCTTTCCCAAGCTTGGCCTGTGCACAGGGAGCTGGGCACTCTCCCCATGGCTCTCAGCTGGCTCGTGTTGGACACCACCCCTCCACTCAAGTGGGTCACAGCATCCATGGGCATCGCCCCTGTCCCTGTCAGCCCCCTGGCACTGCTGCCATGGCTTGTGCTGGAAGGGCTGCCCAGAGCTGGACAAAGGACAGGCACAGCTGCCCACTGGGGGCAAGACCAGACCAGGGCAAGGACAGCAGCCATATCAAGGCCTTTCCAGGACTCACTGTGGGTTTGGGGTGAGCCTTTCTGTTAGAAACAGTGCTCGTGTTTGTTCCCTCTTCTTTCATCTGCTAAAAGCTGGAAGCCATTTAAACCAGAAGCACATTGTGGCAAAAACACCTTTCTGCAGAAACCCTCTGAAAAAAAGCTGTGGTTTTCCCCCATGACAGGCAGCTGTGGTACTTCAACAAACCCACTCAGCTTCCAAGTTCAATGAATGCCCCAAAGACAACACCTGAAATATACATTTGAGAGGTTGGTGCCTTCCACTGCAGAGCTCCTCTCCAGGGAGAGCAAGTCTCGAGGGCAGCTCTGCCTCTGCCAGCAACCACTGCTGCAGTCTGAGTGGGCACACCATCAACACTGGAACTTTCACACTTGGAGAGTATCTGGGCAATGCTCTGAAGAGAGTCAGCCACCCCTCCTCACAGGTTGTGAAGCTTTCTTTGAAGCCACATCAATGCTTCAGGAGTAGCAGCTTTGTCGCTGTCACCACACATTGCCAGAGAGATTTAACCACAGATATACAGCATTAAACAGCTTTTCTGATCTGGGTGTGGGGTGCAGAGGACAGGAGAAGAGCAGGACAGCCAAAGGGAGGTCAGCTGTTCAGCTACAGCTACCAAAGCATGCAAGCTGAAAACCAGCTCACAGACAGGCCGGACGAACTGCTCCCAGCCCAGCCTCTCACCAACCTGGAGACACCCTACACCAATCTGCTCCTTTTGGACACCTGACCACTGGCTTCAGGGCACTAACAGAGTGACACAAGTACCTGAGGACATCAAGAGCACGTGGTAGCTGCTTCACCCACTCCTCCCAGCCCATGCAGTAGTGCTGTACAAATGCAGTGTCCCTCTCCCAAACAGCATATCCAAACCCAATCCAACATCTCCCAATTAAGGGAACTGTGGCTTTTGTGAGGTTCCCCAGTGTCTGAGTGCCTCCAAGCTAAAGCCACCCAGTTTTCTATGGTGAGCCTTACTGGGAATCTCATCAGCTGCTTTGTGCCTCTCTTTTGGCCAAGGTTGGGCACTCCAACCACCTCCTACAGCACAAAGGGTCCTCGTCACTACAAACAGAAGCCTGATAGTCCCAAAAAGAAGAGAAACAAGGGTGATTTCTCTTGCAGGCACTAGACAGCACTCAGTTCCAGGCTCCATTTTTGATGGTTTCATTGTTTTTCCTAAAACAGGATGGGAGAAGGTATAAACTGAGGGACCCTCCCAGCTCCTAATCAGCCTTAAAGAGCGTAGAGCACAATGAATCATGCTTACCCTGAAAATGGTATCACTCCCAGTAATCACACAGCAGTGGCCTGCACAAACCAGTGCAAATAACTCCCACTTTGTTTTTAAAACAAATACTACAATACCTTCTTATTTCATGTACAGTCTACTTTATCTTGAGCATATACATTTTGTTTCTTCTCACACCTAATTGATACGTTAATCATTAGCTCCATGAAGGAAAGGAATGAGCTGTACTTTTCACCCAGTTTGGCATAAACTAAAATTGTGACCTTAAGACTGCAATGCCCCTTACTGCAGTGCTTTACTGGATCTACAAGGATTGCAGTACAAGGGCTTTGATGCCAGAATGAGTCCATCCTCTCCCAGGATGCAGACACAGGCATCACTGTCACGGTACCACCTCACCTACATGGGGGTAGTGATGGTGTCTGAGAGTCCCTGAGCTCCAGAAGCTCTCCCAGGAGTCCTGCTGCACATCACAGGGGCCAGGCCCTTGCCTGGGTATCTCAGGTACGACAGGAATGACATCCAGGCACAGAGAGGCAGCAAGGGGCAGGCTCAGTGCCTGGGCAGCAGGAGGTGGAGGGCTCAAATCCCAGTGCCCTGAAGTTTACTGTCCTTTGGCCCAGCTGGGTGCGAGCACAGACCCCTCACCTGTACTCCTGGCCATGAGGCAAGGCCTGGGGCACACGAGAGGAGGCAGCAGTGGGTAATTTACCAATCACTGCTTCTGCAGCCCCCAAATCCTTCCTGTGGTATCAGAATGGCTGCTTGCCATGGGAACAGCTGGTCAGAGCAGGAGTATTAGTTAATACCAGAGTCTCATCTGGGAGGGAGCGCACAGCAGAGAAGGGACTCATAAGCCTCTTCCCACTTGTCAATTAAGTGGGTTTTATCACAAGCCACTTCTGCACCAAGAGCTTTGTTTTCTCTTCTTCAGCAAGCAAGAAATCTTGCTCACCACCACTTAGAATGATTCTGTGCTGTCTGCAGCAGATTGCTAAGTCAGGTCAGCCTGTGCATCTACTTTTACCTTCCAACCATTCTCACCCGGGTCCTTGGAAATCTTTTCTGTTCAGGATGGAGGCCAGAGAAGGGAAAGTCAGCACAAGTGTATCCAAGGGATGCAGAAGTGACAGCAACAGGAAATCAAATGTCCCTGAGCCCCTCTTGGAGATGCACACTCTAGTCTGCAGACCCAGAGCTGCAGGAGGAAGGGCCACCTGGCCGTGACCTCCCAGACATCCTGAAATAAACCCCTCACAGGCAGCAAGTGCAGAAGAAGAGACTGCAAGACTGGGGAACAGGGACTAAACTTTCATATGAGCTGCCACCAAGGCTGCTCTCTGCATGAGGCCTCCAGGGCACAGCCTGGGCACAGATGAGATCTAACTCCCTTGGCAAGGAAGGCATTTAATTGTTCTTTCTCCTCTCTGAGGGTATTTGCTCATGCCTAACAGCTTCAGGCCTGTTATTTCCCAGCCCCCCAACTCCTTCCTGCTCAGAGGATTTCACTGTGTGCAGTCTCTACCAACACCACACTCAGATTTCAGGAAATACCTCAGTACACTCCTGAAACAGATACCAGAGCCAGATGGAAATTCAATAGCCCACTTCCAAGCAAAAACCTTCCAAAGCTGCAAAATGCTCAGAACAAGTTTCACAACTCCAGGCTCCAAACACAAATGGCTACTGCCAGAGCCACCTGAGCAGAAAGCATCATGGAATGAAAATACCACAGAGTACAGGCAGTTCCACCTGCAAATCCCCTCTGCCACCAGACAGTCACTGCTGACCCAGCCCGGATTTCAGCCTGGGCTCAAGCAGAAACAACTGATCCACAACTACTCTGACCAGGTATCAGACCTGCCCTCGTCCACGGCCACATGCCTGGGTTCAGCAGGTTTGGAAAATTCTGCCTTTCTGTTCCCGTAAGTCTGAGCAGCTCTCACGCTCACCCCAGAGAGCTGCTTCAGCTTTCAGGAAGCTGAGCAGGCCACACATTTCAGGGAAATCACTGTGCAGGCCAGCCAAGCGAGCACTTTCCAGAGCCAATGCTGCACTGGGCAAAGCTGTTCACCTCTCACACACCAGCCTGGGAGCCAGGCACGGGTTAGGGCTCAGCAGGAACCAGGCTCAGGGCTGGAAGAGATTGTGTTTCCTCACCTGAACACACAGGGATGGGATTAAGAGATCTTGGAGATAATGGAAGTGATACTAATCAGCATGTATGGTGTATCAATGTGCCTGGGAAGGGTCCAACCTCTCAAAAAAGCAGAAGCATTCCCTACAGGACTCAGCACACCTTCTGCAGAGTACTCAGGTCTCGGCAGGACGTCAGCAGGTATCAGCCAGCTCTCCAAAGCACAAAAACACCAGCACACAGGTTAGAAAGTGTACAGGAGACATGTCACACGAGAAATAAACTTTCCCTCAGCTTAAATGTACAATAACTCAGGGCTTCAGACCCTCCAGCCTGCTTCTAGACTACAACAGATGAGAGACATCTCCCAAAACTACAGATTTTGAGAACTTCCCCTGACATTTTTTTAAATCAGTAAAATCTTAAATTACTGTTAAGGCAAGATGTTTTTAACCTAGTCAGCTGCGGGGCTAAGAACAGCACAATCCTCAGCCTGTGTCAGTGCTGACACTGAAATTCAGCATCAGTCCTAGAGTTAAACAAGACCTGGCTTGAAGGGATTTACACAGCACAAACTTTATCTTACAAGGCTCTTGCAATCGAGTTCTGGGTGACTGACAGGAGGAGGGACAAAGCCCAGTTTAAAGCAAAAGGGAACATCCCCCAGTGAGATCCTCCTTGTGCAGCCCCACAGGGCCAAGTCCCACAGTCTGTGCAGTGCTGGGAAAAGGCTGTGCACAATTTGCTCCTCACCCAGCCTGGTGCCAGCTGACAAGGACTGGAACAGCAGCCTCATTTAAATCAGCCCACACTGGAGCCAGCCTTGGCCTCCTGAGACCAGTTTGTCTGAAGCATGATTTCAGATACTGGACCTGAATTGGGAATAATTTTCTTTGCATCAGTTTTTTTATCAGATTACTCCCTCCTTAGGGATGAAAAGCAGTGAAGGTGAGCTGAGACAGCAGCCCCAGGACTGCACTGTTTGCCAGCCAACAGCCCCTGCTGTTTGTGCAGCCAGGTTCAGAGGGAGGGATGATACAGCAGTCCTGGAGGAGAGAGAATGCTGGGTTTTAAAGCACACTAAAGAATAAGAAGCAGATAAGAGGACAACTGCCAAGTAAGATTTAATTTTTATTTTGGCAGGACTCCAGCATCTGGAGTTGCAGCTCCTGAAGGTACAGGAACAGTTAAACTAAATGCTCTGACAGACTACTTAGAAAGGGTCAAGAGACAGAGAGAAAGCCTGTCCTCCAAATTAACTCCTGCTGGGGAAGGCTCAGCTCCACATGGTTTGGGAAGCAAGGGGGTAACCACTGAAGGGCACTGGAGAGCTTCACCAGAATGATTCCAATCCCCTCCTTTCCACACAGAGACAGGTAAAGAGGAAAATCCATGCAGCCCTGCAGCAGCAGCAGTGCCTGTATCTGGGTGACCTGTTTATCCTGCAGCTGGACAAACATTAGGAGGCAGACAGCATCACTGTGACTATTACTCTTATCGCAGCCGGCTTTGCTACAAGTAATCAACTTCCAGAAATAAGATTTCCACCCTGTGTGTACAATGGCTCAGACGCAATCCTGAGCCCTGTTTGCCTTCAGTGCCTGCTGACAGAGCCTGGTTCCCTTTGGCACAGCACAGAATAGCCTCAACCATTACATTGGCATGTATCAATGGGGAGGGGAGGTAGAAATTAAACTGCTCAAATTGCTAGCATCAGCTTCTGCCTTTAGAATTAGTATGTCACTTTGTACTTTGGCTCATTCTATTTCTTTTTAAAGTATACCTTTATCAGCTGCATTCATTTCACCTCTAATTTACATAGACAAGAAAGTACCAGCTGACCAGTCAGCAGTTACTGTGGTTTCCTTACGCCAGCTGATAACAAATAATGAAAATACTGGTGGGGAAATGAGATATCTTCTGGAATGAGGTATTTTCTTCCTCTTAAGCAAGCCCCTGCTGTAAAGAAGAATCTGCTACCTACACAGTGCTGCACACAGGAACCACATTGCTAAGGCTGTGTGTTTGCCAGCTTTGTTCTGGGGCAGGCAGGCTCTCTCTACCCACACCAAGCACTGTGTGGCACATCTGCCCTGTTCCAGGAACTCTCACCCACATGGACTTTGTGTGGACAGATATGGAGTCAGCCCTCAGTCTTTGCAGCAGGAAAACTGCAGACAGGGATCAGCACGTCAGTTCCCAGAGCTAGGAAGCTGAATCAGACACCCTTAAGAATAATGTCCCTCAGGCTCAGCATACACATCATCATCTCTAAAGGCAAACGGCAAATTGTTTATTTCTAATGAACAACAACCGAGTCAGTTGCCAGCAAATGTGAGACATGGGGCTTCTTTGGAGACTTTGGTATCAGTATCCTGGTGAAGCCTAAAATCCATCCATCCTAAAAACCAAACTCATGAGGGCTTCCATGCCACTTCAGCCAGTCATCAGTGAGTCTCCAGCTCGCTGCTCCTTCACGTGGAGAAAAAACATTTGCTCTGAGGCCTTCCACACCCTGAGGTAGCTGGGGTGACTCTGAGGGGGTGCAAGCTTGTACTCCATCCCCTCTGGGAGAAGGGGACAAGGAACACTGGGGTCAGCTGCAGTCTCCCTGTCCCACAGTGCCCTATGGGGGTGGCCACATTGCAGTCATATGGCCACCACCACTGTCTTAACACATAACCACAAGCTGATTTCTGCACCCCAGACATCCTCGTGGTTGGCTAATCCTGCACACACAGTCCAGAGGGGAACACACGTGTTCTCCTTGTTCAGAGCTGTTCTGGACTGCAGCTTCCTCCAACAAGCCTTTAGGTTTGTCCCCCTATCTAATGGCATACTGAAAAGCTGGTGACATCTCTTTCTCACCTATTTGTTGCAGAGTCACTGCTCACTGAAGAGCAAGAACTTTCTCCTTCCTACCCTTAGCAGCACTCAGGTTAAGCTGCTTCCCTGTTACATCTCAGATGCAGCTTTAATACAGAGAGTGAGGCATGTGAGGATTTTTGACTTCTCCAAGGGCCAGGTGGACAGGCTATGTCCATTGCTACTCCTTACAGGCTACAAATTAAGATGAAACATCACCATAAAATGCTACTTTACCATCAGATTCTGAGAGCTCAACAGTAATTATTTCCATCTGTGTGATCCACTCAAGACCAAAATATGATACATAATTACTTCCACACATTAGCATTAGCACACTGGCTATGATCTACAATATAAGAGCCTGCTTTGCAGTCTGCCCACACAGTAAAATAACGTAAAGCACAGAATTTAAAGTATAGCAAATTTCCTAGTTTTCACTGTGGACACACTTTTGCTCAGAAATACTAATGTACCACCTGGAGTAGCTTAATTCATTAGATTAAGCAAAGTCATGTAGAAGAGCAAAGCATACACTCTGAAAGGAAAGCATCCACACAGTACCTCTTCCCAGATAATTGTTTGGAAACACCACAGGAACTGACAAGCCACATGAAATCACACTAGACCAGCTAGGCTGACTGCAATATTCAAAGTTCAGCCACACCAACAGATACATAGCACTAGTGTAACAGATTTATAAAAAATTAGCTTTTTTACAGACATCCACTCTAAACTAGACACTCCTGGAGTTCTTAAACAAAGCCCCTTTGAAAGCTCTTTTACAGTGTCAGAGGACAAAGATCATGTTCCAGTTTGACAGACTGGCCAAAAAGGTGCAAGGGGCGGAGGGGGGAAGGTGTTTAACAGAAGGAGAATGAAGAAAAAGAAAGCTTTTGCAGACAAATGCAAAGTTATAGCCCTGACTTCACTTTGCAGACATTAATAAATGTGTTTAAAATAAATATGTCCCATCCAGAGGGACCTGGACAGGCTGAAGAGGTGGGGGCATGTGAACCTCATGAAGTTCAGCTGGGCCAAGCAGAAGCTCCAGTACCTGGGTAGGGGCAATCCCAAGCACAAACACAGGCTGGGTGGAGAATGGATGGAAAGCAGCCCTGGGGAGGACTTGGAGGCAGGGTTAGATGGATATTGGGAAGAAATTCTTCCCTGTGAGGGGGAGGAGGCCCTGGCATGGGGTGCCCAGAGAACCTGTAGCTGCCCAGTCTCTGGAATTGTTCAAGGCCAGGCTGGATGGGGCTTGGAGCAAATTGGGATAGTGGAAGGTGTCCCTGCCCATGGCAGGGGGTTGGAACAGGCTGATCTTTAAGTTCCTTCCAACTCAAACCATTCTGTAATTCTATCACTTTTTAACATCTATTTCTACAAAAGCAGAGCAAATTAGAGGCTCCCAAGGTGGGTTCAGAGACCACCTGTAGCTGCAGGAAGGCAGTTCAAGGACAAGACTTACCAGAAGGTTTTTGATTTATGGGTTAGAGTGCTGCTTCTGCAGAGCTGAAGTTGTGTTAGCTTAGGCTTAACAAAATCAAACCTCCTGCAGAACAAGACTGGGCTCTCAGTGAAAGATACCCAAACACTTCACTGTTTGTCCCCTCCAATTTCTTTGTGCTGGCCCACAGGTTTGTGAGAGAGCAGAGGACATTCAGTGTCATCAGTTCCCTGATCCAGTTTGATAGGACATCCTTCAAGCTTCCAAGGCAGCAGAACTGTCTCGAAGCCACAGCCCCTGTCTCCCCTCAGCCTCTGCCAGCACATCCCTTTGTGTGGCTAGAGCAAAAAGGCAACACTGGCACCAACCAAAGATGTTCAACATGGGAGACAAGGACTTGTCCCCTGCCCAGTATTAAGAAACATCTCTTAGCCACCCCAAAACCCCAGGGAAAACCCTGATTACACTTTGAGTCCATGTGGTGGAAGTGGTGGGAAGCATCAGTATGCTGCTGCCTCCTCCTCCTCCTCAAAGGCAGGGCTCTCACTCTGTTACAGAGGAAGTTGAACTCATGATTTGCCCTCAATTCAGGTTCTTATTCACTCACACCAATTGTTCACTGCTAAAATTTGGGCCCTCCTGATAGACCACACCAGACTGTTCAAACCCACTGAACAGTCCCCACCTCTCTCAGCTTCCCCTCAGAGAAAGGAGGAGAAGCTCTGGTCCTTTAATCATCTTCTCTGCCTCTGCTCTAGCAATCTGAGCCTGCAGCAAGCCCCAGGAGAGCTGTGGGTGCCAGGGCATACCAACTGCCATACTGTGGGGACGTGGCACACAGACAGACCAGCCAGCTGCCAGAGGGAAGGTGCACCATCCTCCCTCCCTTCCCCAGAAATCTGGGTTTTTCCACAGAATAATAACTTCGGAAAAAACCAAAATGCCCAGGAATGAGTAGATCACTTGGACAGATACTGATGGGCTCCAGAAAATCAAGGCACATTAATTCAGTACAAATTGTACATTTGAATATTATAAGCTTTAACTGTGCAGCCTTTGGCTGAAACTTATCAACCAAGAGACAGGTGGAATGAGAGCTGTGGCAAATCTAAAGCCTGTGAAACAACCTCAGCATAAGGATTCCCTTGAGGAATCAGCACTAAAGATGTTCAGCAGTATTCTCCAACAACCAGAGAGAGAACTGTGAGAGACACTACAGCAAAATAAAGCATGAAAACAAGCTGTAAACAAAATGGCCACTTCAAACAAGTCTCCACCTCCTCCAAGGCCATTAGGGCCAGGTGCAGGTGAACACTTTACTTCAAGGTCAGCGTGTACTCATGTGAGGCAAACCAGTGGCCCTGGCACGGTGCTGCAGCTGCTCAGCCATACCTGTGTTTTTGGGCCCATCTGCGTACACGGGTCCTGGCGGTGGTGGAGGCGCGTTCTGCCATCCATACTGGGGATATCCTTGGTAGCCTGGCTGGCCTGGCTGGTAGGGCCCGGGGGGATAGCCGGGGTAGGGCCCGGGGGGGCCCCCTGGCTGCTGTGCATACGGTGGGTACGGGGCAGTCGGGCCCGGGCCGGGGTACGGTGGAGGATTATCGTAGCTCATGTGGGATGCAGAATCTGTCCTGCAAAAGAGGGAAACAAACAGGACAACTGGTTTGCTTTTGTCTGCTCATCCATGACCACATGAGTTCCAGTTCAGACTGCTCTCCAAGGGCACTATGTTGTGTGACAAACAGACTTCAAAATACCTAGTCAAGCAGCAAATTTATATTTAACCCTATCACAGGGGCGGGGAAGGAGTTGAAGTGATTTCTCTAAGTGACACAAGTTTAGCTGAGCAGGAGTAACAAGCTGCTTTCCAGTCCTGCATCAGCTATTCACCCTAAGACCTAAGTCTTGCAGCAGCAAAGCAAAACCCTCTGCTTCCACTCACAATTAAAACGCTTTTAAGAGAGATTCAGAAGCGATTACTTCATGTTTCTGTCAATATTGGAAAGGAAAATGATGGAAAAATGCAGCCTGTTCCAGGCATATTTGATGGCTTTGAGAGGAGAAGGAGTGAACACAAATGCCCATTACACTTCTGCTAATTGTTAAAGCCTCCAGACCACTCTGGAGCAAGGCTGTATGTGAATAATTTCCTGATGGCACTGCACCCCAGCACGTTGTGTAGTCTTCCAGCCATACACAACCGAATCATTAAGCAGCCACAAGAAATTAGGGCCTTGGGCTCAGCCTCATTCAAAAAGCAACATTAAAGACACCTTGGAGAGTTGATGCTCATAAAACCCATATCATGTATTACTCATGGCACAGCCATCAGAAGACAAGACTGTCACAATACTGCAATTTTAATGAACCTCTAAGCAGCATGACTAAGCAAACCATTTCTTACATTAGGCTCCTGAAGCTTCTCCCTGTCTGAGAAACAGAAGTGTATGTTAATATCCTACAAATTCAGGAACCTTCCTGCCTGAAGCAGCTGAACCCTGCTATTTCCTTCCCCTATTACAGGGTGCAGACAGATCACCAGTTCCCCTTTGCCACACACCTCCTCCCACATGCCACAGGGAGAAATACCAGGAGCATAATTTGCCTCGGCCAGGCTCGCTGCTGCTGGCTTGCAGTAGGAGAGGCTGGCCAGCAGGATCCCCTTTGGATGGCATTGGGATGGGCACGAAGCCGGGCTGGGCTGCTCAGCACTGCGTTCCCACTTTCGGGGACGGGCAGCAGAAACCGTGGGCACATCCAGCGAGCTCTGGCTGACGCAGCCCGAAGGATTCCACCTTTGCACGGCTAGGCGAGCCCAGCGCGGTGTGGGGCAGAGGCCAGGCGGGCCCAGCCCCTGGGGCTGTGTTCAGCTGCCGCAGTCCCTGGCAGCGTGCAGCGAGCTGTTTGTTTACAGCCTGCTCTTTGACCGCCTCGGGGCGCAGGCTGTCCCTCCCCGAGGAAGGATCCCAAGGCTCCCGCTTGTTTACACGTCGCTCCTGCCCGGAGGTCGCCAGCGCGATGGTGCCAAGTGGCACCGTGCACACAGCCCGGCTGATCCCACGCAATGCCTTGATCCAGGGGCTGCTCCAAGGGGACAGGGCTGCCGGCCCGCCCTGGAGGACACCGAGAAGCCCTTGAGGCTCACAGGCTGCAGCTGTCACTCACCTGAATTCATCCTAGCGCTCCTCTTGGTGTGCCAGGCACAGTCACAGGATCACAAACATGCTGAGTTGGACAAGGACCAATCAGTTCAATCCCTGGCTCTGTGCAGACACCCCAACAATCCCACCCTGTGCCTGGGAGCATTGTCCAAGAGCTCCTGGAGCTCTGGCAGCCTTGGGGCTGTGACCATCCCCAGTTCAGCGCCTCCCCGTACCCTCTGGGGAAGAACCTTTTCCTGATATCCAACCTATCCCTGCCCTGACACAGCTCCAGCTGTTCCCTGGGTCCTGTCACTGGTCACAGAGTGAAGAGATCAGTGTCTGTCTCTCCTCTTCCCTTCACAAAGAAGTTGGCCGAGCTAACGGCTAAGGCAGTGCTGTACCCTGCAGACAACGTCTTTTAATGGCTTTGTCAAGAGTTTTAACTGCTTAACTAAATGCCAGGGATTACAGGAATTTTATTTATGGTTTGTTGTTTTTCCCCCACTGCTAGGCCAGCCAGACCACTTAACTGCTCACTTTAAAACTGACAAGCACAACATACACTTAACTCGAGGCTCTTTAACCACTGGACTGCAATGCAACGCCCCTACCAAGTCTCCAGCAAGGGAATTCTTCCTTCAGGGAGGCAGGGAAAGGCAGGCAGCAAGCCCTACAACTCACTTCAATGCAATCAATTAGAGAACTGGGACATACCAGGCCACTCACGCTCATCTAACCCAGAAAATTGTCCCAAAATAAAATCCAAAAGCAAGTTTCCAGGGAAGAACAAGGCCAGAGTGAGTGAGTGTGTGTGCATACCCACAGACCACTGCATGTTGCAGAGTAACCATTTGGTGCCCAGACATGGCCCAGCCAACCCTGTGAAGCCCCTGGTTTGCTCAGCCTCCCTGACCCAATGTACAGCTGCCATGCCTGCTCCTGGCACAAGGGGATCCAGGGCACTGCTGCCTGCCCTGTGGAAAACTGCCTCCTGCCCCATCAGGGTGACTGCAGGAGGTCATCCTCTGAATTTAGGGATACACCATACCAGGGAGGTGGCATGTGGGAATGCCCTGTTCCAGATCAAAGAGCCCCAGCCTACTGCCTGCTCCTCGGGCAGGGGACGACCTGTCCATCCATGTCCCCCTTCTCTGTTCAAGGGTGTAATTTCACACCCTAGGTACAAATACATGTGTTTTTATATATACACACACACACAAGGCATTCAAAGGCAGCAAACAACAGACCATGTTTTGTTCATAAACCTTAAGAATTTCCTGGGCTTAGCTTGCTTCCATGAGCACTGTCCAGCTCCAGCAGATGCACCTGGATTACTTCAGTTTTTCAAAGTCCTTCTGCCCAAGAGGATGATCAACTCAGCCCACTCTTTCCAGGGAAGGTCAGTCTTCCCTTCTGTCCCTTCATATGCATAAATTCATTTATCTACATTCAATATCACTGGTATTTTAGTGCTGAAGGAATGATTAACAGATGCTGTGATTCTTCAGCTGGCTGTGAACTCAAATTCAATCAGCAAATAACAAACTCAGCCATTCCGCTGCTCCCCTACCATAGGGACTCGTGCTGGGACCGCAGGGGGCCACCCTTCTCCATCAGGACTGGCCATTCACTCCCTTTGGTAGCCAAGCAGGGAGCCTGCCCAGCCTCTGTGCAAGCACCCAGCATGGGAATGTGCCAGAATCCCTTTGGAGCCAGTGGAACCACACAGGTACCAAAGCAGCTCTGCAGAAAGGGCTGAGATGGGGATCAGGTGTACCTGGTACAGCTCAGAAACCCCTGAAAGAGTGTGGTAAGAAGAGGGTCTGGTTAAAACCAATCACGGTTGGGTGAGCAAAAAAAACCCTGCACATCAGCAGCTCTGCAGAAACGGTGAGGAGTTAAAAATCCAGTGGCTCAAGCAAACAGGGAAGTGGCAGCATAGGGAACAAGAAAGAACCACTCGTGCTCTTTGTTTACCAGCTCCATGTTTGCCATGTCAAAACAGTTTCTGAAGAGAAGGCAGGTTTGGAGTGGAGGCAGTAACTGAGATTCCATCTGCTGATATGGAAGAGGTACAGAGGGGAAAACTGGCCACAGCCTACTGACAGCTGTACAGATGCCTGGGCAGAGACAGCAGAACAACAGAACAGAGGAAAAGATGGAGATTAGAAGAGCATATTCCATAACTGAGGGTAAAGTAACAAAACTGAGATTAGGCAAGAGGTAAAAGAGAGTGTCCAGCATGAACACTTTCAGCAGCCACTGGGGATTCGTCTGTGATGAGTGAGGAAACTCCTGAAGAATTCATCAAGGCATTCAGCAAGCCCAGGTTAGCTGTGGAGCCTAAGTTCTTGGAAAGAATCTTTCCTTTTCCCCCAGTTTCACTGCCAGATTGCTACACATACACACATCCGTACTTGCCCTTTTGAGCTGTGTGACAGCACTGAGATTTCCTTCAGCCTCATGACCTCATACATGACTTTACTTCCTAGCCCTATTTACTCACATGGGTATGAGTTTGCATGGCAGGGCTTTGAATCATGAAGCAGATACTTTTCAGAGACATACCTGAGCTCTTAGTCAAATGTATCACCAAGCTTTGCTGTGGGTTCTCACCCTGACCAGTAATTCTGTGTGAGCTACAACCAGGACCAACCCCTGTGAGGTTGCATCAGAACTGGTATCTGTGGCTTTCCTGGTCAGCACCTCTCAGAGGCAAAGCTCAAAAGAAAGAAGCCAACCATCAGTAAAAAGCCAACCATCAATAAAGCCCTTTGCTTTCCATGGCGCTGTAGGAGGTGCAGCAGGAAGAGCCCCTACAGAGCTCAATGGTCCCTGCACAGCCTCACAAAGAGATTTCCTTGCAAACAAAGAGACTTCCTTGACTGTCACTAAGCATTTGCCCTGTCTGTTGCTGCTTAACAACAGAGAAACTGCTAATCCATCTGAAGAGAATGGCAAACCACGCTCCTATTCCTCCTCCCCACCGCATCAGTACTTTTGCTAAGGGGCAAGTTCATTGGTGCATCATTGTTTCCTTAAGTTATATTCCAACTCCTTTGTTCCACATTGCTGAATAAACATTATTTCCCCTACCCCAACAGCAGGGTTTAATTTTTAAACAAGCTGCTTACCATACCCCAGTCAGAAGCTGCAAAAGGTCTGCAAATCTTCTGACCAGAAGTCACTGAAGTATGGTGTTGTATAGAAAATGCACATGACACCAGATGTGCATGTACACACAGAGGTACCAACAGGCAAGAACCACCATCCTATGGGAGAATATCAGTCCCTCTACAACTGTAGCCTGGCTCTGGCTAAGGCTTAGCAAAAGGTGCAAGTACAGAACTATAATACTTTGCATTCACTACACACATATATATAACTTCTGATTGCTTCACACTTACTGCCTTGTACAAGGCCAGCAAACCAAGGCAGCTGCTACAGAACTAGTCAGTCACTGATCCTGATCCTCCTCTTCCAGCACACTCATGAATTTATTATCTTTTCCTTTTTTTCAGGCACCTCTCCTGAGTTGAAGACTGTGTGCTTCAACAGAGCCTTCAACATTCCTTGATTATTCTTTCCAGCCATTGCTGTGCCTTTTAGTGTCACCATTTTTCTAGGAGGAAGCAGGCAGACTCTCTCTGCACAGTGCCACAGCTGTCTCCTGCTTCCCACCCCTTTCCCAGCCCACTCCCAGGGCAGCTCTTGCCATCCATGAAGCTAAAAACAGAGCTCAGGTTGCATTGTATGTAATTGCAACTGCAAGATCCTTCCAAGTGGGAATAGCTCCTGCAGAGCCTGCCACTGCACATGTACAGCTCACCACACTGCTCACTCAAGTGGCAACACACAGTCTCTCCCTGAAAACAGCCTCAGTTTCAACCTGGGGAAGTCTCACCATCCACAAGTTGCCACATCTAAAACTAGGAAAAAAAGGACAGGAAGCCTAATTTAGATGGCTCTTGGCTACATCACTCCATAAGTGCAGCCCTATGGCACAGCCTGGGGGCCTGGACAGGGAGGACTTTTGGTCAGAAGGTAACATGATGCATGAAAACAACCAAGAATGAAGAGAATAAGGGGAAGCATGTTGGAAGAACGCTTTTCTGTTAGCACAAGGGGTGCCCAAACAAAGATCCCCTCAGAGCCTGCCAAGACGACCCAGTTTCACCCTTTTCCCTCCTCCAAAAGGCCACGTACAAGGCTGGTGCTCCCAAACAGCTCTTGAGGTCAGACTAATTATGGCCACCATAATTACTGCCCAAATGATGGGAGAGCAGTAGGAATCTGCTTCGACCTGTTGGCACCTCGTGACCTTGGCAAAACTGAGGAGAGCACGCATAAAACCATCTGCATTTTTACACAGTAGGTGTTCAGAGCTACTAATCCACCTGCAAAGAAATACCAGTCCCTATGGACAGCTGCCTGCAAGTCAGATCCTTCAAATGCAATCTCCAGTGCAGGTGAATCCATTAAATAAAGAACTGTGCATGTGAGGTGAGAGGACAATCTAACCAGGGTGCTGAAACAGGGTGAAACGCCTTCTCTTGCATAGGGAACAGTGCAAGAAACAGCCCTATGAAAACAAATGGGGGATTAGTAAATTAAACAAACAAACCAACCAAAGAAAATTAGCAGTCTGGAACACAGAAGAAAACCCCCCACAATGACCCAAAAGCAATTAGCAGATTTCTGGAATTTAAAGGTGAGAAGTTGCTTGTTTTTAGGACAGCACAACAAGCATTGCACCTCGTGCTGCTGTAGTCAGGAGGAATCACGTTTTGGGTATGGCAGGTATTGATTCAGCTGGTCTTTGCAGAGGTGAAGATGGAGGGCACGGTGAGAGGCCAGACCCTGAGAAGGACAACTGGGGCACCCTGATGTAACCCACCCCTTCCAATGCCTGCAGCACTAGGAAGCAGTTTTCCAATACAGAGCTCTAATGGAAAGTACATTTAACATCAACAATCCAGCTCCTGGCAACCAGCCTAGCATTTAAATTACATTTCATATGAACAGTATCCAAATGAAAAAGAGTACAAGTGGCTTTTAAATGGCACTGGCTCCGTGTTTCCCTCTTACCATTATTTGTCAGCCCCATTTAGTGATTGTATGAAAGGTATGTTGAGGATAAATTGTAAGAGATTCCATTCTTGCTCAGTTTGCTTCCAGGAAAAGCTTCCTCCCTGATTTGCCCTCCTACTTCACCAGGTAGCTCCATCAGCCTAGAGTAATAGCTGAGGGGAACAAGAGCTGCCTCCACCTTTTCTGACAAAAGCTGTTTGAAACTACTTTAATTTCCAAAATGCAGGTCTAGGCAAAAGCAAAAAGCCCAGCTTTGTTCTGTAAAAGGAAAAGCTAAAACCCACTCCTCTGTTCAAGCCCATTTCCTTAAGAGGTGTCCTGGACTCCAGGACACTCACAGTCCTTAGGAAGAGGGGCATTTCCTCGTGTTTAGTTGAGTGGCTGTCAGGCATCTCCTGTACAAAACAGCTGCTGCTGCTCATGTGGCTGAAGCCACCGGATCAGGCAGCTCTGTGCACTGAACAGTGGTTTGGATGAACAAGCATTTAACCTTCCTGAGCCAGGTATTCCCTCCTCCTGGTGTCCTCCAAGCCCTCCAGAGATCTGAAGTCTGCCCATGTGTGAAAATGGAAAGTGCAAATGATGTTTGAGGCTGATGCTGGTGTCTCTACAAACTGTCCCAGCTCCCCAGTCCCACTGTCTGCCCTGCCTTCTTGGCAAAACTATAATGGGTATGCACATTTCCAGGTGATTTTGGTTTCAGAAACCAGGATGTGATCAGTGCTAAAGGGCTGGCATGCTGACAAAATTTGCCTTAGAGGCAACATCCCTTGTGGAGCTTCACAGTCACAGATCTCCTCAGAACTCTCACCAATGCACCCTCACACCCACACAGAATTGCATGCCAGGATTTTCCTTCTTCAGACAAATTTCAATGTCTCATCAATTGTTACCAACACACAAACCTCTTCAGAAATGCTACCCATCACTTACTGCCTGCCCACTGTCTACCTACATGTGCTGCATGGCAGAAGGAAAGTATGAAGCTGACATAATTCCTACAATGAAAGCATTAATGGGAAAAAATCCAAATCCAATGCCCTGCTACTGTTATTACATGAACTGCAACTTTATGGGGGGGAAATGGTCCAGTTTTTCAGACATCTGATGAAAGGTTTTAGAAAACCTTTAGATGAAATATACTTTAACACCAGGAACTAACAATTACAAAGACAGAAAGCATCACTTCACAGCCCTCAGGTGGTATCAGCCATGGTACTTGTTGCTGACACACCAGGTGAGACTCTGCCCAGGTACAGCAGTGCCTGCGGCAAAACACACCAAAAAGCAAAGTCCTTTACAGAAATAATTTCAGAGAGAAGCATCAACATCTTGATTTCAGGTTTTGAATGCTTTTGCATGCCCTGCTCTTGTTCAAGTCTTTGTATAATGCATTGCCTTAGATAATTCCAGAAATACATGACTATAGTTTGCTATTAAAGTGGTGTACTGCCTATTTTAAGGTGCAACAAATACCAAAACAACAAAAAACTCAATGAAAACATCTGATTGTCAGGTGAAACTAGACCTGCAAATAATAGTTAAAGCAAGCAGCTTTGTGGGTCTAACTGAGAAGAGAACGTGAAACAAACAGTTTGACTGGCAAGAAAATTAGTAAGCACAGATAATACATTTGAATGTTATTCAGATGGTGTTCTGGCAGCATTCCAGCCATGGAACAGTAGCAGTCTTTCAGGATAACTTCCCCAGCTCTGAAACACTGGTGGATTAAGTGGGAGATACTACCCAGAGCACAATGATTTTCTAGCACCTCAAGCAGAAGCACACTGGCAGCAGCACACAGCTCCCAAGGCACGGCTGTGTTGCTGTGTGCAGACAGAAATACAGGCATTTTCTGCAGCTGAGATCTCATTACTCAGAAAGAGATTTCCATGATAGGCTGGAAAATGGTATGAGACTGAGATTTCTCCACCCCCTCTATGTTTTCTCACTTTTTCTGCTTTTCCATATCTTTCATGTGGCTCTAACATGATGCTTTACTTTGCCTGTCGGGCATATGCAAAAATCCCCTCTAATGTCTGCTTGTCACAGGCCGCTCCCAGATTCTCCCAGTGGTCACCAAACCAAGAAAGCCTTTGCCTTCCCCTGTCAGGGGCTAAAAAACTTCCACACATCAGGGGACTGCCCTCAATAGCTGGTAAGACCAAATAATACCTCAAGAATACTTTATAATCCTAGTGTGGAAATAACTCTCTCTGATATTTAAGTGACAGAAACAGCAGCTTTTGTTCAGCATAAGGAGTACAACAGATGCTTCCAAGGAGGTCCATTCCCCAAAGCTTCTGCAATCCCAACCAGCTGTGGGCAGGCACTGGAGCACAGCACTGCTCCCTCCCAGGACAGGGCAGCGATGGCAATTCCACACAAGGGGATCCCAGCTGGGAAGAGCTCCCAGGATGCAGCTGTGAGCGTAGCCCAGCATTTGCCTGCCCCTCAGCAGGGGTGTGAGGCCAAGCACTTCAGCAGGAATCCTGGGGAAGGCAGCCTCTCCCACGCTGGGCTGAGCAGGCTGGGAGGCTCCGGGGCTGCCTGTGGGAAGCCAGGCTGCTGCCGGCAGGATGCCAGGCCTGGCAATACTGACCGTCTGCTTGAATGACTCGGGCTCCTTCCTATCTTCCCCTATTCCCAGAAATGACGGTGCTATTTTCTACTCATTGAGCCATTGGGTTTGAGGTCAGCAGCAGGAAGTTGAGAAAGACAGGATACACAACCCAGAGAGTAGAAAATATCAATACTGACAGCAGAGAATGAGTGAACCTGCCCATTCAAGGCTCCAGCTCCCATGAGAAGTTTTCAGGGAATCCTGACAAGCTTCCAGCCATGCCACAGAGAGATCACAAACAGGGGACAGGAGAAATGCAGACCTGTTTCTTGAACATCCAGAGTTACACAAACTTGCTCTGCCTTCGTAGAAAAAAAAAAAAATCAGGGAACGTATTCATCTGATCCTGCAGAGAAGTACCCCAGAACACGCAGCTCCTCTGTTTATGGCACACAAAGCCCTCCAGGTACCTCTCTGTCACCCCAGTGCAATGCTACGAGCAGGAACATCTCTGCTTCCACTCACTGAACACCTCTGGCTTTCTGAGCAGCAAACCACTACCAACTTTAAATGTAGCATGGAGCTGGGGGGACACAGGGCAGCAGAACAGCAGAGCTCTCTGCTCTGACTGACACCACGGCACTGCCTCGCAGGGTCTGCTCAGACACACAGAGCCCCCACCCATGGCAGAGCCACTCCTTTACAGGACAGTCTCCTCTTCGACCTCTGCTGCAAGGACACCCACCAGCCTCTGCAGATTATCAGTTACAGCTCTCACACCATTCGGGGAATGACAAATCAGTATTTAACAAAGATGGCCTTTACAGCATGTGAATAAGGGGAAGAGTGTAGCAGACTTTGTGCTGCAGAAGTTCCTGTGCTTGATAAAACCACTATTCTGCGCAGTAGAAGATTATTATCTAACATGCACATTAATCCCTGACTGTCCCCAAAAAGCACTGAAATACGATCAGAAAAATTTATAAAGTCTCAGTGTTTTCAGCCTCCTCCTCAGTCTACCTGGTATAGTAATATTATTATTATCATCATCAAAAATTTCTAGGAAGAGTCACTTATTATTTAAGCAACTGATCAGAAACACCCCATTGCTAGCATAGCAGCACTTCCCACACCTTGTATCCTATCACTGTATTTACACAGCACAAGGAGAAGGCAGCTGCTCAGCACAGTCATTATAACTCACCCACACTCACTACCTTACCCAGACTTACCCTATTTACAATCAGGTTCTTCACACACGTCTCGTAGTACAGGCATCAAAAGCAAAAAGCACCTCTTTTTTTCCTTTCAGATAAAGCTAAACACGAGGCTGGGATGAGCGGGACAGATCTTGGCACTAGCCTGGACACAGAGCGGCTGCCCACTGCCGTCAGAAGGGGTGGCACATCCATGCGGCAGCGACAGGAGACAAGTACTCTCCTTCCCTCATTCTCCTATTTCACCATGACATTTAATTATCCAAATGAGGTGTCCTCAGCTATAGGAACAGACAACATAAATCCAGGACAACCATAATGGCTTTAAAACACACGATGCAGCACTATTATTTTTACTCCGAGTAAAAATACCTGCCATACCTCTTGCTCTACACTAAATAAGCCTCAGCATCGGTACCACCCGTGCCCACCCTGTGGGTGCCCGCCCTGGGCTCACGCACAGCCGCAGCCCGGCAGCACCGCGCTCCCCCGGACAGGGCAGCGCTGGAGCCGCAGCCGCGCTCCGCCGCGCCAGCCCGGAGCTGCTGGGGGCAGCTTTCGGACAAATCCGCATGGCCGGCCCTGACAGGCGGGGCGGGACCCCGCGCTGGGGAGCGCGCCCGGGGGGCTCAGTGGGCCCCTCCTGCCCCGGTCCCTCCGGAGCGCTGTCCCCAGGGCGGGCACCCACCGCGGGCTACCAGGGACGGGACGGGTCCGGCCCTTCACCCCGGGGAGCCTTCCTCCTCATTCTCCTCATCCTCCTCACCAATCCTGCGCGGCCCCGCGCCCCCCACCCGCCGCAGCTCCCAGCCGAGTCGAGCCGAGCCGAGCCGAGCCGAGCCGAGCCGAGCCCGGTCTAGCCCGGTCGAGCCCGGTCTGGTCCGGTCCGGGCCCCCCGGCCCCTCACGGAGCCCCGGTACCTGCGCCCTGCGCGTCTCGCGCCGCCGCCCGCACCTGCTGCGCACCCCACGGCACGGTGACGTCACGGGAGACAGGCCACGCCCCCGAGCGGGGCGGACGCGTCATGGCCCTGGCCCCGCCCTGGGGGCGTGACCACGACGGAGGCGTGGCCGCAGGGGGCGGGGTCGGGCCCTGTCCCCGTTACTGTCCCTGTCGCTGTCCCTGTCCCAGCTTCTGCTCCTCTTTCTGTCCCTGTCCCTACCTCGTCCCTGTCCCAACTATTGCCCCGTCCCTGTCGGTGTCCCTCCCCTGTCTCAGCTACTGCTCTTGTCCCTGTCCCAGCTATTGTCCCTGTTCCAGTTACTGCCCTTGTCTCCGTCCCTGCACCTCTCCCTGCCGGGTCCCTGTCACAGCTACGGCCCTTGTCTCTGTCCTTGTCTCTGTCCTTGTCTCTGTCCGTGCCCCGTCCCTGTCCCTGTTCGTGTCCCAGCTACTGCCACTGTCGCTGTCCCAGCTCCCTTCCTGTCCGTGCCTCCATTCCCGCTCCTGTCCCTGACCCAGCTGCTGCCACTACCCCCGTTCCTCTCCATGTCCCTGTCCGTGCCTCTGTCACTGTTGCCCGGGCCGGTAGCGGAGTCCGAGGAGCCGGGAGCTGGGCAGGACCGGCGGCTCCTGGCCGTGCCCGTGGGCCGGGCCCGTCCCGGCGGCGCGGCTGAGCGGGGCT
>VXBC01013367.1:252576-291373 GCA_013399945.1 Ploceus nigricollis
GGGCACGGGGGGCACGGGGGGCTCGGGGGGCTCGGGGCGCAGCCTCAGCCCGCTCGGACCGGGGCCAGCAGCCGTGGGACCCGGAGAGCCTGGGCCCCAGCAGGGACCCCCGGGCATGGCAGGGGCTGGGCTGCAGCCCCCCCGCACCGCCGCTGTCGCCTCCCTTCCCTGCGAGGGCTGGACGGGACACCTGGCTGGCGACCGGGACCTTTGCACGGGCGCTGTCGCCTTCTGCTGATAACGGGACACGTGCGTAGGAGAAGGTCCAGGCAGAGCCTGGGAAAGCAGTTACGGGTTTGCCCAGATAAAACAGGTCAAGGACACAGGTTGGACTGTTCAGTCACCGTCCCTGCCCCTGGCACATGACCGTGACTCACCGTGGTGGCCAGCGGCGAGGGGACAGCACTGGCCACCCGTGGAGGGACGCTGTGCCCAGGGGGCGTGTGGTGGGCTTGGGGACCCTGGTGGGAATGTGGCTGGGGACCGTGGTGGTCTCCAGGGAGTGGAGCAGCACGATCCTGCTCCTGTGCTGCCGTGCCTGCTGAAACCAGCTTCTTTTTCCCCACCATCGATTAGTAGATCTAATCAGGCCAGCTTAATGCTGGGTCCCTAATGAGGCTCAACCAGGAAGAAATTATTTAAATTAGTTACATGACATGCTATATTCTTGGGTGAGGGAAAAACAGGATACACAGCTACCCCTGCTCTGTCTGAAGATCTCAGCCAGCACCTGAAGTGTATCCCAAATGAAACCTGCTGTCTGATGGCAGGTGTGGGAGACATTCGAGAGCCCTCCCAGGGCACCAAGAGGAGGCTGCAGTTCCCTGGATGTAGGCAGTGAAGCACCATCATTCCCTGGCCTCGTGTGCCCCAGGCACGCTGCCCTCCTCACACAGAATCACAGAATCATTTAACTGGAAAAGCCCTCTGAGATAATTGAATTCAATCATTCCTCCAGCACTGTCAAGGCCACCAGTAAACCATGTCCTCAAGTGCCACATCTACATGTCTGTTAAACCCTCCAAGGATGGTGACCCCACCACTGCTGTGGGCAGCCTGTTCCAACACCTGAACACACTTCTGGTGAAGATATTTTCCCCAATATCCAGCCTAAGCCTCCCCTGGTCCAACTTGAAATCATCCCCTCTCATCCTGTCACTTGTTGCCTGAGAGAAGAGGCCAACTCCCACCTTGCTACAATCTCCTGTCAGGGAGCTGTAGAGTGGGAGAAGGATCTCCCTGAGCTTCCTTTTCTCCAGGCTGAGCCCCCCGAGCTCCCTCAGCTGCTCCTCATCAGACCTGTGCTTCAGACCCTTCCCAGCTCCATTCCCTTCTCTGGACATGCTGCAGCACCCAACATCTGGCAGAGCTTCCCAGGAGGCAGTTTGCTCCACAGAGTGGGAAAACACCCCAACCAACCAACCAATTAACCAACCAACCAACCAACCAACCAACCAAAAAAATCCTCTGGGTCATTTTGTGCCACACCAGTGGGTCCATGTGGCTCATGTGAAGGGTGTGAGGAAGGGGAGGGCTGGCATGGAGGGGTCAGGGGAAGGCACTGAGCAGGTTGGCACGAGCTGGGGCTGCTGCTGCACTGCCCTGGAGCTGCAGACAATTCCATCCCACTCAGTTTCCTCACCCTACGAAGTCATTTCCATTTACCGTTGGAAATGGAGCTGCCCAGCCAGGACCTCTGAGCAGAAGCAATTGTTCTGTGAGCAGCACTGAACCTGTCCTGCTCCTTGACTCCAGTGCCAGTGTTGTCCTGTTAAACATTAACTGGGAAAACAGCTTGGAAAGCATTGCTTGGCTTCATTAAAATCTTCAAAGGACACTTGATACTTACATATCATTTTGAGCAGTTTGCACATACTTTAAATACCAATGCAGGCCAGGTTTATGGCTCTCATGACCCCTCCAGCAGAAATTATACACTAATTTCTAGGTGCAGCTGACTTTACCCTGGGAACAAGGCTGGTAGGGAATGCCATGCAACAAACTGGGATTTAGCTCCTCAAAGGAGAAAACAAGCCAGCTCTCCCCTGGAAAAAGAAGAGGCAGGACACTGAGCAAGGTCATGTGGAAGGCACATTCACCCAGTTTCCATCAGGTGTGTTAGCACATCCCCAGAAGGCACCTGAGAGGTCTGGGAGAGCCCTGGAGGTGTTTCACATGTTGAGCTGATGGGTTCACATGAGCTCCCAGGCAGCCTTCCCTGCCGTGTGTGGCGTGGCTGCACTGAGGGCAGGGAACTCCTGAGGCACAGGAATGGAGTGGTTTGAAAATTGTGCTTGAGATTTTGGAGAACAGACCAGGTTTTGCACCCTTTGCATTTCTACTAGTGTTTTTTTCCCTTCCTTTCTCCTGTTCCCTGACATGACCCACCGTTATTAGCAGATGTGGGAAGGGAGGTGTGAATCCTGTTTACTGGGAATCCTGTGCTGCCTGGAAACTCTGGTTTAGCAACATTTATCTCCCCCCAGCCCTCCCCGTGCCTGGCAAACTCAGTGGCTCCATAATCAAAGCTTTTGTCTTTGCTGTTTACTTTTTTCTTTCCGATTGCCTGAACAACACCAGCCAGAGGGAAGGAGTTGACCTTGCCAAGGACGAGGGCAGGAGCTGGACCTAGACAGCACAACAGGCTGTGGAGAGCAGGTGAGCAGGAACAGCAGAGTGCAAGGCCACTGCAGCGGCTGCTTGCCCCCATTCCTGCTGGTTTCACACTTCTTTCCATACAGTAATTTGGTAAAGCCTGTTGCAAAAGCCTTGTGAAACACCCCACTGTCTTTGCAAAAGGGTTCTGTGAGATTACAGGTTGCAGGCAGGACCTTGTTGGTGATTGGTTTTGGTGGAGGTGTCTACAGGGCAGAAGGGATCAGGGAGGAGATGTCCCTGTCCTTGTCTCTGTGACAGTGCCTGCTCCATCCCCCAGTCCCACCAGCCTGTGCCTTCCTTCCTACTGCATGCCAGTGCCTCCACAAAAACACGTTTAGGACCTTGTGAGCAGATCCAGGATCAATGTAACAGCTCAAAAGGAAAACGCTGCCTGGGAGGATAAAATCCCTGGATCTGCACTCTCTGTCCTGAAATCCCAAGCCCTGCCTGGGACAAAAGTCTTTCTTACCCATCACCTTCACTATTGGGAAATTTTCCTGACTTGCTTGATCAAAATTCATGGTTTGAAAGTTCAGATCTGCAGTGATCTGTGGCACAGATCTGTTGAACAGATTAAATGTCTCTTCACATCTGTTCAAGCTCATTTGGGTGAACCTAAGCCCTGCACTCTGAAAACTGTCTCTGTGAGAGAGAAGTGATGGTTGTTCTTCCCTCCTTACTCAGGGTGGGTTCTGCTGTGCCTCCCACTGATTACAAAACCCTCCAAGTGCTCCTGGTCTCAGCTGTCCTGTCTGCAGGTGAAATGGAGGGTTACTGGCAGCACCTCCCTCCCTGCCCTCCCCTCTTCCAGGGCTGGGAAGCTCCATGTGCTGGAGCAGTGCAGGAAGCTGTCACACAGCTCGCTGTGCCCCCACCCTGTGCAGGATGGTCCTGCAGCTGATCTCTCTTCTGCTCAGAGGTCCCAGGGCTTTGGTGCTGGGTCGTTCTGAAGGCTTGGGTTTCTGCTCTTCCTGACACTCAGTGTCCTTTGATCTTTGCCTGCTTCGTGCTTATCTCTCTCTCCCACCCAGTAAAGTGAGATTTATGCTTGTAGATAAGATAGGAAGACTGTTATATTTGGGTATGGGAAAATAAAACATTGTCAAGAGCCAGGCTGACCATGAATGGAAAGAGAACAGATCACCTGGCAAGGTCCAAGGCTCAAGGAAGGCAGAGCCATCGCTCTCCTCCTGCTGTACCAGGCTGAGAGAGGCTTGGGATATTCCTCAAACCCATGGATGCTCCCTGCACTCCAGTGTGGCTGGGAGAACTGGGATGTGCTCCATTGAATTTAGCTGTTGGTGCTGTTCAGCTGGCTCCTGTGCTTGCCATGGGGGTCACTTCCCTGACTGTGTATGAGAGTCTAGGGCTTGCTAGTGGCTGCTTTTTGCTTTTACTGCTGCTCTACTGCTTATCACCTCCCTGGATCATGCCTGGGAACACTGATAACAGCCATGGCAATGGCTCTGGGCTGGCAGGTGGCCAGGGCAGTGCTGCTGGGTCTGTGCTGGGCAGGCTGGAACTCCAGTCTGAACCTGAGCTGAAGGGATGAGACGTGTGAATGAGTCCAACACGGAGCACAGACCCACCTGCAGGCCGTGGAGGAGCCCATGCCCGAGCAGGGGGTGCCTGAAGGGGAATGGCTCCTGTGGGGCCTGGAGCAGGTTTGCTGCAGGACCTGTGACCACTGGGAGATCCAAGCTGGAGCAGCTGGTGAGGAACTGCAGCCCGTGGGAAGGACCCGTGCTGGAGGAATTCAGGGAGGGCTGTCTGCTGTGGGTCAGAGCCCAGCTGGAGCAGGGACAGCCCATGGTGGGGCAGCTGTGTCCTGCTGCCTGTGGAGGACTGGGATGTGACCACACCAATGGGGCTCTGGCAGGAGCCCCCTGGTGAAGCCAGGCTGGGGACGGAGGCAGGAGTTCAGTGCAATGTTAAATCAGGTAACCTGGCCCAAAAGGACCAGGGACGGAGATTGCAATGGAGCTGTAAATTGTTACAAGCCACAATTTGAGTTGTGGGTTTCAGGAATTACTAAAACAGGCACCATTCAACCCAAAGCAGGAGAAGCCTCCCAAGAAGCAGTGGCAAGGCTGCAGTGACCTGACCTGAGCTGCCCAATAATCCTCCCCACCCCACCTCTGCTGTCCTGAGTGACCACCAGGACAGATGGAGCTCAAAGCCATGGACTAAATGAATTAACAGGCATTTTGTTGATGCTATATAAACATTTTCCAGAGTGGTCCATAGACTGAGGGAATGATATCTGTGTGTTATATCAAAGAGTGGGAAGAGGAGTGGTGGCTATTGAACTTGTACTGAATAGTGTGGGACCTGGAATGGTGGAAAGGGTATGGAACATGAGGTGGAATGTGCTGGCTTTGGCTGGAGTAGAGTTATTTTCTTCCCAGTGTGCTGTATTTTGTATTTATGCTGAACACAGGGCTGATAACAGAGAGATGTTTTTGTTATTGCTGAGCCAATGCCTTTTGTGCTTCTCCTACTGCCTTGCTGCCAAGGAGCTGGGAGTGTGGTGGAGCTGGGGAGGAGACAGGGGCAGGACAGGGGATCCCAAGTGACCAAAGGGATGTTCAGACAGCCTCAGTGCCTGGGGTGCCCTGGGGTGGCCACTGCAGAGTGGGATGTGTGTGGAGGATGGCACAGGGACACAGGATGGTTTCCCTGTGGATGCAGTGCTCCACAGGCAGGTCAGGGCAGGGGAGGGGTGCAGGATGAGGCTTCAGCAGAGGTTTTACCTGCATGATGGCTGGGAAGGGGGACAGATGAGACAGAGGGAATTATATCTTAGTGTTTGCACTTTTCTGCTGCTAGCAGGCAAATCAGCACCTTTACAGGAACTTACAGGAAAGATGGGGCAAGACTATTTACAGGAGCATGTAGCGACAAGAAAAGGGGGAGTGGGTTCAGATTCAAAGAGATTAGGTTTAGATTAGATATTAGGAAAATATTCGTTGCTGTGAGGGTGGGCAGGCCCTGGCACAGGGTGCCCAGAGCAGCTGTGGCTGTCCCTGGATCCCTGGCAGTGCCCAAGGCCAGGCTGGACAGGGCTTGGAGCAGCCTGGGATGGTGGGAGGTGTCCCTGCCATGGCAGGGGGTTGGAGCTGGATGACCTTCAAGGTCCCCTTCCAACCCAAACCATTCTGGGATTCATGACCCTTCAGAGCAGACAGCTGCAGGTGTCCTGTGGTACCCAGGAGCCCTTGGCTCCCACAAAGCAGATTGAAGAGAGTTGGAGAGAAGGCAAAACCATTAATGCTTTCATAACAGTGCCCTGTGCTTCCTACAAAGCATTTTATCCCAGGAATGCCAAGTGTTTTGCAAGATCCTAAATAATTAAGCCTTAGATCAGTGCCATGCAAGACAGAAATATCTCCCTCCCTCCTCAAATTCATTTGTCTGGGATGGCCCACACTGGGAACCAGTGGAGAGAAAGGAAAGGAAAGGAAAGGAAAGGAAAGGAAAGGAAAGGAGAGGAGAGGAGAGGAAAGGAAAGGAAAGGAAAGGAAAGGAAAGGGAAAAGGAATGAAATTACCTGAAGCCCCACTGCTCAGTGTGCTCAGAACAAATCCTGAGCTGGGGTTTCCCTGGGACACCCCCAGTTCTGCAGGGGGGATATGAGGCTGTTCAACAGCAGTTCTCTTTGGACCTTAATTTTGTTCAGGGTTTCACTGGAATGATCCTGGGGTTTGGTCCTGGAAGAGCCAGGCATGGCCCACACCTGGAGAGCAGTGTCCTCTGTCCAAGGGCTCTGAAGTGCATGAGTGAGCTGCCTCGAGCCCTGTGACTGATGTTGGAGGCTCCCTGTGACATTAGCCAAGGGATTTGGGCTCAAGCAATCCCAAACTCCACAGGACACCCACATGATCAGCCTACAGCCCTTCTGCTGGCACTGCCCCACAGCCAGCCCTGCCCCATGGGACCTGCTGAAATCAGACCCTTGTGGGATTGTACCCTGGGCACTGGCAGGGCCCTTCCCTTGGACCTCTGAGTCCCATTCCTGTGCTGTAAATCCCGTGGGACAGCAGTGGCATCTCTCCTTGTCACCAAGGGCTGTGCCAGCCCCTTCCCAGCCAGCCCCCACTGCTGCACACTGACCTTATTTCCAGATGCCTCAGCAACAATTTAGCAGCTTGAGGGCACAGGAAAAGCCCACCTCTGTCTTTGTAGGTGCTCAGGTTTGTTTCCAGCTCTGGTTTCCACCTCCCAGCAGCAGGAACCAGGTAATTTCAGCCTTGGCTGTGCTGGAGGGATTTGGCTCAGCAGCTTCTGTGCTTGAATTCCCTTTTTCTGGTGGGAACAGCATTGCTGCTGTCACACAGCTCTGGAAAAACCTCCTGCTGCTAAGACACAGGCACAGAGAGGTGATGGAGGGAGGTGAAGGCTGAAATCACTCTAGGATGTATTCTGAGTAGCAGCTGAGCTTTGCATCTGCTGCTCCAGTCCTGTGGCTCCACAGCTGGGCAGGCTCTGGAGTTTAAACTTCCCAAGAAGGAATTTGGATGTGCAATCCTGACAGCATCCCACTGCCACAGGACCCCTGTGCCCTGCTGGGACAGGTAAGGGGACAGGCACAGACAGTGCCACAGCAATGCACTGGCACCCTCTAATGACACAGTTATGAATATTCAGGGAGCTGCATTGCTCCTGCAGCCCATCCTGCCGTGCTGGAGCTGCCTGGAGCTCTGCTCACAGCTCTTCTGGAGCCTTTGGTGGGGCAGGGCTCCCTCTTCTCCACCTGCTCTGCTCCAAATCCACAGCTCAGCTCCCTTTTGGTGCTGCAGTTTGGTGCAAACTTCAGGGAGGCAGCAGGGAGGGTTTGTGGCTGTGCACTGCTCTGCCAGGTGAGCGGCCAGCGAGCTCTCTGCTCCCCTCCCTCAGCCCCAGCAGCAGAGCCAGCTGTGACTGCCCTGCACCCTGCAGCAGGAGGGCTGCTGAGCCTGTGGCCGGGTCCTGTAAGCCCAGTTTTGGCCACACTGCCCAGGCTGGCTCAGGAAGCCCCTTTAGTCCCACTTGTGCTGCCTCAGGGACACTGGCACAGTTTGCCAGCTTGGTCACAAAGCTCCAATCTCTCCTTTCCAGCCCACTCTGGGTCTCTGAAATGGGATCACACAATCATGGCATGGTTTGGATTGAAAGGAGCATTAAAGCTCATCCTGTTCCACTCCCCTGCCATGGCAGGAACACCTTCCACTAGGGCAGATTGCTCCAAGCCCTGTCCAATGTGACCTTGAACACTTCCAGGGATGGGGCAACCACAGCTTCTCTGGGCCTCACCACCCTCACAGGGGAGAATTTTTCCCCAATACCTAATCTAAATCCCTCCTCTCTTAGCTTAAAACCATTCCCCCACGTCCCATCACTCTGTGCCTGTGTAAAATATCACTCTCCTTCTTTTTTATAAGCCCCTTTAAGTACTGGAAGGTGACAATGAGGCCTCAGCTCAACTTCATCCCAAATGAAGCTGAACCTGGTGAGAACCTGAGCTGCACAATTGCCTTCTTGGTGCCACGGTGCCATGGCCAACAGTCTGGTGTCCAGCCTGGCCTTCAGACAGCACAGCAGGGCACGGAAGCCCAGGGGAGGGGAGGCTCCTCTCCAGCCTCCCCAGCCCCACCCAGGCCCTGCTGCCTGACTGGGAGCCCAGTGCAGTCAGTTTGCTCTGCAAGGACCCTTTAGCCATGCTCAGCCACCTCACAGGACCTGATGGCAGAGCCTGCCACGATGGCAGGCAGCAGCTCTCTCAGCATGGAGAGGGCAAAGTCAGCTCTTCCTGGATGTTGTGTTGGTTGACAAAAGGCTTTGGTGCCCTGGAATTGAGGCTGGCCATCAGGAGCAGCAGGGCAGCCCCAGTGCTCTCCTGCCAAACTCGTGGCCAGTGTCAGCATCTTCTACCTCAGCTGGGAGAAAGGGAAAAAGGTGGGGAATGGCCCTGGCAGAACCAGGGCTGTGGGTCTTGTACAAACAGGCCAATGTGATCCTGAACAGTGAATCTGCAGCCTGAGCAGGGCCAGGGCCCAGAGCTCCCAGGGAAGCCTTGTCTGCTCTGACAGACGTGAGGACTGGTCCGTGTGCCAGGGCATCCCTCCTCTCCTGCAGCAGCTGCCCAGTGCTATCCTCCTCCCAGGAGATGTGCCCAGAAACCTCCCCCCTGGAGAGTGGGTGGCTCTGGGGAGGCTGGGCAAGGCTCTGGGGACTCCACAAACAGGAGCAGAGGGGGAGGATGGGATGGGAATGGGGATGAGATAGGAACAGAATGGGTATGGGATGGGGTGGGGGATAGGGAGGAGGATGTGAAAAGAGTGGAGTGGGATGGGAATGGGGTGGGGATGAAAGGGTTGGGGACTGAGGTGGGGTTAGATGGGATAGGGAAAGAGATGAGAGAAAGATGGGGAGTGGAATCAGGATGGGGGGGAAAAGGGGAAGGGGGTGGGATAGAGGTGAGGAGGGCAAGGAATAGGGTTGAGATAGAGCTTATAGAAAGGCTGAGGAATGGTGCTGTGATACAGCTGGGGAGAAGAAGGGAATGGGAAAGGGCAAAGGAGAGAATCAGCTCTTGTTCAGACAGCACACGTTCAGGCAGCAGCTCACACTGCTCAGCCACGTTGGCCACAGCAGCTTTGGAGAGCACTGAATGCCTTTCTCTTCTGCTGCTGTCCCAAGGGGCTGTGCTGCTCTGCCAGCCAACTGTACCAGCAGGATTTTATTTTACATTTATTTTCCTAATGGCTTGGGTGGCCTGAAAACTTGAGCAGTGAATTGTGACTGCTCAAGATTGGGTAAAAATCCACACAATGGCTGTGCACTGCAGTGTGGCACCAGGGATGAGTCACTGAAATTGCAATTAGGAAAGCAAATAACAGTGGGTTTACAAGCTCCTTTCCAGGAGCATTGCATGTCTCTGGAATTACAATGGCTCCTTAGAGTGGTTTATGAGACACTGCTCCACATCAAAAAATACATGGAGCTGGAGGAAGTGGTGGCTGATGTAAAACAGTTTAACAGTGAAGGGAGGGAGGAAAAACAGCATTAATCTTTACAGTGACAGCATAGGTGCTTTGGGAGGGGCTGTGGGTGAGCAGAGGAAAGCACAGCAAACCCCAGGGATGTGGGACAGTGGAGTTGTGCCCACATGGAGCCCAAGGGGATGCACTAGTCTGGGCAGAAAGGGCACAGGGGAAGGAGGCCCTGGGAGTGACAGGGGTCCCACAAGTGTCCCCTCCTCAGCTTGCAGAACCTTGCTGGAGAGAACCTCTCAGCAGAGTGCAGCAAGCAAGGAAGATGCATCACCCTTGGATTGCTGGAGTCCTGGAAAGCAAAAGTCAATCTTTTGTTTGTCTCCCAATAGCTTTATTTTGTCTTTTGTCTGGAAGGTACAGACTGCTTTGCAGTGAGCAGGAGTGTAAAGCACTGAGCACAGAAGCTCCATTGGGAATGGGCACAGATAAAATCTTTGTGGCCTTGCACCAACATCAGGTGTCAGCAAGTCCTGGGGAGAGGCTGACCACAGCCCTCCAGTCCACATGGTGCCACTTCTGACTTCTGTTCCCTCTTCTTCCAGCCCAGCTCCAGGAGGAAAGGCCAGCAGCTCCCAGGGGCTCGGCCTGGCTCGGGCACAGGGACTCCGTGTGCACCCGTCGGGCTTGGCTCCACTCCGAGGTCAGCAGCTGCACAAGAAACTGCAAAACCAGGGCCCTGGGGATCCTGATCATCATCTCCACCCCAGTGCAGAGACTCAGCTGTGCCACCCACCCCGGGAGCAGGGCAGAGGAGAGCTGCTCCTCACCCTCTCCAGGCTGACAGCAGGCACCAGCCAGCTCTCGCCTGTGGGCTCGGAACAGCCCTGCTTGGATTGCCATGTTTTTAATGATTTTAATTAAACACAGAGATGTTCCAAGGTGGACACCAGGCAAATACTGCTGCTGCTGCTGTTGGGAAGCAGAACAAGCTCCTTTCCTGCTCGCTGTGACCGCTCTCCTGCACTGTCACTGTCCCCAAAGCCACAGGACACAACACTGAGAGGGAGCCAAGAGCCCACGTGCCATTTTCCTGTGCCCCAGTGCTCCTGAGCAGCCATACAGTCAGTCCAAGGTGTTATCAGTCCTGTCTGTCCCAGGACTCCCAGGAGTGTGAGACCTGATCCCTTGGTGCAGCCTGGCTCCTTGGGGAGCAAGGCAGAGCTGCTTGGTCTCCTCAGCTTCACTGACACAAGGGAGCACTCAGTCCTGGGCAGCACGGGGTGACATTCTGGAAACAGCTGCCATTTTTGGCTTTGGGAGGTGAAAACATGGAGGGTCCACAGCTGGTTAGACAGGTTTGGGCTAGAAACAGCCTGTCTGAGAGACTGGAGTGTCAGGTGCCTCATCCTGAAGGTCATGAGTGAGACAGGGACTGTAGACTTCAAATCCTGAAGGGAAGGAGGGTGAAAAGCAAGAGCACAACCCTGAACTTTGTGAGAGCAGACTTCAGCCTCTTCATAGGTCTGCTTGTAAAAGGCCCATTGGATAAGGTAGAGAAGTATCCAAAGCCCACAGGAAAGCAAATGTCACTCCTGTCTTTAAGAAGGACAAGAAGGAGGATCCAGGGAACTACAGGCTGGTCTGCCTCACCCCGTCCCTGGAATGGGAACAGCTAAACCTGGATATAATTTCCAGGCACATGAAGAGCAAGAACATCATCACTGTTTGATTCCCCATGTGGAAAGTCACACCTGGAGTGTGTGTCCAGTGCTGGTCTTCCCAACACAAGGAGAGACTGGAGAAACTGGAGACAGTCCAGTGGAGAGAGCCACAGAGTGGGTGGAGGGGACTGTGTCATGAGAGGGCTTGGAGAAGGGAAGGCTCAGGGGGACCTCACCTGTGTGTATAAATACCTGAAGGGAGGGTGGAAAGAGGAAGGATCCAGCTGTTACCAGTGGGGCCCAGTGACAGGACAAGGGACAATGGCACAAATGGAAACACTGGAGGATCCCTCTAAGTACCCAGGAGTTATGGAGTCTCCATCCTTGGAGGTATCCAAAGCCACCTCGACAAGGTCATGGTCAAGGGGCTCCCATGGCTGAGTGGGGTCAGAGCAGGTGGCCTAAAAGGGTCCCTGCCCACCCAGCCAGTCTGCAGGTGTGTGATTCTGTCACGGGGCACAGAAATGCCAGGGTGAGCTTTGGGGCAGGTGGGACAAGGTGGGCTGGAGCAGGTGCTGCTGGGTGTCCATGTAAAGGACAGGAAACCTACAGAGGTTCCCAGCTGTCCCTGGAGGTGGCACAGTCACAGAGCTGCTCCATTTGCTGGTTTTGGTGTTGAGCCAGGACACACATGTGCATTTCTTCTGTCACACTATGAGCATTCACCACGAGGGCACCAAGGGTGTCCTGTCTCCATCACCTGCCTGACACCTGGACAGTGAACACCAGGACTGAGCCCAGCCAGCGAAGAGCAAGGTAAGAACAGCACAGTTTGCAGAATAAGCTGATTTATTGTATGGGCCAGAAGAAATGCTAAGTACTTAAATAACTGCTTTAGCCTATATTTAAACAGCTACACAGCTCCTTTGAATTTTCAGAGCTGCTGGGAGCTGAGCTGCTCCTGTGGGACACAGGGAGTTTGTTGAGCTGGCTGAAAGACAAATTAGAGGTCAGCTTTGGGCAACTTTATTTTGCAGTCCTGGGCTGGTGCTTCACACACACACATATTTCATGTGAGCATCTGTCTGAGTGCCAGCAGCAGCACACACAGAAATGAAGCATTGCCAGCCTTGCCCCTCATTTATGAGGCTTTCAGGCAGCCAGTTCCTTCCTGCAGAATGAAAGCTCCTGGCAGAGCAAAGGTGGATAGGAAGGGTCACTCCTCCTTTTGCTGTCAAACCAACTCACAGTCATGTGTGACCACAGGTGACAGCTCTGCACCTTCCTGAGTGGTGGCCACTGCCACCTAGGGGGCTGAGCTGGGGAGGTGAGGACATTTCCCGAAGGGATTGCTGTGAGACGGGAGGGATGTGCACAGGGGCTTGGAATGTGCAGCCCACACGTGGGGTGAGTGGAGAGGCTGGTGGGTCACTGTGCCTGGCTGCAGCCCCTCTGTGCCCCTCTGCCCTGGGGCAGGAGGGAGCTCCCGGGATGCTCCATCCCACCACACACCTCCAACATCTGCCCAGGGTCTGCAGGATCCCAGACCGGGGCATATTCCCCCTCAGCCTCACTTTTGCTTTGCATTTCCTCTTTCTGCCCCTCTTGTGGAGCAGAGCAGGAAGAGTCACTGTAGATGTGCCAGGGGAGCTGAGTGGCACAACGTCATCATTAAAATGCCTGTTTCATGCTTAAAGAAATGTCCAGCCTGGATTTTGATCCAGCTGTGGACATGGCAGATATTTTCTGTCATATTCCCCTTCTCCCCGCAGCAGTTGAAGGTATTGTGCAGGAATCTCTAAGATGCTTTTTTCTAAGGAAAATATAATGGCACTGTAAGGTATTTTATAGCAATTAAATAGAGCAGTGAGTTGCAGAAGGAGTTTCAGGAGAAGCAGTGTTACAAAACCGTTTTTCTGCGGCGCCTCTGGGGCTCGCAGCTCGGCTGAGCTGTCACTGCAGCCTCTCCGTGCCGGGGGAGCAGCCTCGGGGCTCGTCCTCCTGCCTGGGCACCACTTCTCACGCAGCTCAGGGGAACTGAACCACGCTGAGATCTCACATATACAAATTTTTACTCAGATTGGCCGAAATACAAACGCTGCTGGGGAAGGGACTGTGGTGTGCCCGAGCATCCTCAGGCAGCTCTGCTGCGATGGGGCCGGGCAGGACGGATGAGCTGACACGTGGGCAGCAAAGTAGGCCAAGCGCTCAGCTCCAGGCTGGCCTGGCTGCAGCAGGGACGGGATCAGGGACACGCTGCGGGTTCTGCCGCAGGACCTGGCACTGAAGCGGGATGGGAAACGCCCGTGAGTGAGCGGGGCTGGCACAGCAGGGACTGTCCTGCCACCGGCACAGATGCCCCAGGGAAAATCCCAGGGGGAAGTCGGGCAGAAGGGAGAGGAGGAAATCCCAACAACGGCCCAGGAGTTACCACCAGAGGGCACTTAAATATTGCTCTTTGCTGAACAAATGGTGTTTCCTAGCTAGACGCCAGCTCCGGATTGCCTGACAATGCACATCTAAGCCTGAGTCATTGCTGGCACAGAAAGCAAAGGAAAGCTCTCAAAAGGCATTTGAGAAGTCATGCATGAATGGGAGTTTACTAGCGGGGCACAGAGGGTTGAACTTTTCTTTCAGACACTTTCAGAGGGGTCTGCCAAGGAGTCTCCACTCTGCTGGGTCCAGCGAGGTGAGCAGTGCATCACCAGCCCCTGACCCGTGTGGTACCCGCAGGGCTGGCACCGGGCAGTGGGCACTGCTCACACTCCCTGCAGGAGTGTCCTGTCTGCTCCCCAGTGCAAGTGCTGAGACAAGAGTTACAGCCCTGGCAGGACCTGGGCTCAGCCCCTGCTGTGCTGCTCACCTGGAGCTTCTGTGCCCTGCCCTGTATTCCAGACCGGGGCAGAGATGGAAACATTGTGTGTCTCCTGGGAAATCTTGCAGGGAATGGGTAAGGAAGGAAGTGTGTAGGATTTGGGTGGGTGCCAAATAAAGCCTGAAGGAGTGAAGACAGCCATGGACTGCAGGGGTGAGGACAGCCAGGTAATGAAGATGGAGAATCACTTCATGAGGATGGAGGAGAACAGCTTCCATCCTGGTGCTGAGAGCAAGGCACAGCTCTCTGTGCACGAGCCAGGGTGTCTCAGAGGGGCATCCTGGGGCTCAGGGTAGGATGTGGGAGATGGGGGCTTATCCAGGGCCACGGTGCAGCTGCAGGTCTTGGTGCCATGCTTGGAGATCTGCTCTGAGCACAGAGCTTCATGAGGATCCTGGGTCAAAGCAATGAGAGCTGGAGTGCTGCAGGTGTAGGTGGTGGAGAACTGAAGGAGGGTGGCCTCTAAGGAGGAAAAATTGACTGCAGATGACAGAAGGCTTGTGCTGTGTTGGTAATGTTAGTGACACCTGCAAATACCTAGAGAAAATAGGTTTAACCATGCAGGGAGAAAAGGGGTGCCAAGGCCTCACAGGAGGATCCCTGTGCCCTGAGAATCCCACCTGGGTGAGCCCAGGCTGGTGGGAGGACAGGGACAAGGCTTGCTTTGTGATGTGGCATCTCCCAGCATCTCCTGGGATCATTCCCACTAATTCTCCTGCCTCTGGAGCAGCCAGAGGCCCATCCTGGGCTTTGCAGCAGGGT
This sequence comes from Ploceus nigricollis, assembly GCA_013399945.1. Classification (NCBI taxonomy): domain Eukaryota; kingdom Metazoa; phylum Chordata; class Aves; order Passeriformes; family Ploceidae; genus Ploceus; species Ploceus nigricollis. The sequence goes on from VXBC01013367.1 coordinate 267,507, forward strand.
CTCCCAAGATGAGTAACAGAAATGCTCTCTCCTTGGGAATTGCTTCCAGGGGACACAGGACAGCAGTTAGAGGAGCCCTGTGTGCTGCAGCACGTGGGAGCTTCTGGCTGGGTGGGGAGTGGGAAGAGCAGTGATGGTGTGGGAGCAGTGGGGTCCCCATCCATGGGATTGTCCCATCATGACCTGCCTGGCACGTGCCCTCCTCACTCCAGCCAGGGCTACTGCCTGTGCCAGGACTGAGTTCCCTCATGCTCTTAGGTTGGGCTGATTATTTGCAATTAGCACTAATTAGTGTCTCTTTGACAGTGCCTTGTCTCTGCTTTCCCCTGCCCCATCCCGCTGCATGCTGGGCCCATTTCCTCCTGAGGCACCTCCTGGCACTGCTCTGGGCAGAGCAGTCAGGGGGTGAATTTGGGCTCCAGCCTGCTGTCCTGGAGGACCTGCCCAGAGGGGCTTCATTTAGGGGGTGTCTGGTGCTCTCCTGGGGGCTCCCTGGTTTGCTCCAGGTGTGCTGCCCAGGCAGTTGTGGTTTTTCCCCAGAACCAGATATTAAGAGTGATATTTTGGGGTGTCTTTGACCACTGCTGGCAGAATGGGATGGTGGGGGCACTGCTGGGCCTGTCCCAGCCCCCCGAGCCATCCCAAGCCCTGTCAGGGGGCTGAAGACATAAGGCTGGTGGGCACAGAGTGGCTGGCACTGCCTGCTCCTGGCTCTGCAGGTCCTCAGGGTGTTAAACCCTGCTGGGAATTGGTACAAGAGAGGTCTCAGCAGAGAGAAACATTTAAAGCTGTCCTACCCTGTGGAGGAGCGAGCTGGGGTGGCAGTGAGAGGGACAGGGTGCTCCTGGGAGAGATGGCCTGCTTCCCTGGAAGCAAACTCAGGAGAGACAGAGAGGAGCCCTCAGCCAGGAAGGACATAAAAAACATTGAGAAAATAATACATCAAAGAATCATAGAATCACAGAACATGCTGGGTTGGAAGAGACCCACAAGGATCATCAAATCCAACTCCTGGCCTTGCACAGGACACACCAACAATGCCACCCTGTGCCTCAGAGTGTTGTCCCAGAGCTCCTGGAGCTCTGTCAGGCTTGGGGTTGTGACCATTGCCCTGGGGAGCCTGTTCAGTGCCCACCACCCTCTGGAAGAAGAACCTGTCCACTAAACCCACAATATTTTATAGCTGATTAATCTAATAGGCTGCACAGGAAAGTGTTATCACCTCCACCTCCCCAGGCTTGGAGCCTGATTGAATCAAACATAAATCTTGTAAATGGATTCGTACTTTTCTCTGGGATTTATTTTTAAAAATGAGCATTTTATTTAATCTCACAACGATTCAATGTGTCAGGGAGAGGTGGAAGCTCTGGGCAGAATTAAAGTGCATTGCATTTGGGCTGGGGTCATTTTGATGGGCTGAAGCCTTGGCAGCAGGTGAGGTCTTCATGCACTGATGTGAAACCTCTGTGCCTTGTTCCTGTGAGGAGGTGTTGGGAAACCAGGCACAGGTGATGGTTTTATTTGGGTGTTGTTGGGTTTGGACACAACCTTGGTGGATCTTTGTGCTCGTGGTTTTGTATGCCTGGTTGGAAGAAGAGCTCAGGACTGCCCAGGAACTGCTGAAATCCCCAAATCCTTTGTGCTTGGCTGGATTAGAGACCTGGAAAGCTCTGATGGGTATTTTTTCAATACTCACAACAGTGTGGTTTGGTGCTTAGTAAATAGCTGTTTGACAGCAGAACTCACAGCAGCTGGCTTCACTCATCCTTTAGAGATGCTGAAATTGGAGAAAAAGACTTAAAAGGCAGAAAAAGGAAAAGGATTAAAAAAAAGCTGAAAGGAGGCAGAGTCAGAAAAGACACAGGCACCTTAGGAGAGCCAGATCCAGCTGCCAAAGGTCAGCAGGTGAGGACAGGGAACCCTGCAGGCTGTCAGGGGTTGGAGGGCAGGACCTGCTGGTCCAAAGCCTCGAGTGGCCTCCATCTCCTCCCATCTCCTCTTACCCCCAACCCAAACCTTTCCTTTCCTCTCCACATCTTCCTGGGGCACCCTGAGCTGAGGTTAGGAGTGCTGGGTTTGCACATGGCTTGCTCAGGATTGCCTACTAAAGTGAGTGGAAAACCAGCTTTTAAACTAATTTCAAAGCTGTTAAAGCCAAATGTTCCTGTGGGGACATTAGGTGAGAACCACCACATTGTTTTGAGCAGGAAATCAGCTTTTCTAGAATAGACAGAGAAGCATTTTGTGGCCAAGCTTCTTTGTCAGATACTGGGACTTGGCTCCACCCTGGGCTGCTTCCTGCAGCCTCGTGGAGGGAGAGTCCCTGAGCCCCAGGATCGCCCTGGAGACCTCTGGGGTGAAGGAAAGGTGCTGAGCAAAGGCTTGGCTGGTGAAATATAGGTGTGGAGAGACAGGGCAGAGGCAGAGCCTGCTCCCTGAGCTGACACCAGTGGGTGTCCCCTCCTGACACTGGCTGCTGTCAGAGGGGCTGTAATTAATTACTATTAATATTCTACTTGAGCTCAAAGCACACGTGCTGGGCATGCACAGGAAGCAATTATTATTATTATTACATGAGTTATTCCTTTCAAAATAGCAGTGTCATTAGAAAAAATTGCAGCTAACTCTGCTTTTCCCCAGGGAGCAGGTCTGTTGAGGGCTCACACGTGTGAAGTGGTCGCTGCTGTGACGCTGCTCCACAGATGGTTTGTATTTTTCTGAATCACTGATTCCCATTTTGTGTCAAGGATCTGTCTGGGCAGAAAGACCTCAATGGGCACAACTGGAAGGTGAAAAAGCCAAAAAGCCAGTCCTTTTCTGACTGAAGTGGGGCCCCAACCCAGCTCTACACCAGAGGGGCCCAGCACTCCATTGCCTTCCTCATCCTCCTCTTCCTCAGGCACAATTTTCTGGAGAGGCTGAGAGGTGTGTCCAGCTTCTCCCAGCAGTGGTGATCTGGGTGCCCTCACTCAGGCCCAGCAGTCCCAGTTCCCAGGCAGTGGCTGTGTGTGTCTGCCCATCACCAGGGCTCAGGCTGCACCTTTCCAACCACCTGCAAGGGAGTCTGGGAGCTCTGCTCACCTGGCAGGATCTGACCTGTACATGTTCCTGGCAGGACTGGGCTGAGGCTTACAGGTGAGCTGGGGTGCTGGCCCAGGAGCCCATGAGAAGCCTCACTGGGCACATTTGTGGTATGAAGTGAAAAAGAGGGCTAGAAATTTATCCTTCATCTGGCTTCCTGACTCATCCCTGGGAGACTGAGATTTCCCTTTCAGCAGGGGCTGAACAGCTGGGAGACACACAGGACACCAGTTCCCTAGTCCAAGGCTCATCTCCTCCTCCCCAGAGGGGCTTGGGTAGCAGGTGAGGTCTCCTAAGAAGCTCATTGTTGCATCGCTCTGGGGAATGGTTTCTGCCCCCCCAGAGACCCCTGTAGCTGTAACCATGTTAGTTTAACCCTTCCTTCCTCTCTCTACCACATTGGCTGGGAGCCAAGTATCCCTTCCTGAACAGGAGTCTAGATAATGCCTTGTCCCTTCCTGTTCACCCTCTTTCCCTCTTCCCTCTTCCTCCATCTGGGAACCTCCAGGAATAAAGCCTTGGACCATATCAGGGGGTTAGAGCCTCTTTTTGAAATTTTTTACCTTAACTCTGATATATTTCCCCCAATGCTCTCGGATCTGGGCTAGTGTAGTAACATCTCACGGGAGCTGAGGGGAGATACATTAGTTCATCAGGCATCCCACTACCCATCGTGGCCAAAAGCAGGGCACAAGAGCACGTTGTAGGGAGTGAGTCTGCGTGAAGGCCAGCAGAGCTCAGGACACCCTGCCCAGCGTGTGCCCAGTTCAGTGGCACTGGGAGCTGGTGGTCTGGAGGCAGACCAAGAGACCATGGGAGGTGAGAAGGTCTCTTTCCTGCCTGTTCCTCATGGCATCTCCTCCCAGGGTCAAGGCTGGTGCCAGCTCTGTGCCGACACACGGGCAGGAAGGTCTGGGGGCTGTAAGGCTGACAAATGGGGCACTGGTGGTGCCACCAGCAGTTCCACATCTAGTGGACATGTGCCCACAGCTGTTCTGGGGGATGGACTGGGTAATCCCTCCTGCTTCCCAAAAAGCCTTGGAAGGGCTGCTCCTGCAGCCAGGGATCCTTGTGTGCCAGCACTGGGACAGGGTCACCACAGCCCACAGAGGCACCTGTGACACCAGCAGGGCTCAAGGGTACATGTCCTGGTTCCAAACAGGATCTTTCACTCACTCAGACACTTCCTGGGGCTTCTCCCTCCTTGATCACTGTTCCCAGGTGTTTTGCTATTGCCCAGATATTGGGGTTTCAGGAGCTTCTTTAGGTTTGTGAATGTTTAGCTCTTAGCAGAGCTATGGATTTTTAAAATCAAAAGGTCATTTCTAGGTCACTGAATAATTACTATTGCTGTCCCCACTGTCACTAATTCTGTCACAGAGAAGCAGCAGCTTGCTGAGAAATCCTCGAGCTGCAGGCTGAAAACGAAGGGAAATTCACCACAGAAAATGCAGGATTAGGAGCACTTAGTGCCATGGGCTGTTGGAAGGAGAAGCAGGGCAGGGGACATCAAAGCTGGGCACAGGGATTCCCTTCATCCTGCTGCTCCCCACATGGGACTGAGCTCATCCTGCACACGATGTTCCTTTCAGAGTGCTCGGCACAGTGGGGAGGTGCCTGCAGCCCCTTCGTGCTGTGCCTCCACCACAGGTTGGGCTGTGGGGCTCTGGGTGCACACTCCTTTCCTGCAGCCTCTGGTCAAAGCACTGTGCTGGTCACAAAGTCTGTGAGGACCTCAGTGTTTGCTGTGAGCCAGGGCAAGCCCTCACAGGTCAGGGGGAACCACCAACTGGAGGGAAAGCTGTTGCTGTTCATGGAATCATGGAATGGTTTGTGTTTGGAAGGGACTTTAAACTCATCTTGCTCCTCCTTCCTGCCATGGGCAGGGACATCTTCCTCTAGACCAGGCTGCTCCAAGCCCCATCCAACCTGGCCTGGAACACTCTCAGGTATGGGGCAGCCACGACTGCTCTATTGCTGCTAGAGGTTATTTATTTGAGGAGCAAAAGGATCTTTCAGCTGCATTGGATTATCTTGGGATAAATTCCCTGATTGGCAAAGTGAGGGGGAGCATCACCAGCTGGTGGTGCCAAATCTGACTTCCCTCACTGAGAAAAGCTGTAGGGACCCTCTAAGAGCAGGAATTGCCTACTCTGGGTTGGAGAAGCTCTTCCTGTGCTTGTGGGAGCCCAGCACTACACTGGGCCATGGACTGCCCTTGTGATGGTCAGGATGTCATTCCAGCCCTCAGCCAGTGCAGCATGCAAGCGTGGCAGGGTGCTTTTCCATGACCATTCCTGGGGGATACACTGCAGGTTCCATCCATGAGGAACAGCCTCAGCTGGGAATCCTTGCAGGCTGTGAGCTGTGCTGGACATTACAGCTCTTGTTACTGTCTGTCTCACACGGCAGGGAGAGGCACTTTGGGCATCTCCTGCTTCCAGTTTTAGTACAGTTCAGTCCTTCTGGTCAGTGCTGGCAATGTTTGCTGTGGCTGTGTTGGATGCAGGCTGGCTCAGGGAGACATTTCTGGGAGGAAGAGCGAAGGGAGGCGCAGGGAAGCAACGTCTGTTGTAGGGTCAGTAGGGCTGAGCTGGGTTCTGCTGCTCAAATCCAGTCCCCTCCTCTTCCTCACTGTGTTTGCAGCTCTCCCAGGGCATCCTTGTCAGGGTCAAGCTCTTCCAGGCATCCCTTGACACCGAGCTTTGGGTGCCTCATGGAGACAGTTTCCCCAGCAGTTCCTGCCTGACAGCAGCCTGGGGACAGGCAGCTGCCCCCAAAGGCTCTGGAGCAGCTGGCCCCATCTGAGTCCCAGCTTGCCCGGGGGGTGCAGAGCAATGGCTCCCCAGGAGTCACGCTGCCTTCCTCCTTGCCAGGCAGCAGAAATCACCCTCTGTCCTTGCCCTGGCTTTTGATTCCCAGGCCAACTTGAATATTGGGCATGTTGTAAAATTCCCCACTTTCAGCATCTCTGTGTTTTAGACTTGGAGAAACAAATCCAGGACAAAATAATTCAAGTATTCCTTTCACAGTTCCCATGCTCTGCTGGGTTGAAAGGGAAGCTCGCAGGAGAGGGATCAAGTTCATGTCTGTGCCTCTTGATTGCAAATATAAATTCCTGGAAATCCAGAGCAGTCTCTATTCCCAACACCTGCATGGCTGGACTGGAAAGGATTGGGCAGCTACCAGTTGGCTTTTGAGTCACTTCTCCATGTGAGCAGCAGTGGTGGAAGCAGCAAAAATACCTTCTCTGTTTCCCTAGGTCAGGAATGCCACCCTGGGGCATTTCTTTTTATCTTGAATAACCTACTTCAGCCAATTCCCAGAAAAATCACAGGTTCTCTGCAATGCCAACCAAACCAGCATGGAAGGAATTGTTTTGGTTGGGAGCCATCCTGTGAGGCGAGGCCAGCTCAAGATTCTCCATATCTGAGTTACTGGAGCATTGCCCCATCCACTGAAAACAAATTTGAGCAATTACTAACCCCAAAACTTTGTGACCAGAGTTTTTGTCTGACATTTCAGTTTGGTTTTTGCTTTAAGTGTTAAAATGAGCAGTGGAGACATGAGAGGCAGCAGGATCAATGCTGAGGGTTGTTCCCAGGTGCTATAAAGAGAGGGTTGGGTTTGGAGTGGGAAATTAAGCTAAAGAGGAAGTATTTTCTTCCAAAATAAGGGCCTTTCATGGCTTGGCAAGGTGTAGAGCAGCTGTTTCCTGCTTCTTCTCAAGCACCCACCATTGGCCAGTGGGTATCAGCTTGGAGAAGCATCTGGCCCAGGTAAGTTTCCTGATGTTACTCAGACAAATGGAGCCATTTCATCAGTGTGCTCTATTCCCCCCAGACTAGAAAGCAAATTTCTGGGAATATACTGCTCATAACCATGGGCTAGCTCACAAAGGAGATAGAGATGTTTGTAAATATGCTATTCAGAGGGGTAAGAGAGAGCAGATTTAATTTCTGGTGGAAACAGTGTGATCTGATGGGTGAGCTGCTGCAGTGAAAAGCCCAGGGAGAGCTGGGGTAGTGCTGCAGGGCCCAGGGATGGATATCTCAAACCTTTCCAAACCAGAGAGGGAAAGAGGAGAGGGAAGGGGCGGGGGAAGGCTGGGGGAGACACTGTCCATGTACATGGAGCGGGGTCCGGGCTCACCCCTTCCCAGGCAGCAGAGCGAGTGTGGGGTGGGACGGGAATCCTGCCCTGAACATGAGGCGTGAAATCCGTGTCCAACAAGAATTTCAGCTAGTGCATAATGTAAGCACTGGATGGGTTTGTAGCCAGGGCTCTGGCGCTGAGAGCGTTGAATTAAACATGGGGTGACTCAGCGCTCGTCCGCGCCAGGCTGGGAGCGGGGACTGCGGGGACAGGTGCATTATTGATACTTTCATTTTCCCCAGGTTTCAGCGCCCGGGAGAAAAGCAGCGTCTGCGGCGCTTAGAGGGGGACACGGTGTGGCCAGACTCGGCATTTGCAACGCCTGCCTGCTCTTCTGCTGCTCCTGGTACGGGGATTTCTGCATCCAGCCTCTCCCTCCTGCTCTCCACCTGCAGCCCCTCCACCCTGGGCGGGAGCCCCAAGGCAGGGCAGCACCTGCCCCATCCTCCAGCCCCGGAGCTCCAGGGGCTTTGGGGGCTGCACAGCCGGCTCTCCCACAGCAGAGAGCGGCCCTTGGGGCTTGGAAGGAGTGAGAGCCCCTGAATTTGTCTTTGGCTTTGCTGATGATCCAAAGCCTTCATCTGCTTCTGGCGACTGCCCGCGGCCCCGCGGCCCCTGAGCAGGGGACAGGGCCGGGAACACAGGGCGTTCCAGCAGCCTTGGAACAGCAGGAAGCAGGGCCAAGCCTCGCTGGAACTGAGTGTGACAACTCATTACCTCACAGGAGGATGTTCTACTTCTATCCCAAAGCTTTCTGCTGTAAAAACCCCATCCTGTGTCTCCAGGCCCCAGGCCTCAGCCCGGTGAGAGCAGCGAGTGCCGCAGGGCTTTGGGCTCAGAGCATCCTGCTCGTCTCAGCTGGCTGGGATGTGAAGGGAAAGCCTCATGGAAGGGGTTGGAAAACATGAGCTAGCACTCCTGTCAGGCCTTGCAGGGAGAGGCGTGGTTTGCCTCTTCCTCAGAACCTAATTTGAACCACAAGGATGCAGTGAAAAAAAAGAAACCAAAAACCTGCTTTGAAAGATTTTAAAGAACAGCACGAACTGAAAAAAGCAGCTGCCAAACCGAATTTCCATTATTAAAAATCAGCACTGATAAGAGCCATATTAGATCAAATAATTTATTTAGTAATTCCATGTAAACACTTCAGATTTACTAGCAAATACAATGCTTGCTGTTCTTTTAAATAGATCATTCAAAAAATAAGAATCTATTATTAATGGCAGGTTGACTAGAGATCTCCATACTACTGTACAATAAGGAATTGGTTTTCTAATGGATTTAACATCTCGATTTTTCTTGTTCTGCATTTGCTTTACACAAAGCCCAAAGGACACAGGTTTGAACTGCTCCCTGACGATGCCACTGCGGCCCGGGGTGTTTTGGGGAAGGTACGCAGGCAACTCCTCCCATCCTGGCATTGGTGTGAGCTGATGTGAGGGTGGGATGGCAGAGCTGGCGTGAACACTGTTCACAAACACACGCCTTTTCGGTCAGAAAACAGACAGTGAACGGTGGAGAACTTCTCTTTGGGATGTATAAAAGCAACGAACTCCATCGTTGGCATTTACTTATCAACACAGCAGTACACATACACGTATCCACAGTCTGGAAAAGCATCCTATGAGCTGGAGAAAGCAGTGGTTCTGAGGCTTGGTACACCAGTGCACTAAAACCAAAAGAATGATACCTTCTTACATAGTCAAATGAAAAATAAATATCTTTATTTTCTGCCTACTTTATTTCAGTTTTCAAATAAATTTTAAATAAATCTGTACAAAGTATACTGTTACAGTATATATTTGTAAGTGAACTGAAATGCCTAAGTGTAACAACACTACAGGAAAGCAGTAAAGATTGGCACATCTCTAATCAAGATTAACTTTTACACGCAAAAAATACCAACGCCTGTGAAAACCCTCAAAATATTTTTGGTATTTTTTATGCAAGTTGCGTTGCAAACACATGACAGACCAATTCTCCCCTGCCTTGAAAAGAAAATCGCTTCTCATGGTTTTCAGAGAACATGAACATCTTTATGATGCTAAAGGGACACCATCAGGTGAAAAGAGAGAGAGAGATTTCAAATTTTAAAAAGCAAACGCTTTGGTCAAAAATCGTCCCGTTTGGGACTTGGTGCTCTTTCGCCCATCTCCCCGAGCTCCGGCTGCCGCCGGGGCTGCGGGAGCGGCGGCGCTGCCGAGACCCTCGGAGCGGCCGGAGCGCCGCCCCTGCCCGGCCGCGGGGATGGAGGCGCTTGGCCAGGGACACAAAGCCTCGGGAGAGGAGCTGCTCCCCTTGCGATCCAAAAGGAATTAACACGCATGCCACAGGGCTGCGTTTTGTGGTTTCTTTTTCCCCCCAAAAGCAAGAAACTAAAATTGATCTGACAGTGTCCCTTTGCTCAAAATAAAGACTTCTGTGCTAGAGAGGTCAGGTACCGAAACAAACTTTTTCACAGGGTCAAAGAGCCAGGTACATCTCAAAATTCAAGTTTTCAAATCCAACTGCAGTTATTAGATTTATGAGCTCTCAAAACCTCCTAATATTTCATTAAATAATTCCCAACTGGGAATTGGGGATAAATACTACAGATTAAGAGTGAGAGTTTTCTCTCTTAATCCTTCCAAAGATATATTCACTCAAAATTTACATGCTGAAAGTTAATCTTACATTAGAATGTAATTGGCTGCAACATAAACCTATAAATGAATCAACTACCATAGATTAAACTCTGTTAAATATTTCTAAGTTAATAAAATATTGACAGTATTATAAAATTACAGTATTTACAATAAGAAAAATCTAGACTAATATATACCTTTAACAGATCTCTTCTCCAATTTGGGATTGCAACGGAATTATGAATATATGAACAATTTATTAGAAAGTTGCATTGCAATTATCAGGTTTTCCATTAGAGCTAGAGAGGGTGAGCTATCACTGCCTTTGGAAAAAACAAAAAGTGACTTCTGATGGTGGGGTGTAGCTTTTGAGTACCAAACTGGTAACAGGAGTCCTCCGCAAGACGTCTGAAGATAAGGTAGGACCAGCCTCAACTGCTCAGATTAAGGTTGTATTACAGAACTGCCAGCAATCAGAACCACCCAGGCTGCAAAAGGGGAGGAAAGGTAGTTTTCAGCTCAAAGTGCACAGCTGGAAGGGCTCCCCTCATCCTGGACTCCAACTAAGGCTGCAGGAGCTTGGATCAGCTCTCAGGAACAGCAAAGCCCTCAGCTCGGGGTTCGTGAGGAAGAAACGAGCCACGGTGCTCCTTAAAGGGACATGGCTGGGCTGCAGCTATGCCAAAAACACCCTTGTCAACCATGTAGGACAAAACCAGACTGGGCATTTGAGATCCTCTTGGACTTGCTTTTTTAGGAGGTTTTTTTGGGGAGGGACAGGGATGGGTTTTGGTTTGGGGTTTTTTTGTTGTGTTTTCTCTGCTTGGGAGAAAAAATTTGGTTGGGACCATGCAGTAAACTCATTTTCTATCCCTCATCAGGTTCTCTGTTTCTGGGGTATTACCAAAACGTGCAGTGTTTGGGTGGCAAATACTTGTGGGGAAAAAGGAGGCTTCAACATTCCCAAGTCAATTTGTCTCGGGATAAACCAAAAGCAATTTGAGTCCTTAAAAACTGCCAGCTGCTTTTGGGGTCTCAGACACCCAGTGATGTCCTTTTAAGGATCAGATCTTTCACTTGCCCTTTTTCCCAGCCTCGGAGGAGGAGTTTACAATGAGTTTAGGAAAGGCCACGTTCACATTCTCTCCCTCCTCCCCATGTCACATTTGCTTTCTAGGAAAAAAGGGGGAGAAAAGTAAGTTTCAAACTCCTTTCCCGCCCTTCCCTCCCCCAGTCCTGCTCACAATAAACCAGAAATGGCAGTTTTTAGTGTATATTTTGGGATAAATTATTTCTCAGTCCCAAGCCTGAAGATGCTAGTGAGAGACCTACCCGCAGGCTTCAGAGAGAAGGAGCAATTTAGGGGTTTCTACCAGTTCCCGTGGTGGGCAGGCGGGAACACCTCTGTCCTTAAAAGCAGGATTTAAAATGGTAAAAGAATAATTTGTAAACTCGGATCTACATTACCAACAGAAGGCTCTAGGTCCTGCGGGCTCCAGTTCCCAGAGATGCAGAGCAGGAAAACTAGAAAGAGAACTTGGTACCTTTCAACCACCTGCTGGGTTGTACTGGGGGGGAGTGGGGAATGAGAGAGACAAAATGCCAACTGACCTTATAAACAAAGGTATGTTTAGGGCTTCTGGTTTCAGGAATAAACCGATATTTACTGGTAAAAGTCTGCCAAAAAACAAAAACAGAAACACAGGATTACTGGTAAATATTGGTTTATATGGAGAATTTAAAAAAAAAAATAAAAATAAAAAAGAGATGTCATCGTGCTCCTGATCTCCACGTGCTCCCAGGCAGGAGCTGAGAACCGACCCTTGGCATCCCTGCACCCGGCAGTGTCTCTGGCACCTGGACACCTCAAACCAGAAGCCTTGTGTTGAGAGGAAAGTCGTGTTTGTTTCCTTTACTCCCCTTAAACTACGTGTTTCTGGATTCCCCCCTCCCTCCTCTGCAAGGCTGGTCCTACGGGGGTTTGGCTCAGGAGATGGGAAGTCTGCTTCCAAAAGCACTTGGAAGTGAATTTGTACATAATATGGTATCTCAGCACAAGGCTGCTGGGGCCTGAGCCTCGGCTGCTCCCTGAGATACCATAAAATATACAAGACTGAGTGTATATTTTAAATAAAGCATTTTCTTGTAAGTGGCATAAACCCATTCATTTTATTTACATGCTTATTTATTTCCAAAAATAGAGTTGGTCCACATTGGACAAGATAAATCAAGAAGCCATACAGTAGAAGAGTTAAAAGTCCAACATTTAACCAAAGTACAATGAAATTCCAGAAGTCTGTGGCTGACTTGAACCACAGAAACATACACATGAGCCACACAGACATTTGTACATAGAGCATTATATTACCAATAATATTTGCAAACATGAGGTCAAGATGGCTAAAAACCCAGCAGGACTGACCCGGGTGTCCTGGCTGAACAGAAGTGGGTGCTGAGGGGCTGTCACTGCTGTGGGGAAACACAACTCTCCAGAGATTTTGCTTCACTTTTGGTTTTTTCTTTAACTGAGAAAGTCCTAATTTTTCTGCCCTGGGGATCCAAATTGAGGACACGGTGAAAGCCAACCCCACGGAGCTCCCTAAATGCCGGGGTGCCGGGGGCTCAGACTGTGGGACAGCGCGGATGCCACACGGCACCGGAACCCCACTGGAGGGCAAAACACTGCCCTCTGCTACTTGGCCTTAAAGATCACCTGGAAAAGAAAAAATCGGGATTTATACCCTTGTGGTGTGCTGAAAAAAGTCTGGATGGGGTTTGCCTTGAAAACAAGGATTTCCCTCCCTTGCCATGGGCAATTTTTGGCATTAGTTATTCCAGTCCTGTCTACCTTTCCTGGAAGATCACAAATATCCTAGAGGATGTTGCACTGACAGATGAGGGAATAACTTTTTTACATTAAAACAAACAAACAAACAAACAAAAACTTGGAGGATGGACAGCCGAAGGAAAAAAAAACCAAATGGAAAAGATGCCTTATCTCTGTGTGAGGGCCCAGCTCTCTGGGTATTTCCATGGACCTCACCATGATAATATCTCAGTGTCTCCAAAGGATGGAAAAACAGACTTAAATCTGTATGTTCTGCTGCAGAGAATCACAGCAAGTAAAAGGGGGAAGACAGTTGTAGCACTTCTGGTACTTCTACAAACCACCCACTACATGAAGTAGAACCACACGAAAAGGGTATAAACTAATTTTCCTTTTTCAAGTCATCTTTGACACTCTCGCTATTAAGCCTAGTCCAATGTGAATGCTAGTACAGAGCTAATGTACAGAATACCAGCAATAATTATTGGTACCTAACAGGATTTAAAGGCGAGTATACTCAGTACATTTATTAAAAAACACTATTACCAGAACGCCAGAGCTCTGACAGCAGTTACACAAAGCAGCCGTGCAGGTCTCTACGAGGACAGAGCCTTTAGCACAAGTCGCTATGATCATCTGAGCCTGTGACAGACAACTCGATCTTCTAATTTGTTTCCTAGAACATCTCTAATTGCAGATGTGAAATACATTTTAAAACAGACATGGGCCTGATCCTGTGCAGTTGGGTACGTACAATACACCCCAGTGAAACTCAAAGCCCAAATTCCTAAAGAGAGAGCACAAGAAATTGTTGTCTTACATCAAATAACTATCATGCAAGCATACCACGACGGTTTTATATTGAGTAACTTCAAAGTCAGCTGGTATAATTTAACTAGAAGTGAGCAATCTAATGGATTTCTAGGGGTAGGGACAAAGGTTGTGCCAGTGACAACCACCTGATTACGGGGGAGAGCAGCACAGGGACACTGTGGGGCTCTAACGAGCTGTGGTACAGAGGAGCTCTTGCTCAGCAGCCTCACAGACCTGCACCTACATCTGGAATGTGCAGGATTCCTGTGGCAGGCCACACACCTTCCCTTCATTTGCTCTGCTACCATAATCAAAGTTCTTCTTCCTGAATGAACAATTCACTTACAGCCTGGCATTCTGATGGAGCATTAAAAATTGCTCTTTTTTTTCCCCCCTGTTGTCTCACATGTCCCAGGGTCAGCCCCATGCTCACTACACCAAACTTTATACTCAATTTTTCAGCCACAGCCTGGCTGGGGTCACTTCTCCAGTATAACCCAACCACTCTGCTCCTTGTCTTTAAACATGAACTCTGACTGAAAGCCTCACGGTGCCTGCAGTTACCCTGTATCTATTGCAAACTCCAATGACTTATCAAAGCACTCACTCTTTGGTACCATCATCTACTGGAGACAGGGAAGGTGGGGGAAGCCAGGCTATTTGCCATGACTCCTAGACTTTTAAGAAGCCTAAAACTAAGCCAGAGCAGCAAAAGGTTGCTCTGGCTGACACTAGTTACCTGTAGGTTCTTCTGGGTCTCTTGGGAAGAGAGGTAACACAGGTCTGCATGTGCACACACCAATAATCCTCCCTCAAGGACAGACCTAGGCAAGAGCTGGAAGATGCTGCCCAGACCTCTGTTCCTACTCCTTCCCTATCTGTCCACTATAAAAGTCAAGACCTTTGAGTTTTTTCTTAGTAAAAAGAAAAGAAAACAGAACATACCCACAATATCAGCTGCTGAGGCACACTCTGGGATCTGGCAGAGCTGCAAGTCCAGCTCAAGGCAGGAATTTGAACTGGGGGTGTTGCTTTATAGGAGAAATCTAGATGCCATATTACCCAATATCCTGGGCTTGTTTCTCCCCTCAGACCAGACTTTGCAACCTGGAGCTAGTGGTGTCCACCACAAAAGTTTCATGAAAATCAACCTTTCTCCACCCAGCAGCTTTAGGTTTAATGAAACCATTGAATGGAACTCATTTGCTCAAACCTGAAGATGCAGACTTGGAAGCCTTTAATCATCTTCTCTAACTAGACTTTAGTCTACCTTTTGCTTCCCAAGTGACAAATATCAACTGCAACCAAAGAAGGACTCCGTGGTATTTCTCTTCTCATAACAAGCCTGTTTTTTAACCTGCTGTTTTTCAATGTGTTCAGACATTCTGGTAGGTGCCCCAGCAAACCAGACTGATCATAGAATCAAAGAATGGATTGGGTATCACCTCTGCAGAAAATATGTTGCTTTCCACGTCTCACACACTGAAGAGCTACAGCACTTCAGATTCTCCTTCTCAAACTGGAGTTCAGAGTTGCTGATCTGCAATTCCCAGTGCCTTGATTAATACTTTAATTAAAAAAAGAATAACCTGACATTAGGACGTTATCTAGTCATGGAGAATACTAAGCTGTTTTTTGACATCCCTGTTTTCATTACTACCTTTAAATGTTTCAGTCCCAAGCTTTTTTAAAACCCCTTGATACATCTGTTGCTCCTCCACTTGAATTTCCTACTTTGCTCTGGCATCTCTGCCTCACTTGAGCTTCAGAAGGCTCCTTATGCCACCCAAAAGCACAGCAGGCTCTCAAACATGTCCTGTGCTCCAGAATGACGTGGGGGAGTCACTTCAGTGGCATGAAGTGGTGCAGGAAATGAATTCTGTCTTCAGTCCTGCACAGCCAGATTTTCTCCCCAGCCTTGTCTCTGATGTCCCTCAGACAGCATTGGCTCCCCAAAGCCCCCAGCTCTGCAAAGCCTCTCCTAAACTGCTTCATTTCCCAGTCATGGTCACCTGCCCTACGACATGGCTCTTCCAGTCTGCTCCTCAAGAGTTGGACTGCTGTCCTTGGGTGGAATCTTTCTGAACTCCAGAAGTCCCTTCCTTTATAACTATTTTTAACAACAGTTTTAGGGTTGTTCGTTCTTTCATGACAGATTTCTGCCTCACCTGGATGCCAGCAACCTTCCCAGGTATCTATGGTAAGTCTGACTTCATTTTTCTGACCTTCTCTCCTGCAATATTTTGGAACAAAAGACTCACTTTTAGTTACCACCCCCAGGAGGTCACTGCTACTTAAAACTCAACAATAATTGTATTTTGAATCAGGTCTTATGTTTTAGTCCTAAACAAAGGCTAACTCTAGACCAGGGTGTTACAAGAAATGATCCTTTAAGTAAATCAATATGTTTGCTCACCAAATGTTAGCCAGTTCCTTCCCAAACAATCTGGCCAGATAGCATGGTCACAATAGAGCTTACTTTTTATAACAGGTTTATGAAGATGCATGAGCCTGGTTTTTTCCCAAGGCTCATGAAATCCTCAACTTTCCTTTTGTCTGGAATAGAAAACTTCCTAATACCTCCATGTCATTAAAATACAGAATTTATATCCAACATAAATGTGGCTGTTTGGTCGTCAGTACTCCAATTTCCTCAGATTTTACAGCTTCCTTTTAGCTGTAGTGTTCTCCTTTATGACCTAACATACCTGCTACAATGGCAGGTAATGCAGTATCTTATTGATTTCCATCACCCCCACCATGTTTCAATCAGAGCAGCTGTGCCGAAGTCTTTTTTCACCACCAAGCAATCTACAACAACTATTTTTGTCTCCTGTTTCCACCCTGTTGTGCAGATGTGCCCATTCCTTACTCCAGCCCAGTCCCTCCCGTGCACACAACTCTGCTCCCAACCTCCTCCCAACAGCCTCAGCCTCCCACCAGCCTCTGTCCCCCCCAAACCCTGCCCACTTCCCGTGCCACCAGGCTGGGGACACCTGGGCTGACGTGGAAATGCTGTGAAGTCACAGCTCTTCAGCTCACTTCCCTGTCACAGCCTTTCCCCAGGCACACACACAGACTTTAGGAAGAGGCACTGCCACATCCTAAATTCTGTCTCCTTCCTGGACACCCAATTTAGCTTCCCAGGTATCTCAGCTTCAAGAATGTAGGCTTGCCCCAAGCACTCTGATACCTTTCAAGGTCTATGTGTCCAATCAACAGGGACATAGTTTGATGGATCTCCTAATCATTGGGAGCTTATATTTCCCATCACCAAATCCTCTGCCATTCAAACCTCCCACAGCTGCTTTTCCAGCTTCTGGAGGCATCTCCAGAACACAAATCAACTCCTCAACCAAGGCTTTGGTTGTAAATCATCCCTTCAATCCCATCCTGTTTCAAGTTTCCACAAGGCAGGGCAGTCAGTGCTGTGGTGGGAATGAACCCAAACCATCTGCAGAGGATTTGGTGCCATCTCTCCTCCAGCAGCTCAGCAGTTCTGGCCTCAGGATGCTTGCTGGAGCCTGGAATGCCCCCACTTGTTGCTCCATATAGTATTTGATCAGCAGATAATCACTCGTAAAGCGTGTCCTCTCTGCACTCTTGTGTGCAGTTCTTTGTGCAATTAAGCCAATGTACTTTGATTCCCATAATTAAGCTAGGAATTTTACTTTATGACCATATAAAGTCCATCTTTAAACCAAAAATAGACTGACCGTTAACAGATTCTTTTTTTTAAATTACTTTAAACCGCCAATTAGAGACTTGCATTGGACAAGATAAGTTACATATGGCCTTGCAGAAGCCTGCAAGGACTCGTTTTCCAGGACTTTTATTGACAGGTGAAGCTCAGAAGCCAACTTTTTTTTAAAGATAGAATGAGCCTCTGATCACAGCAGATCTATTCACGAACCAAACTGTTCGCATGCATGGAAGCAGAGATGGCTTTTACATGAATTTGCAGTGCTCAGTTCAGAGTTATTAATGACAGAAAATAATTCAAAGCCTTTAGTCCCTACTTCGCTCAGACCTGCCTGGTTGCCCTTCAGCAGCCCCTGGCAACAGTGAACGTACTGTCATTTATTATTTAAATAAAACAATCTTTTTAATAAAAAGAAATTCTGACCCCATTTAAACTCTCTACCTGACAAGACACCAGCTTCTTTCCTTCACCTCTGGTGCTGCTCACACAACATTTTTTTAAGCTGACCTGCCCACACAGCTTCTGATAAGCCAATGCTACATTGCCAGCTCTCCTCAGCATCACTCGAGTGGGAGGTTTAAATACCAGATTTCACAAAACCCTTTCTCCATGATTCCTAGCCCTGGCATTTCTTGAAGTATTGACAGATCGGCAAGCCTTCCCAGCTCGCCCAAAAGTGAGCCAGCTGGACCTGCTTCTGCTGGACAGATTCAGAGAGAAGAGCTGGTCCCTGAAATCCCAGCACTCGCCTCTTGACCCCTAGGTGAGTTTTGAGGAGCCTGGACCGGCTGACACCGACGTGCCGATGCAGACTCACTCCCCAGGAGCTGCTGGTCTGAGCTCCCCTGCCCATATGAGATGCCTGGGCAAAAGGTGAGCCCAGGCAAGTTCCAAACCTCAGGAGACTGCGGGCAATAAAGCCAGCAGCCTACATCGTGCTCACTATTGTGCAACCAGGATGGAGCACGGAGAAATAAAATGCATTCCCTAGGGAGACACTAGAGCAAGCACAAGCTGGGGGACAGAGACAGCCAAACCAATGTGGCTGCCTTTCAAATGACAGTGCTGCTCCCAGACATCCCAACAGACAGGTCCTGCCTGATGCACAACCACTGTCCTGCCCTCTGACAGCTGCTTTTCTACCCAGAGTGAGAATAAAACCCCCCAAACCTCCAATGGCCCAACCTCGATGGGCACACAGCAATTTGAGCCCGAGTCGCACATCAAGATGTTCACCAGTAACAGAAAAAAGGACCACTGCTCATTTACTGACTCTCAACTCCCAGCAACAGAAATTATCCAGGTCCATGATACGGACACAGCCTCCTCCAGCCTCATCTCAACACCAGCCACATCTGCACAAACCACGCTGGGGGGTCAGCCCCACAGCAGAGCCCCCGCAGCCACCCCAAAACACCCGTGCCAAAGCTGGCCCGTGCTTCAATCCAGAGCACGGTGGTGATGATGTCTGAGAGCCCAGGCTCAGCTCCCAGACCTTCCTGCAAGCATGACAGTGACACCTCCCTGCCCAGACTGCTGCCATGTGTCAGTAAGACACGATCTCTTGCACCAAGGCCGCACCCATGGGGCTGCAGCACCGTGTTCAGTAACACAGCCAAACCCACCGGGGTCAGCACGGTCACGGGGCTTCGGATACAGCTTGCAAGCCACTTTCACAAGCAATTCTCCATTGAAATCAACATCATGACTGGGATGACATTTCAACATTTCATGACATTCAAGGAGGTTTTTCCCAAAAAGCTGTTTTAAACCTCTCCAAGTCACACACTTGTTGTCCCAGCGCATGCACTGGATCAGGTCCCACAACAGCCACCTCCCTCCAAGGTCTCCCCAGCCAAGAGGGGCACATCCTTCCGTGCTGCAGATGTAAATCCACACCTCTCACCTCTCCAGTCTTGAACAGAAAGAATGAAGCTGGTTTTTCTTGCTTCCTGCATATTTCAAGATAGTGTTTCAAGAAAAAAATGCTTCAATGCCACAGCCAGGGAGACTCAGCAGAAACTCCCACTGCCAGTGTTGCAGCCAATCCTCTTTGCACTTCAGTCTGCTACATGGCCCAAGACTCAGAAAGGGCTAAGGTGTGTATTTTTGCAAAGCTAATGTCAGGATGGACAGCAAACCAACTGATCACCAACAGAGCCAAGGAATTGCCTGAGCTACGACAGTTCCTGCTGGGGAGATCCAGCAGATTCCCATTCAAACCAAAAACCCTCCCAGCTCATGGCTGGTCCAGAAAGGAGCAGACATTCACATGTCATGAACTCAAGCCCCAAGAGGAGGTGTGGAAATGGCCAGGGTCACCAAGTTCAACAGCAAAGTAGGCCCTGCTCAGAACCTGACAGCTGCGTTACCTGTGTTCTGGATATTTCACTCTCCTGCGAGCTCTAGCTTGGCATGATAAACCTAATGCCCACCGGTTGGTAAAACTTGTCTTAGTTAAACCCAAACTGTATCAGGTCTTGTGCTCTTAGACTGCTCCAAGGGACATCACACAGGGACAATAGAATTTCCCTACTAAACCACACGCCCAACTCGAGCTGCAGAGGTACTGCCACAGCCCAGGTGATGTCTGGTCACCCAAAATAAGACAACACCCACATGCAGGCAAAATCTATGGCCAGCCTGAGCAGGCTCCATCTTGGCTGGCCACAGCGCCTTCCAGAGCAGAAAGCTCAGGACCAGATCCCGTCTCCAGGTGAAGGAGCGCCAGCAGTATCGATCTGCAGTGGGACAGTGAAGCATTGTTTGGGGATATCCAGCTATTCACTCTGTCTTGTTTTAATCAGTCAACATTCAAAAGACAGATAGTGGGGCCAAAAGTCCTCTATCTTTATCTTTTTTCACTTAATCTCCAGCTGACATTTTTCCGTGAAAACACGCCTCGTTTCTTGCTGTATGACTTCAACTCTCCTTCTCTTGTGATATTTTGTCTCAAATAGGCTACACAACCTGTTACTACTTTTATAGAGGTGGGAGTGACATGCTTTGACTCTTCCAAAACACAAAATTCTCATCTGGTTTCAGCCACCAAACTGCAACGATGGGGACCAGCAGAGCTACCCCAGCTGGGGAGCTGCTCCATGATCCCCTGGGACCAGCTGCCTGACACCCCCCAGCTGCTTGTGGCAAAGAGCCACTGTCATCAGGCTCTCATGGGCTTCTCTAAGAGTTGTGCTGATGCTGAAGCACTTGCATGGCAGCCCAGGTGTACCATCCATCTCTGCCACATCCCATCTCCCACCTTGCTCCGAAAGCCTTTTCCCACCCTCCAGACAGACAACACCTTTGCTGTGACTGCTGGGAGCTCCTCCCCTGGACAAACTCTTTTCACTCAGCCTGAGGCTGCCGGCTCAGGAAATGCCTTTGTTAGTGACAGCACCACGCCTGCCCCAACACCAACCTGCTTATCCTTTCCCTTCCAATGTACTCCTCCAGCAGCAACTTCTATGCCAACCAAATTGCAGTAAAATATCCAGAATACCATTGGAGAAGTAACACTGTGAAACCCCTGCAAATGGATCATTTGGCCTTTACTTCTCTCTGCTATCTGCAGCTGTTCTGCACTAACAACAAGCAACACACAGCCCAGTAAAGCCTCGTGGCCCACTTGTAATTCACAAGAAGTGGGATGGTTGCAGACCCTGATGTGAGCTGCCTTTCTCCCAGACTGCAGTGCTGCTAACACACACAGCCCGTCAGGAACTGAAATGCTTTGGAAAGACAACAAGCAAAGGAGGATAGGCAGGCTAAGAGAAACTCCCAGAGCAGACCCAGGACCATCTGGCATGAACAGGAGCCTCTGCTGGGAGTAGAGCAGAGCAGGCAGCCCGGCTCCAGCTGCGGAGCTTCCGGAGAGCTGCCACACGAGAGGAGCATCCTTCCTGTGCCATCACCCTCAGCCATCCCAACACAACACACACCTCTTCAGAGAAGAAAAAAATACCATGAACTTCAGGCCCAAAGATTAGGCTCTGGGGAATACAAGCTTTTAAAAAAGGTTATAATTTTGGAAGTCCATTTAAATTAACCTTAACTAGCTTTAAACTCTATATACGTATCTCTTTGCCACGCTCACAACCCACGCACATTTTGCGGTGCCAGTGAGCTAAATCATGTGCAAGTGAGCAGAGTAAAAGAAATCACAAAAAAAAAAAAAAGCTCTGGGCAGAAACTCTCTTTCATTGTTGCAAGCAAGCGGCAAAGGAGATGGCAACAGCAGAAGGAATCAGGAATAAAAATGGAACTCGCTTGTTTACCTTGTCGGTTTTGTCAAAACATTGTGACAACGCTTTGCGTGCAGCCAGTTTCTCTGTTCTGCCACCAAAAATTCAGAGCCCTTCACCTTTCTTCACGCATTACAGGAGAAAGCCAAGAAGAGTAAAACTTTTAGGGAGAGAAATGAGTGTGCAAAAGATATAAAAAAGCCCAGCATGAGAATTTCAAACTACTGGACTCCTCTTCCAGATAGTCCAAACACCACCAGGAACAGTGACCCTCCAGCTGCACAAGCTGAGTTAACAAGGAGCAGGCAGCCAACGAAGGAGGAGAGTAAGACAATAAAGGGAAAGTTTGGGTAAGCCTGACAAAAAGCAAAAGAAAAAAATAAAAAAGAAGTAAAAAAAAGCCAGGAAAAAAAAAATGCTGCAAACTGGGTTTCTAAAAAAGAAAAATTCTTGACAGTGTCTTTTTAAAAGAGAAACTCACAGTGCTTCAGGCAGAGCCCTACCTCTCCAAAAGCCACCCAATCCAGTAGGAAGCAGCAGGTTTTTGAAGGAGCAAATTGCACAGCTGTGGAAGAATTTGCCTTTACTGCCTTCTTTCCAACTCACCTAAGAGAGACTCAATGTCTACCTGGAGGACTAGCAAAACCGAGGAAATTGGTTGGTTCTAGTTATACTTCTGAGGTTTTCATGCTTGAAGAGAGCCCCTAAATTGTAAACCTGTTTTAGCATTCTTGTACATTAATGTCATCGTTCTCCCTGCTGACTCCCACAACTTCTGCCACAGACAAGTCAATCAGATTTGGTATATGCCCTGGGACAGGGAAGGGGAGGGCTGGGTTTAAAGCAAACAAGCAACCAAAAAATAATTATGTAAGTGCTCTGCAAGGTGTTGGATCCAAGCTCGGTGGATCTGCTGAAGTCTTCGATCCAAAACACTTGGCAATTTTACTTAAAAAAAAAATGAGACAAAAAAACCTTTGACCTGTTGAACTTAGAGAAAAGCAAGTGGCAGACCTTGGAGGAAGGGAGACAGCGTGTGAGGGTGCAAAAACATCATGTGCTGTAGTTCACCACTTGAGAAGAAATCAGAGTTTTGCTTTGGTTGGTTTTGCTTTTCCTGAAGTGCCAGGGAAAGGCGCTTCCCAAAGGGCAACTTTAGAGTTTACGGGCGCCAAGGTGGAAGCGTGAAGTGAAGACATGCCAAAAACGTCAGGTTTGCATAAACCCTTCTGGAAAAAGTGCACCGTGTTTTAGGAAAAATGCATATCTACCAAATCTCCACTGACCAGGGGCCACTTGTGCATGCAAAGTTGCATCAATTGGCAGCATCAATGCTGACATTTTTGCCTTCTCCTTCCACCCCCCTCCCCAATTTTTTTTCCTTGGGAGACATAGAGCGCCACTGCATTAGAACGTACAAGAAATGAAAACAGTGAGTACGACTGATATAGATCCATTGACTTTTTATTACAAATGTACTTGATCACTTGGCTTCAAAAAAGTTTAAATCAACCCCTATTTTCTGTACGCCAGTACAAAGTAAAATCTATTTTACAAATTAAATACCTAAAAATTTGACAAAAATATTAAAGTTTGATGGAAAAAACAGTTATAAAAATCTTAAATCCCCTTTTAAGAAGATAAGAGATAACATTCCCTCCCAACCCCCACAGTCCTGTTATACAATATTAATAGTCATTTTTTTAGAATAGGTAGGTATGTTATATCTTGCTGTTAGCATACAAGTCACTCTAATAGCTTTATCTGTATATACTCCAGTTAGTGCATGAATGTCATCTGATTGAATATAATCAACTATCTTTAACTGATCCCTAATTTACATTTCATAGCTTGCATAGTTTGAAGGGACAAAGGTTACACTACAGCTAATCATAAAAAAAGGTGGTTACAGTGCTATTTTTAAAGGCAACAAAGTAATTGCTCCCAAAAAAACCCCAAACCCAAAACTAAACAAAACAAAAAAAGAAGTTACCGGTCGGCTCTGAGCAGGGGTTAAATCCCCGGCAGCAGNAAAGACAGAGCAATTTCACTTTTTTGTTTTCATTTTAACAAAAAAAATAGAATTTGAATTCGGAGGACATTTCCCCGTTAGCATAAAACCACTTAAAAGGTGGTTGTATTTCAATGGTAAATTACTTGACAGTGTCCCTTTAACTTAAAAATAAAATAATGTCAGTATTGCAATGAATTTCAAGTTTTCTTGCACGTAGTCATTATAAAGTAGCTTTTATCATGCTCTTGGACCTATTCTACAAGACATTTAAAAGCATATCATCAAGGAAAATATAAGGCATACTTCTCAGGAATTAGGTATCTTGGCACATTTGAGCATACTGTCTTTTTTTAAAACAACACATATGGTCAAATATACCTTTCTTCTTCTAACATTAAACAGGGTT
>VXBC01013371.1:0-11211 GCA_013399945.1 Ploceus nigricollis
CCTGGATCAGGGCATGGAGGCAGCGACGGCAGCGACAGCCCCCGCACAAGGGGCAGAGAGTCGGGCGGCTTCCCCGCACTGCCCCGGCTGCCCGGCCACCCCCCCGCCCAGCCCGCTGGAAGCTCTCGGTGGGCAGGGGGCAGGGGCAGCACTGAGGGCTGTCCTGGCACCACCAGATGGTGAGGAGAAGGCCTGCTCCAGCCCGGAGCCGGCCTGGGAAGTGCATAGCCCCAGAGAGCTGTTCCAGGGGGAACAGGACCCACACCGGAGCTGCAGAAGTGGAGAAGAGAGGCGCCCTGAGAGGCCACGAGAGGCTTGGCTAGAGCACAGCAACCTTCCCCCATGCACAGGCTCACGCCGAGCCTCAGCTCTGCCCAGCAGAGCCTCTCACAGCAGGGCAGAGGCCTCCACTTCTGAAGCAATTCTGGATGCCTTGCCGCCCTGCCCCTCACCAAGCAAGGTGGAAGCTCGCAGGCAGTGGGCAATAGCAACAGCTAAGGTCCTGCTGGCAGGGCTGCAGAGCGAGGAGGGGGACAGCTCAGAGCATGTCCAGGGCAGCGGCAGCAGCGGGGATGAGAGCGTCTATGTGTCCTGTGTTAATGAACCAAAACCTCTGGAGCCATGCAAAGGCACAAGACTCTTAGAGCTTACTCCCCAACCCAGAGATCAACCAGCTGCCAAAGGGGAAGACAAGAAGAGCAAAGAGGAGAAGTGGGATGCCATCACTATCCGCACCGTCTGGGTGAACCCCCGCTACCCACAGCTCCTGGTGCACCCTGACACACCACTGGAAGAAGAGGCAGATGCTGACCTGCCCTGCACTTCTCGTGCCCTGGCAGCTCCCAGGGTCATCCAGCCAGCAGCTGCTGCCCTGGCTGGAGCTCCTGAGGATGCTGTGCATGCCACTGCCTGGCCACAAGACATGGCAAAGACAGCAGCTTCTGCTGGCCCCGGCGCGCAGGCGGCAGCAGCAGCAGAGAGCCGGGCAGCGGCCCCTCACAGCCCCAGGGCCCGCGGCCCGGCTCTGCTGCGCTCGCTGCGGCGCGGCTCCCGGGCCATCCTCAGCAGGGTGGCGGCTGCGATCCGGCGATGCAGCCAGCAGCTGGGGACACAGCGCACCTGGATCAGGGCATGGAGGCAGTGCAGCCAGCGAGAGCCCCCACAGGAGCAGGGGCACAGCGCCGGGCAGGGGGTGAGCAGGGGGCAGGAGCAGCAGTGGAGGCAGTCGTGCCAATGCCAGCGCGTTCAGTGGAAGGCCTGACTCCTTCTGGAGCCAGACTGGGAAGGGGACGCCCCCGAAGAGATGTCCCTAGGTGACCAGGACCAAGACCAGAGCTGGGGAACTGCAGAGCAGAGGCCCCCTGTGAGGCCACGCCACGCCTGGCTATAGCACGGCAGCCTTCAGCCGTGAACAGCCACAGGCCGAGCCCCAGCCCTGCCCGGCAGAGCCCCTCACAGCGGCCTCCAGCCCAGGGCTGATTCCAGGGCGCTGCCCCCACAGCCCCTCACCGANAGCAGGGGCACAGCGCCGGGCAGGGGGTGAGCAGGGGGCAGGAGCAGCAGTGGAGGCAGTCGTGCCAATGCCAGCGCGTTCAGTGGAAGGCCTGCCTCCTTCTGGAGCCAGACTGGGAAGGGGACGCCCCCGAAGAGATGTCCCTAGGTGACCAGGACCAAGACCAGAGCTGGGGAACTGCAGAGCAGAGGCCCCCTGTGAGGCCACGCCACGCCTGGCTATAGCACGGCAGCCTTCAGCCGTGAACAGCCACAGGCCGAGCCCCAGCCATGCCCGGCAGAGCCCCTCACAGCGGGGCAGAGGCCTCGAGCCCAGGACTGATTCCAGGGTGCTGCCCCCACAGCCCCTCACCGAGCCTGCTGCAAGCTCCCAGTGGGCAGGGGCAGAGCCACGCCTGTCACTGCCACCAACCCAGGAGGGCTCTGGCTCCAAGGGACCCAGGACTGTCTGAAGCGTGGCCAGGGCTGTCCATGGCCAGAAGACACCTGAGCTGGAGCACTGAGGAAGAAGCGAGTGCCTCGTGGTCCCTCCCATGCGTGCTCTTGCCTACCAGGAACATGAGGAGAATCAACAGGAGTGTTAACAGAGTGCATTCTTTAGGTGAAATAAGGGGTAGAAATTAGTAGTGCCCCCTGCTAGAAGTAAAGGTAACAGGATGAAGGCCACCTCATGCTTTCTATTCCTGTTTAATTAATAAAATACACATCGGGGTTCAACATATGCAGTGATAGAAGAGGGCCAAGGGATTAATGTTAGGAGTTCTAAAGGCTTGAACTAGAGATAACTTTTTGAAAGAAAACTCTTAGGAAGCCCTTTCTGTTTCTGATAGATAATATTATTGAACACTAGGTCTGGAATATGTCCCTCTGCAATATGTGCCTTAGTCAGTTGAGTTGTAGCTTTTGCTAAGTTAGAAGTGGTTCGATTGTTGCTTTTGTTGAAGTAAAAGGACAGAATGAATGAATCAGAAGTGCAATTTCCATTGCACTGTAGTCAGTGATCTGGGGTGGAAATCCTGAAGCCCGAAGCCTTTTGGCTCCCAGGGTGGTGCAGTGTGTGCGGTGCGGGGCAGAGGAGAAAGGCGCCGCCAGGGCCGGGAGGGATGCGGGGACACCAAGTCCTTGTGCCTTGTGGCACACGGCATTTGTTTGATGCAGAACCCCATTCTTTTGTCCCCAGTTTCCTCCTAGAGCACTGCCCTGGTGCAGAGATCATTCTGTAGGATCTCTGAGGGAAGGAGTGCTTGCCTGGCATTGCAAATGTGCTCTCCTCAGCCACTAGTAGAAACAGCCACCAGATCTGAGAGCTGGCAGAGCCCTAGCACCTCTGTAGTTCATAACATCTGCACTGTGTTTCTTGGTTGTTCTGTAAGAGCAGGAAAAGTGTTAATAGAGTGCAGAAAATAAAAATCTGTGCTTTCCATTTTACATTGTAGCCATGAGAAGAAGGAGAAAGGAGGTCAGATCTAAGCATGAATTGATAGCTCCATTAAGAAACAGCTGCCCAGCTGCTCTGCTCCTCGCACCTGATATCCCTTCCAGCTCAAAAATGCAGGTCCCTGCAACATTGGCCCTGGGAGTGCAGGAGCCCCAGAGGCCTCCTAGCCTCGTGCAGGTGAGTAGCCTGGGAATCCTGAAGAGCCTCAAATGCACACAAACTAAAGCCCAAAGCCTCCTGTTCCACCAGCCAGATGAGCACTGCAAAACACACAAACACAGAGCACACTGGAGGAGGGAACTACAGAGTCATTTCAAAAATATTTGCACCCCTCTCTCTCCTCTCTACAGAGACCCTTTCCAAAGTAGAGGTGCACTGAGTGTTTTTTAAGCAATCAGCTGCTTTCAGAGCCCAGGAACAGTTAGCAAAAACAACTTCTTTCATGTACCTTAGAGCTGAGGCAATTAAAAAAGAATTAAACTGTCATTTCTAACTTGCAGCGCAAGAGGGATGTGCAGTCGTGAAATAATTCAGAGCTACTGCTGGCAAAATACTCTTTTCACCTGTCTGCTGCAAAGAATAAAAGGGCAAGAAGCATTTCTGGCTTTTTTTTCCCCTTCCTCTCTTTCTTGTAATTAGTTTCTAGTTATTGCTGCATCCCCAAATGCCAGAACCCAGGGGTTTTCCAAATGATGAGAAAGAGATTTAAGTGCTCAGTACCTGGTTTATCCAGCCTCACTTTGTGACCAACAACATTTTGCCAGCAAGATTTACCTGCTCAAGTGATTCCCATGAAGGGCTCAGAGCTTCTTTTTCTGGTTTATTGCACTGGCTTGAAAGGTTTTTCCAGGCACCTGCTTCCAGTTTGGGACAGAGCAGGGGGAGGGCTTTCCCCCTGTGCTTTGGTGGCTCAGACCTTTACAAGGGCACTGCTGCCAGCACTGCCCCCTGCACTTTGGAAGGATGTCCCACATTGCTCAGATGTTTCTTGTGCATTCCTTATTCTGCCTTTCACATGGTCAAAACCTGCTGAAGAGCCGAGTCTCTGACCACCTGGCCACGCAGTGTTATTGAAGTCATGTGAATATATCTATGACTGATAATATAGAAATGTGCTTTTATTGTTACAGTGTTGTAGCTGCCAAGGATGGGGGAACCCAGCTGTATTTTTCACTCTTGCACTGATCACTGTGTGATCATTACAGGCTGGATGCTGTGTCACAGTCTGCAAACAGAGAAGGAAATTATGTAGGTAAGCCTGGGGATATTATTTGTGTTTACATGAACTCCCCTGTGCTGTAGCTATTTTAGAGCTGCTGTTACATCTCAATTGACTAAATTGGAAATAAATACTCTCTATCTAGTCATGAATGCCATGGACAGTCTAAAAGACTGTACCAGATGAAAAACAACTCCAGTCCTCTGCATTTGGTGCCAGTAGCTGAGGCAGTGTGGTGTCAGTGCCCTGCTTTTCCCATATATTAGCTCTAAGGAAGATGTTTTTTACCATGAGGGTGGTGAAATGCTGGCACAGGTTGTCCAGAGAGGATGCCTCATCCCTGGAAACATCCCAGGCCAGAAACCACGGAAGTCACTGAGCCATTCCCTAAGAATTCCTTGCAGCCAACAGGATGTGTGCTGGAAGCTTGAAGAGAAATCACTGTTCCTGCTTTCAGGTGGAAAGCACTGGAGCAACAATTCCAATAGATCCCTTAATGAGAAAAGGAATTTATTGCTCTCATGATTTCTTCAAGCAGATAAACAAGAAAGCCATTACATGAACTCCAGGAGCACACTGAGCACACTCTCCTCTGGAAAACAACATTCCCACAGAGCAGGAGTGGTTCAGCAGCACATCCTACAAGGAATTTACAAATGGGCTGCACTCTGCTGCAGAGACCTGTATTAGCTGGTTCAAGGGCTTGCTCCCATGCTGGGCCTGCTCTTTGAAGATGGCTCTAACCTTGCACAGGCCCACAGCAATTTCACTGCTCAAAGCATCAGACAGCTGAAATCACCCAAAAGACATCGTTCTCCTTTCTATTTCCAGATTGTTATCCTAGCAAAAAAAAAAAATGCTTTTCATCTGCTATTCTGTTGGTGAGAGCTCAGCCGTGCTCGGTTTCAGTCTGGAAGGAGGAAAAGTGTGCTGAGAGCTCCTTGTTCCAACAGAAACTCCACAAGGTCAGAGGCAGATGAAGCCTCACTTGAAATAAAAGCTGCCTCCTCCAGAGATATCAATGCCCTTTGCTGGGGTTAACTGACAAATGATGGATTGCTTGGTGCTCCCTGTTTACATGGGAGACTCCTGCTTCACACTTCTCCTTGCCAGGAGAAAACAGTGTAAGAGGAGGAGGATGGTGTGCAGGGGGGCACAGATTGTACAGCAGCAGCTTTTCCTTTCTTCAAGGTGCTGTATCCACACTCCTCAATCACGGACATATTTGCCATCAACACCTTTGGTAGCAAAGGTTAACAAATTTACCATCAACACCTTTGTTAACAAAGTAAGAGAACAGTACTGTAGTTGCCAAGGATTGTCTGGTGATTCCAGGTCAGTGAGGGCCTGGAATCTTCAGGGCTGGAGCTATTCTGCCTTCTTAGTTTTGAGAACACTTTCCTGTGATGGAATTGAGTTCAGCAGAAGCGATACAGGGAAGCAACAGGAAAATTAGAAAAAAGCAAAGGGTATTCCTAAGTTCCACTGTTGACAAATACTGTCCAGTGATCAAATCAGGATCCTCTGCCTAGCTCAGGGCTCCAGCCCTGTGTCTTCCAGCTCATGTCCAAGGGCTTCCTGTAGTGCCCTGGGCAATGAGGGCTCTGTGAACACAGTGCCAAAGGAATTGTGTCTTCCATGGCCTCCACAGTTCCAAATGAGCTAACAGATATTCTGGCCACTCTGGACAAAGAAAAATTACTTCTGCTGAGAGCAGACCCTTCAAACCCTCCCTAATGCTGCAGAGCAGGTCTATTTGCCCCATGTCAGCTACATGTCATGACTGGCTGTGTCTGTTTTAGGCTATCACCCACTCTGACTGACACTGTGAGAGGGTCAGGGCCTGGGAAAGATTTCCAAACCTTTATGTGAATAATGTAAAGTGCAGAAGTGCTGATTTCTGGGTTAAATTAAGCTCCACGGGGTTTCCTGTTCTTTGCACAGGAGTTAGTGGAAGTTTCTTTGAGGAGAGTTCTACACACTTTTCCCAGAAACCATCGCACATTTTAATTACTCCTTTCACACATCCAAGCGCTTTATATGCAAGTCAACCTTCCAGGCAAGTGTCTTTTTAATAACTTTTTAGTTAAGCCTGGTACTTTTCATTTCACCAACCATTTACTCTTCCCATATAACAGACCTTTGCTCAAAATACTTCCACCATTATGCCAGAGGTACAAATTCCACTGACTGCTAGCACTAAAAAGCAGAATAACTGGATGTTCCCAATTACCATAACTGCCTAAGCAGAACTGTCACACAACATAAAGGTGTGCATAAGTGGTGCAGTTTAAATGGATATTAAACCACCCTACAGCAGGAGCATCCCATACCCAAAGGAAAAGCAGGATGATGAACAGGGGAGATTGTAACTGATAAAATGGGATAAAAACTTCAAAATGGGATTAGAAAACAAGCTTGGAAACTTAATGCATGATAGCCTCTGGAACAGCTTTGTCATTTTGCTGTCTGCCCTCTCTCCACGTCACTTCAGATGGAGCTGAACAGCATGGTCCCCACAGAGCATCACTGGTGACCTCCCTCTGCAGATCACTCACCCACAGCCAGCCAGGATTCTTTTCATGCAAAGATCTTTCCTCTCTGAGAGGCTGCACAGCCTTCAGATAAGACTGAGCTGTTGCTAAGGGGCCCCATCAAAGACCCCTTGCAAACCTAAAACCGAACTGGAGCTTCCTGCAGAGGGGAGTTTGGAGAATTCTCACTCGGGGCCCAGCCATCCCAGAATTACAAACACACACAGACCACAGAACACATCCCTTGGGGACAGGATGCACATCAGTTCCCTCATCTGGAGATTTCTTTGAGGAATTAAGTGGAAATGATCCATTAGTGACACCAATTAGTCTCCCATTTATGATCAAGCTAAAGTTTTGCTGTGAACAGTGGTAAATCTTGATCTGAGCCAAGAACCTGACATCAAACACAACAGGACCCACTGTGTGACACCTGCTCAGCTGCTGCACAGGTGGGAGGTGCTGAGCTGCCAATGTCCCTTTTTATTCTATGAAATATGGAAACAAACAGCACAATCTGTACTTTGTATTAAATAATCTGGTAATAAATGCAAAGGTACATTACCCTGGAGCTTTACCTTCATTCTGCTGCACAACTTCCCACTGAAAAGGCAGAAAGCCCTAAAAAGAAATTAATGAAATTATGGCAGCTGGTAAGGAAAAAGGAAGCAAAGAAGCAAAACCTTCTGACATGGAAAAGAAATTCAGGCTGCAACTTCAGGACAAACTGGACACTTCTACCACAGGGGTTAACAGCAGAATTAAAGTAATTATTAAGTTTCAAAGTTAAAGCCCCACTGCTGACACTGAGGCATTACACAGCTCTGGGAAGTTACAGCCTTGGAGGATTTGTCAACACCTGTCCAAGTCTGCCAGGCTAATTCCTAAGGAAATTTTCCTTCACTAACCATTTGAATCTAAATCAAAGTGAAGAGTCTAACACACACTTTGGGCAGTACTTGGACACACCACAGAACATGCTTTTGTTATGGGAGGCTTCCCTGTGTGTGAAAACATTTACATGAAGAAGGTTCCTGTGCAATGAGTAGCAAAGGTGGCTTCAGTTTGGTCTTTTGCTCTTTGAATTTTGTGTCCTCAAACATTTCCTTCCACGATACTCAGCTGGTTAGATTTAGCGTGCATGGTTCCATCAGAGACACAAATGTCACCCCAAGAGCATGCACCACTACAGCCAAAATAAAGTTTTCCCCATTATTAACAGACATTCAACCCATCACTCAAAAGTGCATAAAGTATTGGTACTCCCTCAGATAGAAACATTCTGAAATTCAGCTAGTAACTGTTGTGTTTATTAAGGAACTGGTTTGTAAGTGGAGTTTCTTTGTTTTTTTGATAACCAACATGATACTTCCCCTTCCAAATAAAAAGAAATGTAACAGAAAGAAAAACTCAGTAAAATACTAGGAAAGAAGGGCTAGAGGGACAGCTCTGGACTGTTCTAACTTAGTGAGTTAACAGGTCTCCAAACCCAGTGTCAAAGAGCCATCACACTCATGAGGGCAGGGCCAGTTTATGCAGTGAATTCTCACAGCCTCTGCTTGCAGATCCTGCACAAAGCTCGAGCGGATGCATCGCCAGTCCAGCAAGCAGAGACAGCGCAAGCACATGCGAGTGGTTTCAGTCTCCTCAAGTCTCCCATTTCATTACTCAGGGGTAATTAGGTTATTTTCTCATACAAAGCATTTTAAAGCCAGGCAGTGCAATCCTTCTCAGTACAAGTTCCAGAGCTCCCTGTGATGCAGCATTGCTGCATCAGCCACTGCTGGGCAGTGGGTCTGGACTGGGCAGAGCACACACCATGGGGTGTTTTTCCAGCCCAACCCAGCAGACCTCGTTCAGGTACAAAGCAACCACAGAGACCCCAAATTAAGGTTTGTCCAACTTGTGTGTGCGCTCGTGCCTCCGTAGGGTCCCTGACTCGGTGAAGGAATGCCCACAGAAATTACAGGAGTAGGGCTTCTCTCCAGTGTGGATGCGGTGATGGCGCTGCAGCGATGCCAGCCGGGTGAAGGTCCCTCCACACTCCTCGCAATAGAAGGGCCGTGCCCCGGAGTGAGTCTGCTGGTGTCTCTTGAGCCTGAGCAGCTGCACAAACGCCATGCCACACTCCTGACACTTGTAGGGCTTGTCCTCCCGGTGGATCACCTTGTGCTTGGACAGCAGGTTGGGCTTATCGAAGCCTTTACCGCACGTCGGGCAGGCGTAAGGTTTGAAGTCGTCTTCTTGAGACTTTGGGTTTGCAGGACAAGCCTGATCCGGGCACTCAACATTGTGCTGCTGGCTGTGGTGCACCACGGACCAGGGATTCCTGGCCATGCCGTTGGCCAGGATCACCATGGAGCGCTCGATCTTGTGCACGTTGCGCAGGTGCCTCCAGACGTCGGCCGTGCGGATGAAGCCCTTGTCACACTCGGGGCACTTGTGCGGCCTCTCGCTGGAATGGATGAGCTTGTGCATGCGCAGGTTGGCGGCGCGGGAGAAGGCTTTGGCGCAGATGGGACAGCGGTAGGAGTTCTCCAGCAGGTGAGCTCGCCTGTGCTCCTGCAGCTCGCTCACGCCGCGGAAAGAGGAGCCACACTTCTTGCATCGATAGGGCAGAGCTTCCTCAGGAACGGGCTCCACGTCCTCACCAAACGCATCTCCAAGAGCGGCGCTTCCGTTGTCCTCACGGAGTTCCGTTATCGTCCGTGGTTTCCTGGAGTGCTCAGAGGAACAGTGATCTAAATCTTCATCTTCTCTCTGCAGGTGGAAGCTGGTGCTGGAGGGGGCAATCTCCCCAGCTGGGCTCTCACCTTGTTTCTGGCAGTAGGTGTCACAGGTTTCTTTGTCTCCACACCGCAGGTCTGCGGGAAGCTCCTGCTTTCCTGCGGGTCCAGCAGAGTTTCCAGGAGGACTGCAGGAGGAATTCATGTCCACCTCCTTCTGCGGCCTACAGCTGTGGCTCACCTGCTTTGTGGCCTTTCTGGGATAATTTGAATGCTCCTCCTCTGTGTCACAAATGTTATTCTCACTCACATCCATCCTCTGAGGAAAACACTGTGTTCATCTGCAGCTCATCATCACTTTGTGTCCTTCATGGTAAGTCCATTCTCAGCTCTTCTGACAGTCCTCCCTAGAAAATAAAACACCTGTTTCATCAGTGATTCTTCTGATATTATAAATTTAGAACAGTGAAGGTATTTTTCTGATTCAAAGAATGGGACAGACTATTAGATATGCAGAAGAAACAGAATCATCTACTATTAGATATCTAGAAAATATACATTCAGCACACAAAACAGACATGTTCAATAAAGTTAAATCCACTACCATCAGCCAGCCTTCACTACCAAATATAAATTGATAATTCCAATTTTAAATTTTCCTAAAGATGAGAAATTACAGTATCCCAGAATGGTTTGGGTTGGTGGGACCTTAAAGACCATCTCATTCCAACCCCCTGCCATGGGCAGGACACCTTCCACTGGACCAGATTGCTCCAAGCCCTATCCAACCTGGCCTTGAACACTTACAGGGATGTGGCAGCCACAGCTTCTCTGGACACCCCGTGCCAGGGCCTCACCACCTTCACAGTAAAGAACTTCTTCCTTATAACTAATCTAAATCTCTCCCCTTTTAGTTTAAAAATGTTTCCCTTTGTTCTATCTGTGTAAAATGTTGTTCTTCTTATTTTCTGTAAAATCCCTTCAAGTACTGGAAGGTGGGATAAAACATCTCTGAATATAAGCATACATATCAAAGAACATATATATGTAAAAACATAAATATTTCTGTATTTTCACATGTACATAAATGTAAACTTGCCTATTTAGTTTCAGCAGGCTGATCAAGGCAGTACAGCAATGTGCATTAAGTGAAAGCTCTTATTCACATTCCAAAAAGGCTGGCTCCATCAGCCACACAAGCCACGCTTTCTTCTGCTGGAGACATGGAAAACAATCTGGATTAGTCCTCATTAGTCACTGCCTGGAACAGCGTGGCTCGACTCACCCCCACTCCAGCCATTCCCGACAATTTAATAAGGAGCTGCTAACAGGAGTATTCCTCACCTCCAGCCCTCCAGCTGAGCTGCCTTTGGGGCGGGAAAACTTTCCAAGGGATGCTGGCGCTGCTTGGCTTAAGAGAACTCCACAATCACGGCTACCCATTTCCTGCAGAAGGGGGGGTGTGGAAACCACGGCGTGGCCTGAAAAACAATAATAACAACAATAAATACATACACATACATATATATGTATAAAAGAAGAAAAGAGGAATATAAAAAGAAGATTTTGTTGGTGTTGTTGTTCCAGGCAGCATGAGACCCCCCCAACTTTTCCCGGGCGCCCGTTCCCTGTTCCGCCGCCCTACCTGGGCGCTGCGGGTCCCGGTGCGGCCCCGCACATCCCCCGCGCATCCCCCGCGCATCCCCCGCGCCGGCGCGGAGCCCGCGGCAGCGGCACCGGCGCAGTGGCGGCTCGGCCGCGCTGGAGCTCCCAGCAGCGGGG
>VXBC01013375.1:0-29596 GCA_013399945.1 Ploceus nigricollis
CTAGCAGCTTGATGATAGCATACTAGTGCCTAGAGCAACCATGCAAAGTTCTTCAATATCACATTTGTTTGATTACAGTCACCATCTGAAAAGTAAAACTTCTCTAAGGTTAGGTTTGCATGGTATACTTACCATTTGCAATAGTAAGGAAGGGTCCTCTGACGTCAAATTTCCAGAAAGTAGCAGAATAATTTTTTCATTGGCCACTCCAACCAACTCTGCAGACTTGGTAGATTTAATTGCCTCTTCAAGAGCTACTCCAAGGGAAAAAAAAAAAATCCAAATAATCTAGGTATAAAATTCACATATTAACATACTGGTGGCTCAACAATAGTTAGAATCAGTCAGAAACATACTAAACAATTTCTACCTCTTTTCAAAGAGTTTTTTTCAAAATCCATTCACAGTTACAGCATGATAGTGCTGATAGTGACAGTCTGCCTCCTTCAGTATGTGTTTAGGTTCAATAAGGATGAGGTCCTAACTTGCCACAGGTTTTCTCTGATCAAATTCGTTACAAGGAATGCTTTACCTTCTGGCCACCCTTTCAGTAAAGGATGCAAGGAGCAGAGATCAGACTCTGACAAACACACAGCCATTTTCCAATCTGCAGATTTTGAATTTGCATTAGTGATTATCATAAAAGGTAACAACTGCATTACTGCTGCATCTAGCAGTTCTTTCTTCTCTTTCAAAATCTCCTCTTTGACTAAAATTTTTACTGCTTGCTCCAAAACCTTGTACCTAAAAGAGAACAAATCATGTTGAAAATACATTACTCAATCACATCAGCAACATTTCTTTGATTTGTTCTCTATTCTCCATAGTGATTTTCTGTATCTAAACAGCAGTAATAACAAATAAGGAATTAATGGGAAATGGTATGAAAATAATTGGACATCTCTCCTGTAACACAGCATATAAATAGCATAACAAAAAGCATTGCAGAGAAACACAGTTTTTAAAGTACTCTTTATAGTTACTTTTAAAAAAATAATTTATACAGAAAGAATGTAGACTGAAAAAGAAGCATGAACATACCACTTCCCGTCCTTTGAAAGATCAGCTTTCTGGAAAATGTTCAAAAGACTTGATACTATTACTTCTGGATTGACTTGTTCCCTAAAAGTCTGAACCATAACCAAGAAAAATGAATGAAAATATAACAATATACAAAACAGTCTACCACATCATAATGGAAAATGCATCTGCTCTACCAAGTGGGAACAGAGATCAAACACGACTAACTGCATTCCTGCTGATGTTCATGTAATGAAAATACTATCATCAGGTGAAAAGAAGTAATAAGGCTGCCCAGTATGCCCTCTTGATATGCCAAAGTATGGAGAATTTACTGAATGTGGAAATGTTTGGTAAAATTGATAAATGATATGCAAACTATGTTATAATTAAATAAGAATTGCTTTTACTTTACATTGCATCTGGATCACAAAAATAAAAGGCACATTAACAAAAGACACTAAAGTTTAAAGGAGCCCTCACGTGCTTCTATTCCTATTTATTGGTGATCAAGAATGAATGAACACACAGGACCAATTCCACTACTACTAATAATATTCTCCACTACTACTAGCAGAAGCCATAAAGACAGACTGTTACTCTAGCTGGAAACAATCAGTACAATGCACACCAGAGTCCTATCCAGTAAACCTGAGCTGGAGCTCAGGACTTTGCCACTATCAACTGACCAAATGACTCACATATGGAAAAACTCAGCTGAGCACCTCTCACTGGAGTAATGTCTTGTGACTGCACCACTTTCCATCCAAAAGACAGATAGTGTGGCTTGCCTTTTTATAGAAAAACATACAGAATAAGCAGGAAGCGTGCCTCAAATAATAATCAAAGATTTAAGTATGCTTCAGTAGCTACATTAAAAAAAAAGAAAACTGAAATTGATAAATTCACTTTAACTGCCTACATCTTGGTAAGGATCAGGTAGCAGAGATTTGGAGGGAATTTGTGAGATGGCAAACAACACAAGCCACCTGTATTTGTGCTGCTTTAGCCTGTTAAAGATAAAAGTAATGCAATAAGGACACAAGGACAAGAAAGAAAACTACACAGAATACAGTCCAGACACACATGCATTTGAGACCAGGTAAAATCTCGCATGCCAAAAGACACACACTTACCT
Source organism: Ploceus nigricollis (assembly GCA_013399945.1). Lineage (NCBI taxonomy): Eukaryota > Metazoa > Chordata > Aves > Passeriformes > Ploceidae > Ploceus > Ploceus nigricollis. Next base: position 2,159 of record VXBC01013375.1, read on the forward strand.
CCAAAAAACTGAGAGCAGACATCACAACATCTCTGTTGTCATCCTTGAGCCGACCAAAAATTGCTTCTTCTATAAAAGCCTGATCAAAGCCTTCCTGAAAAAATAAAGGAAAACAGAGTCAAAGGGAAAATAAATCATTTGTCTGTAGAACACTTTACAGGCTTTTAATTAAATATCTGAATTTTAGTGTAAGAGAAGTGGTAATATCATCTAAATTAAACCTCATAGGCAGACTAACTTTCAATAACAAAAGAAAGAAAACTAGAAATATTAATTAGCTTGGATTTTATGAGAATGTGAGCAGCCTAATCAACAAGAACTATATCCAGACTCTAGAATACGGGGAAATGGTGATAGAAGCCTAATGAAAACACCATGAAAAGCAGTAAGGATGACACAGGCACAGTTTCGCATACCACTCATCTTCAACTGGTAAGTCTGGCAAAAACTTTTTGAAGACATTCTATGTTAAGTCAGTTCTGTAAGTGAGAGGTTCAGACACAAACCTTTGAAGTTTTAATAGCATCTTTCAAATGCTGAAGAGCCAGGACCCGCACAGCAGGCTGAGGATGATTCAAACTAAGCAGAAGGGAGGTATCAGAGACTTCCAGAAACTGAAATACAGATTTCACAGTGACCCCATTGCATGTTAAAAGTACTTTAAATATACATAAGGATAATGGGAGACATTATTATGGCAATTTTTTGCCAGGAGAAAACCTGCACAATCAAGACCTAGAAAGTTAAATTACAGTACAATGATATTGTAAAACTGTTTTAAATTATTAAATTTCTTCACTATTGCAGACAGTTTTGGAACATAGCTTGAAAAGTACAGTAAGCCACAGACACCATTATGTCCTAGAAAAGCATTACGCTTATCTAAGGATTCTGAGAAAGCTCTAGTGACAATGTCAGTGTGACAGAGCACAGATAGAAACTGCTAAAAAGGCATCCCTGCTAGTCCAATTGCGTGCACTTATCTCAGGAACCTTAGAAGCTGGAAGAGAGTCATATGCCTTTGTTCTGCATGCCTTGTGTTTCTGCTAATCCACTTGTTACTCAGACACAGAATCTGCGCCTTTGTTAAATCAGTACAAAAATACAGGAAGCGCTTCTTTATGTAGTTTGTCATGTTTTCCTAAGTGCTTCCAGTCTTTCAATCACTGCAAACAACAGCCATAATACTAACAGCTCTTATAATAAATTCCTTGGCCAGATATGTTGTAGTAATGGTTATTCTGTTAGGCTGAGTTTCAATTGCTCTTCAGAAATGGCACAGGAAGAACACTGTGGTCACTCTATTCTTCCCTGTTACCGACTGCAAACATTCATAAAATCAGTGCAAGGAAAAGGACCAAGCCATCTTCTCTCAACAGTGATAAAGCTGTTTCTCAGCTTTCCCAAAACAGACACCTCTGCCACTGACAACATCCTTAAGTAAGGTGAAGCCTTGCTGGGCACCACTGTGTCGTCACTATTGACCACTACAGTGTATGTAGTGGCCATGTTTCTAAGGAAAAAAATTATTGGTAGCAATTGGAGCAGGTGGAAATGTATAAATTTTAAGCAGGGGAAAAAAGCTCACACTAACGAGTCCTTATGATAAAAAAAATTTAAAAGACCTGATAGCTTTTGTTTTACCACAGTTTTGACCAAGCTCCCCCCCAAAATATTTAATCAAGTTAGAGTGGTTTTTTTCTTTCTTTTTTTTCTTTTTTTTGTGGGAATGGTAGACAATTTGTTTACAAGGAGGAATAAAGAGCAGAACTCTGTCAAAAATCAGCCTTCTGATAGTATAACCATATAAGATCTAGGATCACAATCCCATCTACCTTGTACTTGCCACAGCTTAATGAAAGAGAAATAAATTGATGAAAAAGATTTTGGTCAGCTTCATCTGTGCAATCTTCCAGGTGCTTCTCCAACACAGAGTCTAAGGCTTTAGGATACCTGCCAAAAGACAAAACCATCAATACTTTCTGCAGAGGATTATAGAAAAACCTGTATTTACAGGAGAAATACAGGGAAAACCAAGGAAACTGAATGCACATGCATTCATCCAAACCAGCTATTTGAAGTAGTTTTGCAAAGGCAATAAACCATTATGTCTTAACACAGATTAATGATTTGCAGACCACTAGGAGACATAATGAGCAGAGAAGCTCATGCTACAAAGTAAAGAGCTGTACAAAGCCAGTAGGTCTGCATCCATGTATTACAGTGATAACAAAATATGTAAGGATGATCAGTAAAACAAAATTTGGACAGAGACTAGGAGTCAGTTACTGCTTTTGTATCTATTTCAGCAAGAGTATTGTGCTTACTACACCCAATAATCCAAGATCATTGCTGATATCAACACTTACAGACTGTGGGTCTGTCACAGAAAAATGCAACTTACTTTCTCTCAAGAAGTCTGATGAGAGGAAGGATCTTTTGATTGAGTGCAGCCATTTTGGTGGGATTAGATTCAATCTCTGTACCACAGGAGATAAACTCTTCAAGAAACTTGCTAAAATTACAAACAAAAGGAAAAGCCACCATGTTTTCCATGGTACCTTTTTCAGTACTGTTATAAAGCACAGTGCTTAACAGATTAGGATTAATATACATTATTTACTGCAAGTACAGATTTGCTGCTGGCCTCAAGTTCACTCTGTCCCACAACTATTCCCACAAATGCTAAATGAATGGCTCTTCTGGGTTACCGAATGTTTAAATTTCAAAATCCACATCTGGACTTGAATTATGAACTCAGAAAAACATACTCATATAATGCTAATGCCATTGTCAGGAATTATTTATTTTTAAACCAGAAGTGACTGCAGTACTGCATAAGAAAAACAACTGAAGTCAACTCACGAAGCCAACAGGGAATCTAAATCCTTTTCCAGTGGTATACTCTCAAGAATATTTTGAAGATGCTTGATATAAATGTCATTTTCTGTCTCCTCAGATTCTTCTTGCTCCTCTAAGGACAATCATAAAAGATGAACTATAGTTAGATAACAGCCCCCTCATACTGATTAAAGCAAACAATTTCTACAGGCATCATCCTCTGGTGAACCAAGCACACAACTTGAAAACCACAGTGCTCATCGAGCACTAACTCTCTGTGATCCATTAGCAATACTTTATACCGATGTCATTAAAATGCCAAAGCCTGGATTGCTGCCAACAAATTCAAGGATGCTTTGGTATGTTCCAGACCTGCTGCTAAAAGCTGTGCCAGCAACTTCCCTAGAGCATTCCTTGGTGTGAATCTGAACCTTTTTAACAAAGCAGCTTTCCCAGTCATGATTTAGCATTACAATGCCACAGTGCAAACAGACTCTCTAGCACAGACACAGGCTACAAATGCATGCCAGCCAGCCTCACTGCCCCAGACTGTTCCCAGGAACATTTAATTCACTGGGTAAACACAGTTATCCCCTAATTAAACCACATATGGAGTAGATGCAATCTACCCAAGATTTCATAGTACTACAATACACCTCTAAGAAGAAAAAAAAAAAAGAAAAAAGAAAAAAAAAAGCAAACACAAAAAAGCTCAATCAGGTCTTCACAGGTACTGGCACAGTTTCTATGGAAGAAGCAATTACACAGCTGCGACATTTACCACAGTTACCCATCCTTAAGCCTGATCCAAGTTTTACAAAAAATCTGTGCTAACTTACCTGGATCACTTTTCATGATGGTGTGAACAAGGTGAGGCAACAGGTAGCGGAGGAGAGGAGAGATATCATAGCCTGCTGATAGGCCTCGCAAAAGTGTTACCAGTTCTGGGGTTTTGCACAGATAATTGAACGGCCTGCACAATTGAAAGGGGGGAAAAAGAAAAGTATGTATGCTCATCTGGGTAACAAACACTTTCAAAACCATGCAGACTTCATGAGGATTCAATTTCCAGCATCAGGGAGCAGCTCCATTGTAAACAAACACTGAGAAGATTCAAAGGGCTCCACTTAATGCCAGATGTTTATTGGCAAATTTAATATCCAAAAAGAAAAGAGGGTACTGCCAGCCATGTTGAGCACAGCTGCTGCAACGGCATAGTGAACCTCCCTATGTTTTTTGCAAAGCTGGTAATAAAAGGAAAAATACTTGTATGAATTACAGGAAGAGATAGCCTCATACTGCAAGGAGCATATCTATCCCCTAGAAGCAGCAAAAGGGACAAGAAGTAATCGTGCAATGACAGATCCTCTGAGAAGAAGCCATTTCCCTTTTGGCTCACACAAAGCTTCATCTTGTCTCCTTTTACACCCACCTGGCTGGATGCTGTGTAATACATCAACCCCACACCTGCACTTTTTAACCTCTGGAAAGTAATCACTCTATATATCGCTCATAAGATTTTTCCTGTTGGAATACTCCTCTCTGCCAGCAAGCAAATGCCCTGTAGCATGTGGGACTATGTTCACATGCACGTTACCAGCACAAGCCAACTGTGGCAGATGGATGGGAACCTACCACACGAGCCTCCAGGAGAACACCTCACCTGAAGTGAGACCAAACAAGTGGTGGTATAGAAGCACTTATGCTTCAGGTGTTAAACTACACCAGCTCAAAGCCCTTCCATTGAAGGGACAGAACTTCTTTGCACTTTCCAGAAAACCCCTTACTTGACAGGGCTCAGATTTGCACACTGACATCAATCCCTTACTAAGAGAAGAAGCAGAAGGACCAAGAGATGACCAGACTCCACCAGTGAGACTCCTTTGCTGCAGTGAGCATACAAATTTTCAAAGTAAGCCAAAGGAACTTGCAAGCCCTTTGAAATGTCAACTACCAAAACTTCTGACAGGGAAGTATCCCTTTAATGATGAAGATATAAAAATTTCAAATTATCAAAGTGCAGTTTGGAATTTTAGAAAGTGGGAAAATCTGATTCATGTAGACTTACTTTTTCTCAAGTTTATCTCCTTTCTGAGTTTGCAGAAGTAGGTTCAAGCAAGCCAGCCCATCCCTGATTAATGAGGGCACTTTAAATAATGTCTTGCTTATCTGTACCATCAAGGAATGCACCAAAGAAGTCTCCACTGTCACTTTTACTGTCATCTGGCAGATTATCATGTATGTTGCAGCTCTGTAATCCTGTATAGAGGATTTCAAGCCCTAGAAAAAGAGATAAAGGTGAATTTTCAACACAAAATAACATAAAAGAGTACATTAACATAAAAATAATTTTTATTCTGACATCCATGGAATCCCACTATGTTTTTTCCATGTGTTAACGTTTAAGGTATCTATAAACTCAGCTTTCAAGACAAAAAAGCTGTCATGCAGGGTCCACAGATAAAGAGGACATTTATTAACTACTGCTCTGTTTGTTGACAAAGCAACAATCGTGGACAAGAGAGGATATTAAACCAGGCTGTCTACCCTGACACCATTTCCTCATGGTTTAGCATGATAAATCTCAAAGCAAAGGCATTCTTCAAACTGTGTATCCATTTCTCACAGCTCCATTCCTCATGCAGAGTAGAAAACAGTTCTTAAAGTGCTCATCTGAGGTGTGAAAAAACATTATCTCCCATGGACCCCCACCTGCCTGAGGTTTCAAATCAGGCTGAGTGGTACAGTATGTATCACGCAGGATGTCTCTCTTGGATATTATCTGCAGATGCACATCTGCAGAACACAGTACACTTCATCACACAGGAGGGAAACAGAGCTTCACCTACCTTTTGGACATAAGGGAGCAGCAGAGAGACCATAGTGTCTGTTATCCTCTCTGCAGCTCCAAGAGCTGACACAATGGTGGAAGCATAAAACACAAGGAGAACTCTCAATTGAGCTGAGTTGCCGGGACACTCTGAAAAGACCTGGATCACAGAAAAAAAATTGGTTGTTCAGACATCAGGGCAAGTGGAAATGCACATATGGCTTCCCTCAAAACACCAAAATCTTAGAACTCTGGCCTGCAAGCTCCAGCAGCTCCTGCTGGCACAACTGAAGTCATCTCCTCTCACAGCAGCAACCCTTGCCAGAGGTTATTGCTCCTCCTCACAGACACAGCAGATGGAAATGGGTGTCAATGTAGTTAATTAGAATAAGGCAGCCAAAATCACCTGTGATCCTGGTGTACTGCTCAAGACTCAGAGCTGGACAGCCAAGAAGCTAAATGGTGTTATGTTTAACACCTCCTTCTACGCCTGTGAATAAACTCTGTTACTGTGTCTGCTTTGCTTAGTTTGACAGCAGATGCATCCCAGTTCTCTAAATAACTGGATCTGTCATACATCTTACCCTTCTGAGACTACACAACTAGCCCTCTGTTTGACATGAGCTGAAAAAAACCAAAAAAATTGCCCACCTTCTAACATACTCAATTTCAAATTCTCATTAATATTTGAAGACGTGTATTTAAAACATCCATGACAGCCCTCAGAAGAGACATGGAAATTCAGAGGACAGTTAAAGACTAATAGCAGGAATGTTTATGGAAGAAATTAAGACAGTTAAGTACCCTGAGACAACACAGTAAATAATACAGTATGGCCAAATTATTTTATCATGGCTTATTGCTTCTCAGCCACTTCCTTATAAGAACTTCTGACAGACTGTCATCTTCACAAATTATAATAAAAGAAATCCTCATATTGTTTACTGATAAATGGTTTTACTCTTTGATATGCAGTTCAAAATATTAATAAATAGCACACTACTATAAAAACACGGGGAAGACAAAGTGACAACAAACAATGCTCTAGAATAAATGAACAACCTTCACAGATTTTGCCACCAGCCTGCAGATGAAATCCATGAAATTCAGGTCTTTGTAGCAGTGTGTAATGACAGTACCCCTTGCCAGTGGGACTCCAGGTTTCTTTACACAGTGAAAAAAAAGTAAAGTTAGAACACTCAGAGTAAAGCGAAGCACAGAAAGTAAAAATTACTATAATCTCGAAATTAATCCGACTGATCAGTTAACACCATTTAAATTGAAATAAGTAATGGATTGCCACACACTGCTCTAGAATGTTTTGTGCCTACAGATGACAGATGATGAAGAAAATTACATTTAACCTACACGCAAATAAACATAAATTTTAATAATTGATGTATCTTCCTAGCAGTAGCAAATACTTACACCTTAAAAGCATGCTTTAACTTAGCCAAAACAAAGAGTAATTACAGTCAAAGCTTTTTAATATCAACTTCACCTTTAAAGAAAGATAGCAGAAACAACCTGTGGGCATCCAGGCTCCATTCCTGTAATTATACCTTTCAGTACAGTTCTACAACTAACCACATAAATTGGTGGACCATATTCATAAGCAGAGTAGAAGAGTCAAGATATTATTAAACAAAGTCCCTCAAGGTCCTCCCATCTTGCATCTGTTAAGTACTTTACCCGTATTGGATCCATCCAATGCCACTTATGAGTTGGGCTTTTTATATCTAGAAGTTGAATAACTCTCACAAATAGATTAGTCTCATGATACGGTAGAACACAACCAATCAAACTGTCTTGATTGTAGAGATGAATGTGAAATCTAAGGAAAAGAACATACAGATGTAATAAAAAAGTATCTGGAAGCCAAAAAGGAAAAAAGACCCCTCCACATTCTTCTCAGAATACTTTGTTTACTGGCTTTTAAGCAAGACCTGTCATGGTTGTCATACTGACTCAGATCTAGGGTCCCACTACAGTCCAGAAACTCAAGGTAGCCTCTATGTGCTAGAAGAAAAAAATAGTGCTAGCATATTTTTTCCCCTCACTATCAACAATTTTATATATGACTAAAAATTACCTTAATTTCTTCTGCACAAATTTCAATATTAAACCAGATGTTACAATAATCTAGTATGAATCTCTCAGTACAATACAATTATAGAAAAATTGTGATTCAAAGAAGTATGTTTCAGGAAAATCACACACTCTTTCATGATAAGAAGTACTGCACTTTCTGCATTTGGATAGGTTAATTTATATAAATAAATACAACATCACAAAATACTTCATTGTTTTTTTTCTTCACACCTCCACAAAGCCTTGAAATAAGAATAGTTAGGGTTCATGGTTCATTGTTAATATCTAAACTTTGCTATTTTACAAAGCTCACTTCTAAAAGCATATAGAAGTGCCTTTTTATGTGCTCTGTAAGATGCCTAAGGCTGGGCAACTTTGGTGAAAGCCAGGCATGGAAGTAATTGCTTTTATACAAAGTACCAAGACAGATCAAAATAATCACAGAAACTTATCAAAAGACAAAAATCTAATTGGCAAAGAAGAGCATTTGGCCCCATAAGGACTAAGTCTAAATGCACATTATTAACATTTTAACCTATTTTCAGAAAGCTAAAGTAAAATTATTCAAAATTTTTCTCACTGGGGAAAAATAAATCTTGCACTTCTAGCTTTATCTATTGACATGTAGGATATTCAGTGGATTACCTCTGAATCAGCCATTCAAGGCACTTCTGGGCTGGCTTAAGCATAAAGTAGGGGGACAGGTGAATGAGGAACAGTGAAATATTCTTATCCAGCTGCTGATTTACTGCTTTTGTCTGAACACTGCGTTCAAGGCCTTTGGATGTCGAACTAAACAAACTGGACTGGAACTCTTCAAATGAAGGATCAATGCCCATCAGCTCTTCTAAGCCAGTGCATCCTGTGGGGGAAAACAATTTAAAATGGGAGGATTGCTCTTAACACAACAGTTTTTGTTCTCCAATCTTACCCACTTACCTGCTCACTGGTATATCCAACTTTTTTGCTATACTGGTATATGTCATCCTCACCAAGCAAACCAAAACAAACAATAAAGAGGCCTAAGACCAAAACCTTTGATATACTTAAACTATTTCTCAACTGACAAAGAAAAACAACATTAGCAACTATCAGCAGAGGGCTCTTGCAGCAGTGAAGGCCAGCAGCATCCTGGGTTGTGCTGTCCCTGAAAGCATGGCCAGCAGGCTGAGGGAGGGGGGAACTGTCCCTTCCATTTGTGAGCTGCAGCTGGAGCCCTGTGATGCAATTTTGAGATCATCAGTAGAGGAAAAACATTTCTAGATGTGGGTTCAGCAGAGGAATGCTGTGATGGTCTAGGGGCTGGAAAACAACATACAAGGAAAAGGAGGAACTGTTCAGCCTGGAGAAGAGAGAGTCAAAAGGAAATCTTCCTGCTGTCTGCAGCTACTTAACAGGATATAGTGTGGGTTATCAAGGAGATGGAGCCAGACTCTTCTCAGAGATGCACAGTGGAAGGATGGGAGATGCAAGCTGGAACACAGGAAACTCAAACCCAATGTATAGATTTTATTTTTTCTAACAGTGGAATGATCAAATACTGGATCAGAGGTCCAATATTGGATAAGAGACCATAAAAACTTCACCCTCAAACTCAGCCAAGCAGTTCTAGAGTAACTATTTAAGAAAGTAAAAAAACACACTGTGCTGCATCAAAGATATATGTCTACAATCCTGATACTTAAAATGAACACATGATATCAATCTATATGGTTTTAGAAAACAGCTTTCTTATTCAACAGTATCAGATTCCTGGATAAAATTTTACATAAAAATGGAAAGGGATAGAGCATAAAGAATTTGAAGTGTGCCAACACTGCAAAGGCTACTGTCACTTCACAATATTTGTGACCATAATGTTACCCAAGAGCAGGGCATCAGTATGTTTTCATGAAACAAGAATTCATGTCAGAAGGCACATTGCGAGATTTCCAGTCCCAGGCTCTGCTCAAAGCAGGGTTAAAAGGGTCTCCAAAATGGGACCAGGTTGCTCAGGTCATTATCCTGTCAGAGTTTTCAAAAAAGTCACTTTTTTTTTCCCAAACACAGTTTCCCCAGACAATCTTGTTAACTGCTTGACTGTCCTCATACTGAAAAAAGCTTTTCCTTCTATCCAGTTTTAACTCCTATTCTTTCAACTTATTCTCACTGCCTCCTGCCCTCCAGCCATACACGCCTAGTGCATCTTCTGGGAACCTCCTCAGAGGTAATGGCAGGCTCCTATGAGACCCATCCAAAGCCTTCTCTTCTCCAGACTGAATGAGACTAGAGACATTCCTCTCATCAACTCTCCCTTATTGGGCAAATTCTCCAGTCCCTGAGCATCTCGGTGATCCCTGACTCTTCCCCATCACCTTACCCGTACGTGCCCAGAAATGTGCTCGTAGAGGCACTGCTCCCTGGTTTTCCCAAGGACTGGAGTGATGCTGACTAGCCAGTAGCATCTTGAACTATTCTTTTGGCCTTTTTTGAATACGGGTTTGCCTTTCCTATTTATCTTTATCTGTTTTTTGAAGTGTTTTTAAAACCAGTGGTATCTAAGCAGCCAAACTCACCGATGGCAAAAAACGTGTCCCTGTCAATAGTCGCGGCTTCCTTGCAGGTGAAGAGCAGCGATGCCACCTCGCTGCGGTCCAGGAGGCTGGGATCGTTCTGGGGAAGCGCCAGACGCTTCAGCTGCTCCGCCAGGGACGTCATGGCTCCACGTTTCGGGGAAAGGAGCCTCCGGAGAAAACTGGGGGAAGAANCCGCGCCCCGCCCCGCCCCGGCAGCGGCCGGCGAGCGGCCCGGCGGGAAAGGGGCTGGAGCTGCCTGGCCAGAGCTGCGAGACGTGAGCCAGCAGCGTGTCCAAGGGGCTATGGCACCCTGGCCTGTGTCAGGAATAGTGTGGCCAGAAGGACCAGGGAAAGGATCAGATCCTGTGTCCAGTTCTGTGCCCTGCAGTACAGGAAGGACATGGAGGCGCTGGAGCGAATCCAGAGAATGGCTACAGAGCTGGTGAAGGGTCTGGTGCACAAGTCCTGTGAGGGGCAGCTGAGGGAGCTGGGGGTGTTTAGCCTGGAGAAAAGGAGGCTTAGGGGGACGTTGTCCTTCTCTACAACTTCCTGAAAGGAGATGGTAGCCAGGTAGGAGTTGGCCTCTTCTCCGAGCAACGAGTGACAGGACTAGGGGAAATGGCCTCGAGTTGTGCTTGTTTAGATTGGATGTTAAGAAACATTGTTTCACCATAAGGATGGTCAGGCATGGGAGCTGAAGGGAAGTGGTGGAGTCACCATCTCCGGAGGCAGTTAGACGACACGTAGATGGGGGATTTAGGGACATAGTTTAGTGGTGGGCTAGGCAGTGCTGGCTTAGTGGTTAGACACAATGATCTTAGAGGTCTTTTCCAACCCAAATGATTCTATGATTCAGCTGAGTATGTGCCACCTCCAGGAGTGGCCATGCCGGCATGTGGCTGATGTCCGTGAGGAAAGCAGCTGTTGTGGCCACTGTGGATGGTGTCACCCATCCAGGCAGGTGCCTCGCAGAGCGGTGTCCCTTTGGAGGCATCACGCAGGTGTGGGGCAGGCCCAGCCTGCCCGCAGTGAGGCAGCAACCAGTCCAGGTACCAGCCAGGGTGGGAAGGCAGCAGTAGTGGAGAGATGGAGACACCTCAGCCTGGCAGGGCTGCTGCTGGCTTTGTGCTGAGCCCAGCAGCCTGGGCTGGGAGTGGGGATCCACCAAACATCTCTTCACAGAGAAGAGATGGAACAACTAGAGCAACTAGGGTTGTTCCACCTTAAGATTTTTCCATATCTGGAGTGCGTGGAGTTAGGGAAAGTGCAGGACTCCCATGAGCAGAAGGTGTTGAAAGCTGCAGTGATGTGTGTGGGCTAGATCCTAGCTGCAGAACCATAGAACAATATAGACTGGAAGAGTCCTCTAAAAGCCATTTGATTCAGCCCCAGAGCAGGGCCAGCTTAGAGCATTTTGCTCATGGTTTTGCCTGGTTGTGTTTGGAATATCTCCAAGGGTGGAAACTCCATGGCTCTCATCCAAGATTTGGTTAACATCAGATTAAAAATAAATTTCTGATGTGAAAACCTGTGATGTCTCCCATCAGTTTGTGTTCAACGTTGCAGGGTTTTGCACCTGGAAGTTGGTGCACAAGGCCATAAAGGGAGCGTGGCTTGTGACAAACCAAGAAAAGCCTAGCAAAAAAATCAGAAATAAAATTTATCCCAACTGATGTCAGCAGATGGACGAAATGATACCAAAGATAATACTTCCAGCACCAGTTCTGTAAAACTATTTTCATATATTGTTGAGAAGCTTCACAGCTATGACAGAAATAACAGATTTGTTTGTAAGGCTGCTGTATTTGGCAATCATTTAACATACAGTAGAAATACGAAATGCTGATAAAAGTCTGGGATTGCAGAGATTTATTTAAATGCTTCATTTTATCCATTTTAAGTGTCCCCTGATTTCAACATTTTGTTATTCCTGTCTGATTTTTCTTTGCTTGGGTTAAACCATTGTAGGTGTGGCAGCAGAGGGAGGAAATGCAGCTGGATGTCCATCCGACTCTGTGCCTGATGATATTTACCAGTGCCTTGTTAGAGAGTGTGTGTTAACTCTGTGTCATGTTCCTTCTGACATGGTATGATCTGATGTAATCACAGCAATTGCTGAGCTGGTAAGAGTTGCTACCACTGCAGTGTCAAAGTGTTTGTAGGATATAACTGATTTAACAGGAATTGATATTATTTTTCTGATGGTTCTAACACTTGAGATTCTGATCACCTAGCAAAAGAGCTGGCTGGGAGTGGTGCAAACCAAAAGGCCAGTTTTATTGCACTTTTTCACATTCCTTGTGGCTTCTCTGCGTCCTTTTCTTTCATGAAACTTTCATGTGACCTTACTTTTAGCATAACTTAAAACCTACAGAAACATGCATGTTTCTGTGCCTAAAAATACCAAACATTAAAGTATCTAGAAAATATTATTGCAAGGGGCAGAAAGTTGGTTCTAAACCAAGAAAACTAGTCTTGTTTGTTTGTTTGTGTTTAGCAATGGGGTTCATTATTTAAATACTCTAGCCAGAAAGATAAACTGGAAGTTGGAAATGCTGGAATGTGTTCAGGTTCTGTTTTTTTCCCATGGAGAGCTGCAAAACTTTTATACCTTTGTGCTTTTTGTTCCATCCTTGTTTGGTTCCAGAGTAAAGCTGGAATTTCCTTTGGAAGTTAATTGGAGGAACAGAGACACCTTCTGCAGAGGGAAAACCATTTTTTCTTGGTTTGATTATAAACAAGTGTTTTGTGGAAAAATATTAGCTCAGAAAGTTTATTAGGAAATATGCTTAGCTGGCATTGTAATTAGCCAGTGTTGAAGCTGAGCCTCATGGAGATTTGCTCCATGCTGGACTCTAAAAGGGGCTTTTTGGAACTGAAATCCAAACCTGTTTCAGGTAGTCCCTTTATTTTCTCATCACATGGATGGTCTGTGTAGGTGAAATTCTCATAGCCACATTGCAGCTGAGGTCACCTCTGCTGATGGCTACTATTAAACTGTAGGCACACAGGTTGTGGTAATTGGGAGTGGGGCTGCGGCTGAGCCTCATCCCCAGTGGGCTACAGCTGTGAGGAGCAGGTGAGCAGCATTGAAGGTAATGAGACCTGGAGTGCCCAGGTGCACTGACCAATCACCAAAGGGAGCAGAGGGCACACAGGTGCAATGCATAAACATGAGGGGTAGAAAAGGTTGGGCTAAAGAACAAGAGGAGCAGAAGCTTGTACCCTTTTGAGGTGACGTTGTTCTGTATGGGCAGCTACTTGAAGCCTTCTGATGTGGTATGGTGTTGCTCTGTTTGGGTGAATGCTTAAAGCCTTCTGAAACTGTATGGTGGCTGACTCAACTGCAACTTTAAACTGCATTTGAAAGAATCTATTGCCTGTTAAAATTCTTAGGGTCTTAGAATATAAATTGTTATATGCTAATTTTTAATTGGGGAAAAAGGTGATCTGTTTCAGACATTTTCTGTAAGTTATTTACTTGTAAGTATTGGCATGTTTGAAAAGGTTTGATTGAGAAAGGTAAACACTATGAAATGTTCTTTGTTTTTGTAGAAGTACCACTACTAAGTTTGTGGTACTTCTAGAGAAAATATAATGGATTTCTTTATATTGATAGAGGTCTAGTCTTTATATTCCTTTTCTTCCTACTCACCTCACCAGCTATACATTGAGCAGAGCTTCATCTACCTTGGTAAGTAATGCAACCCAGCAGGAAGAGATTTGTAGAACGAAATGGTGCTGAGGAACCCTTATCACACTGTGTGCATTTCAGAGGTTTTATGCAGACCAGATCTCGTTCTGTCTGATCAAACCCCTGTGAGTTGCATTCCTGGAATGCATCTTTCTGTTGTGGCGTCATTTGTAAGCAAGAGGTGGGAGGAATTTCATGTAGAGAGGCAAAAGGAATTTCTTCTGATTTAAAAAAAAAGGGAGTGCTCAGTAGTGTTCAATTGTAACATGTCAGAATGAATGTGAAGGAATTGAGTGCTGTCTATGCAATTTACTGTTTACGTACTAAATTACAGTGCTTGTATTAAATGCTCTTAAGCATTCTCAAATTTTTATTAATTAATATGATACTTCTTTTTTCCTTCTTGCACCACCTTCTGTAATCTAGTGAGCCACCATGATAAACAGTTCTGAAGGAGATAGAAGAAAGCCACCTTCCCTGTGCTTCCCATCACTTGCTAACAATCTTGGTATGTTCCCTGACATTTCCCCATGCTATTTCTAATTGGGAATGTGACTGGCATTTAAAATACAATCTGATTGCAGCATAATGAAGTAATATTAGAACCTTTCTAGGACATGCAGATTGTCACTTTTTCAGAGTGTATGAAGTTCTTTAATGTTTTAAGCAAAAGTAGATGTTAACAAATCCATGTGTTTAGTATGGGTTTGTGGCTGCTAATTGAACTGTAAACCAATCTGTGTTTCAGAGCAGTGGCTTGAACATCTTGTTCACCCAAGGTAATCTCATTGTCAAGGAATATATTGTGTTTTGCTGTTGTTTTTAGGAGGCATGCTGAAGTTTTGTAGTTTGGGAGACTGTACAGTTAAATCTGCTACTCTGAGTATTTGTTCTTAACTCATGTACATATCTGCTTCCTATTAGAACATTATCATTTATAAGAATGCACCTGTGGTCTCTGAATTTATAGAGTTACTGTAATTATCAGGAAGAACAGTGCTTTATTGTGTTCTTTAGGCTGCATTAATATATTTTTCTCTATTTTCAGTTCTTTCTGTACCCTGTAACAATGCAGCAATCGCCCTTCACCGGTGGGCATTGTGAAATGATGAGGCAGTACCTTTCTGCAGGGTACACATTGATAAGGCCTTTTGACCATTATTCCCTTGGCTAAGTTTTGCTGAAAGCAAAGAGATAGGAGCTGTTTTGTCCTATAGCAATGCACAGATCTAAAATGAGGGAGGTAAGATTTATTTTCCTTGTCTGCTTTATCCCATGAGGGCTTGATATTTTTACACTTGCATCAGTGAAATTCAGGAGTAATTCTGATGAGGTCAATGAAGCTGTATGAGTGCACAGCTGGGGTAACTGGAGGCAGACACAGTCAAGCATAATTCATAGAATCACTGAATGGTTTGAGTGGAAGAGGCCTTACAGATTATCTAGTTCCAACCTCCCCACCGTGGGCAGGGACACCTTTCACTAAACCAGGTTACTCAGAGCCACATCCAACCTGGCCTTTAACACTGTCAAGGCTGAGGCATTTACCACTTCTCTGGGGAACCTGTTCAGTGCCTCACCACCCTCACATATAAGGAATTTCTTCCCAACATCTAATATAAACCTACCTTCTTTCAGTTTGAAGCTATTCTCAATGTCCTGTCACTACAGTTCTTGACAAAGAGTCCCTCTCCTGCTTTCCTGTATCCTCCTTCAGATACTGGAGAGTTGCTGTTAGGTCTTCACGCAACCTTCTCTTCTCCAGGCCAAACAGCCCCAAGTCTCTCACCTTATGTCCTGTTATCAACTTTGTGGCCCTCTCTGGATTTGCTCCAGCAGTTCCATTTTCTTATGTTGGGAACACCAGAGCTGGATACAGCACTCCGTCTGAGGGTCTCATAAGTGCAGAGTAGAGGGGCAGAATCCCCTTCCTTGCCCTGCTGGCCATGCTGCTTTGGATGCAGCCTGGGATTCAGTTGGCTTTTTGGGCTCTGAGCACACGTTGCTTGGTCATGTTGAATTTTTTTGTCAGCTCTCACCACTCAGTGGTGACTGAGGTTACAGAGAGTTGCAGTTCTCACTGCTGGATCGGGTCTGAAGGGAGAATAATTCTTGAGTTGAACTGAAGGGCTGGCAGGATTTTCCTTGCTGGGCAGTGCATCCAGCATGTCATTGACTTACTGACCACTGTGGGAGGCAGTGTTATGTTTTCCTGGATTTCCTTGAAAATCTACTGTCAGTTGCCCCAGCCATAAATTCTCATGTTTAGCTGCATTCCAGATCTAATAATAAATAGAAACCCTTTAGACAGGGTGGCGGAAGCTATTTCAGGAATTTGACTGTATTAAAGTCTTTCTGACATGGTAACATAGACTAAAGGCTTTTGAATCAAAATTGCTGTAAAGGAAGCTTTTCAATATATATTCTACATAAGGAGAAATAAACCCAAAATATGCAAACTAGCTTCAGCTAGACACACACAAAGAAAGCATCATCTTGAAAGGAGTAGGCAATAGTCATCTTTGTAAATCCATTTTTATCCATTTGAGATAGTCTAGTTTATCCTAGGAGCATCAGGGAGACAAATGGAGAAGGTAAATGATGGAGGAAAAAAGCTATCCTCTCAGTGCTGAGCTGGTTGATGAATTGTGGCTTTTTTGTTTGCGTAAAAAGTCAGCTAGAAAGTTGGATTATAGAGACTGTGTAATAGTTGCAGTGAAAAGTAGGAAAATGTCTCATGATTGCTGTGAATATATAGTCCTTTGTCACGCTCTGATGTTTCTTAGCCTGGGGAGTACAATACTGGGTGTATAAATTAACTGTTTATTATTATGAAAAGGTGCCTGTACCAGACAATCTGCTGAGAGGGTAGGTGTTATACATCTACTTTGTGGTAGTTGTGAGTCACATTGTTTAATGCATTGGGAGAACTTGGTAATTGAAGTGTGGCGATGTGGCCACTGGGGACTTGGGTGTAATGAACAATAAGGAAAGTGTTGTGTACTAGACATGTCTCATCGTTCATAGTAGGGCTGTAAACAGGAGAAGAGACAATAAACTGAAGGATGGGAAGGAGGAAGAAGTGATCAATAGGGGACATTCTTAACACACTTTTCTTACTGCAGTGTACAGTCTTGCTTTCACCTCCTTCAGTTGCCTGTTAATCAAGCAACTGACAGGTATTGGAACAGCAGCAGATCTCACTCACCCATTTCTGACCTGTAGTTGTTCAAACCTCTGTTTGCTTGTCAGCCAGCCACCTTCTGTGTTTTTTTGAAAATGTTAAGATGAATCACAGCTCTTTGCCTGAAGAAGGAATAGTGTTGTTCCTATCTGGATGCACTAAATACAAATTTCAGCCTTTTTCCCAGGCTGGCCATTGAAGTCTGTGCTGCTTTCATTTCTTCATTTGTCCCAGTCACTGCCAGTCCATGGGCCTTTTCTGTAACTGGTGGATATACTATTTCAACTACAATGAGCTCACAACTTTATATGATAATTCCTGAGAACAGGTATGATCCACATTCAGTAGCACCGAAGAGAATGTTTATTTGCTGTTTTGTTGTTCAGTTATATTCAGTTACGTATTTTGTTTATTCGTGTTCTAAAGTTTAATTATTTTGCATATTTTTTTGTGTAGGAATGAGTTATGTGTTTATGTAATGCCTGGCACAGTGGCACTGTAAACACTGTGAAAAACAGAACATTTTAAAATGTTTGTGTATGTATATATGCATACATATATGAGAGATATTAACATTGTTATATTTTAAAAGTATTAAAGAGTCAGTGCATTTTCATAATATTGACTCACACAGAGTATCTTCAATCACAAAAATCTTCCAATTTTTTCTCTGTTTCAGTGCCATTTAAAAAAATGTTTGGCTTTTGTATTTTCTTTAATTGTGGATTGGAAACTGTTCATGCATAAGAATGTATTGTGGGGATTCTTGGAGGGGGAAATTAGAAGAAATGGTGTGTTAGATGGGGTGTGCATCTGAGTTTTACTAATAAGCCTACATCTCCAGATTTGCTGATTACTAGAGGCATCATGTTTTCAGATTTAAAATAGTGGCCCTGCTGTCTCTGTGCCTTGCATGAAGTAGTCTTGACAACTGGCAATGTTCTAATAACTGCTAACAGCTCTTACTGACAAGTGTATGTCAGTGGTTTCTCTTCTGTGTCTCTTACTCTCTGACACTCTGCCTGCACTGTCCATATTGGGGACTTAAGGGAGTTCTCTGCAGAGAAACTACTTCAGAGACAACTTAGAGACCCTGTGACATCAGAGGCAATTCCTTGGATACACAGAGATGAGAGTACTATTTCTACACAATGCTTGACAGGCACTTAGTGTAGGGCCAGGAAGACAGTCTGGGCTTGAACATGTGGTGGAGAGGAGTGTGGAGCACTGAGAATTAGGTGCTTCTGGCACTGATGCTGATATATTTATTTTAAATAAGCCTGGTGGCAAAACACTTCCTGCTGTGATACTCTCAAGTACTGTATGGGAGAGGTTACACTTCAGGATCTTTCTCACTTTACTTACAGTGTGATCCCTTTGGTCTGTATTACCTGCTGATTCTTAATGGTATGGTGATGTATGTGGCTTGTTTTAATTTGCAGAGGGGCAGAAAAACACTTTAAGCTATTTATGACTAATTTAATAGAAAGTCTAGTCTGTAACACATTTAATGACTTGTGTGTGTGAA
Source organism: Ploceus nigricollis (assembly GCA_013399945.1). Taxonomy (NCBI): domain Eukaryota; kingdom Metazoa; phylum Chordata; class Aves; order Passeriformes; family Ploceidae; genus Ploceus; species Ploceus nigricollis. The sequence goes on from VXBC01013375.1 coordinate 20,882, forward strand.
CTGAGATGCAAAACATGATGTTATTTCTTGAGCAGAAGATGTAGGTGTTATGCAACTGCTGGGCTGCATTGGAAGCCTTTAGTGCTTTTCTTTACACTGTGTATGAATTGTCTTCCAATTCAGAACCCATTTATAATTACTTAATTTATACTTTATTTAGACTTAGTTGTAGCGCAGTTATCTTAAAAAAATGTTAAGATCACGATTTAATTAATGGTGGACTGTGCCAGAGTTAAGTTTTCCAAGCTGTTTTGTATGTATGAGAATGCAGCCTTTATTTGCATAGTCACAAAATTTTTTTCCCAGAAATTGTTCTTTGTTCAGTGTACTGCATAAGCAGTGCTCAACACCATTATGGTTTTTCTTCTTTGTTCAGTGAATGTCTGTTGCACTCAGCTGGAGCATGTTCTCAAATACATAATTTATGGTCTTCCCCTCTGGTCATCACAGTATTTGTACTTGTCTTCAAGTATTCCAGATTTATCTGGTATTTGATTTTCACACACTTCCTTATACTTCACAGTATTAGTATTATTCCTGGTCGGTAGAAAGAAAACTGAGATACATGCTCCAAACTGTATATACTTCCATTTCCCTATACAGTGGATAGTTTTAGGATAATGAATGCTGCTAGTATGGAGTTTGTCCCTTATATGCTTTACAGAGTACAATCACATACTGCAATTTTCCCCACTGAGTAAGCTTGATGGTTTGAACCTTTAGGCCCAGCAGAATCCTAAATTTTTCTGGTATTTCCATCATGCATTGTTTTAAACATTCTCTCCTGCAATTGGAAGTGCAGTGATGCTCCTAACTCCCACCACTGGTACTTTCACAGTAAAAAACCAGGCCCTACAAATTTAGGGCCTGAACAGCCTGATCTTCCATAGATCGTCTCTGTGTCAAGGTTACGAATGAAAGTGGTACAAGAAGAATCACTGAGCCATGGGGAGCAAATGAAAAAGTGTCATGGTGTTCTAGAAGAACATTCATGACAAAATCATTTCCCCTAGAGAAGCCTTAGATATATTTGAGTCCATTCTTTTGAATTGCAAAATGAGGTTTCTGCAGAATGTTTTTATCGGGGAAGATGTGTTTAGATTGTATCTACTGAAAAATTAATGTGGGAGTTTGTATAAATACATGTGGAACCTTACAGCCTGTAGAGGTAATTTCACCTTTGTTGCTGACTCCACCTCCAGTAACTGTTTGTACGAACTGAAAAACTACCTAGAACAGCTTCTGGCTTAGGAAAAAGCCCCACACATGTTGAATTTGGTTCAGCTGTGAAATTCTGGAAGATCACAGCTATTCCAAATTTAACTATGGGACACAACAGAGATCTAGACTGCCCTTTAGCCAATTTATTGTAGAAATGAACTAGTTTCAAAGTGAAGAAACATTTAAATGCTCTCCTGTCCTCCTTTGCTTTTGCTTAACTGAACTTAGTCAGGGAGAGAGGTTAGCTGGTTAAGAAACAAAGAACTTGTCACATTCAGAGGGATTGAAAATAGACAAGAGCCTTCACCATGAATAGGTTATTGCTGGTAGATCTCAAGAGCAGGCTGATACTGGAAAGTGTGTAAAACTGATACTTATTTCTCCTGACATAAGAATGTCTGAAGTTGGTGAGAGGGATCATAGCTGGAAGGAAACAATTGTTTTTAGAACTGGAATTGGAAAATTCAGGCCTTGTTGCCTTTGCATCAGACATGGCATGAACATTGCTCATTTTCTCAGTGCTAGTTCTTAATGCAGCTGAGTGTCAGAGTAAAACTTTGTTGGACAGCATGGAAGGACAACAGTTCTGGAAAAGGAAAACTTGTGCTATACATAAAGAACATGTTATCCCTGTTTGGCAGTAATTCAGGTTATGCCTAATGCTGCTGTATGCAAGGATGGATTTGCTGCTTTTATTAATCTCTGTATCACTTCTGTGGAATGAATAATAAGTAAGATAGTATTAATTTTTATAAACTGGCAATTTGTTCAACCAGGTTGCCTTCTTGACTGTGTAACTTGAGTATCATTGATGTTAGTGATATTACACCAGTGTATCTGGAAAAAGAAATGAGGGCATTGAGACTGCAACTTGTCAAAGGTCAGTCAGTCAATGTGTACAAATGCTGAGTTTAGAACGCAGCAGTTCCTGATATCCTGTGCCCATAATCTTTACCTCATACCTCAGTGATTTAAAACCTGTGGCCCTCAGATAATTGTTGTCTGGAAACTAACTTAGTTGATGGTGTTTGTTTCTAGATAAATAAAGGCATATTGTCTTTGCACTCCTTGTCTCACACACACCTCTCTCATTGTGACTAAAACTATTGCTGAATGATGTGGTGCCATGACAGTCTCAGTTAAATCAGTTAAGAGTCACAGGCTGGTCTACAAAGGAATTTTTTTAACTGGTTGTATTAATGAATTACAAATTGTATCGTCAGTTGCAGCTTGCTTGTTGCCCTAGTCACACAGTTTCTTCCTTGCTTAGTATCTCTGTGTGGTAAAGCTAAGCCAGCATAAAATAGGAACATAGGCAGGATTCTGGGAACACATGATGTGTGAAGGTTTCTTCAAAAGGTTTGCAACAGGCCATGCTATACCCCTAGTCCTGCCCCTTGCATTCTCGTTACTGAACCATTTTTAAAATCCTGGATCTGTCTCACCATTTTTTCCACTATTACGCCAGCCCTATTTGTAGTTTCCCCACCTGTTACTGTGTGTATTGCTCCACAACTTCAGTGTGCCAAGACTGACTGCAGTGTGGTATATAAATTACAATATACTTTTCCCAGTTTTTCCTTTGCCCGCTTCTAATCTGTGCAAAGCCTCTATCAAAACTTATGATATTATTTAGTCCCTGATCTAATCTGTCTTTGTGAGTTGCACCTACCCTGACAAGAACTATTAAACCAAAAAGGCACCCTCAAGAGCCTAGCTCAAGGGACAAGGGACTTTGGGTATCGTGGTTCCTTATGAATAGAAATGCATCAGAATGTGAAGTCTGAGGGCTCTTCTCATTCATGAAAGATATGATCTTGTGCAGTGCTGCCTGGCAGTGCCATCACTAGAGGGTTTGCCCAGCTATATTACACCTTTCAGCACTTGCCTTGCAGTTTGTCATTGTTACTATGTATCACAGTACTGCCTAGTGACTCTGGCAGAGACCAGATGTTGATTGATTCCTACTGCCCTGAACCCTCCCTGAGAACCAGGGCCGTCTGCTGTGAAGATGCAGGGCTCTGAGCATGGCCCAACAAACAATGGGAACACTGCCTCCAGGGTACAAGGGACCCTAAATCCCTGACATCCTAGAATAATGCTAGGGATATTTGGGTGCAGACCACACACAGTCAGGAGAGGTGAGCACGGAGGTGAGGGATGTGTGATAGGTAAAGCACACTGTAATCATAATTGTTCTGTAGATTCCTCAGGGCTTTTAGACAGACGAAGCCTATGCTCCTGAGAATTCTTTTCTAGGTGGACATTAGGGACCAGAGGAAGCATTGCTGACACTGTTTCAGAGATGGCAGAGTGCAGCATGATAAGCTCGTTTCTCTCAGTGAGAGTAGTCTAACAAGCTAATACTCAGATTTTTGGGAAAATTTTATCTGAATTTATTTGCTCAAGGTCACATAAGGACATCTTGAGCTGGCATGGTCACACCATGTCTCAGCCCCGTGATTTTCCTTCCGCACAAAGGGTTGGCAAAAGCCGGTGATGTCAGTGCAGTCAGCATTTTCTCCATAGCCCTGAAGCCCAAGTTATGCTTTGGTAGTATTTGTTGGTCCCATAAATGTTTCTTGCTACACTTCATCCATGGCTAAATTCCAGGGACAGAGTAAGTTGTCTCTATATATAGCTGATGAAACACTTTGGGGTCTTCTGACAATGACAGTTGTTACTATGAAACCAGTAAATGAATTTTTTTCTGTTCTTTCTTAATTTTTATTTTCAGACCTGTCATTGGAAATAATATACCTTAAAAAATAATTAGCTACTCTCTAGTTAATGTCACCATGTATGACTAGCATGGAGATTTTTTCAGAGTCAAAGTTTGTGCCTCTTGGTGCTAAACATGCTCAGTGCCCACAGTGCTTTTCCTTAGCTCAGACAAAATCAGGGTTTTGGTTCCCAGATGTATGGCTCTTTTCTCTCTTTCTGTTTTTCTTATGTATGTATTGGTTTCAGAAATATTAAGTGAGTTTAAAGTTTATTCATACTACCTTTACAAAATTAATTTAATTACTTTATTTTCTTCTTACAATATAGTGTGTTTCTTATATTGAAGAAGGCAGGTTATATTTATTGTATTGCAAAAAACCAAACCCCTAAACACCTCTAATAAATGATGAATACATTTTGTAACACACCTTACCTTTCTGCTTAGCTTTGTTAGGGAAATTTATGCCAAATTTTTAACAGAATTCAACATTTTGGCCCAATCTAAATAATAATTTTCTTAAATAATTCAAATGTTGGTTAAGCTTTAAACTAGTGGATATTTGCTACAAGCAAAAATATATTTTATGTACAAGTGACAGTTATGGCATGCTTTGAAAAGAAAAGGCTTTTTGATCCCTGTTTTAAGATTCTATTAACACTTTACACAGAGGAATAGTCACTTAGAATTTATTTTCTTTTACCTTTCATTGACTTCTTTCTTGAGAAAGCATCCTGCTATTCTTTTTCATAAAGAAACAGGCTGTGACTAGGACAAGATGATTACTTAAAGATTCAATGACTGATTGAGCTCTCATAAGGTTCTATATCTTCCTGTGGCCTTTCTGAGACAGTTTTGGTAGATATGAACTATTGTGTTCCTATGCAGAAGTGTTACAGCTGAAAACTAATGGTGACCATTTCCATGTCAGTTGATTGTTTCACAGGCAATTATTTAAATAGAGAAATCTGGCTCATTTCTTATTCTAGGCCTCATTACATTCAAATAGAAGAATAATCTGGTGAAACACTCTTGCAGTGTTCAGCATTTTTGAAGTTTTATTAAAAGTTGTCAGTTTATTCTACAATTCTGTGAGAGGGAAGTGTAAGAAACATGTTGAAGGATTGAAAATCTGAGGAACAGTAAAAATGGAAAGGACAGAGTTCTTGAAAGAATTATATGATGGCTTTTGACAAGTAAATGAATGTTAAATATAAACTCTGTGAAAACCTTCAATTTCATTAAGAAGAATGATAACGATTAATGTCCTTTAGGTAGAAAAGCCCTTTGGTTCTCAAGGAGCTTCATGCAAAGCATACCGGAAGGCTTTCACTTGGGTGGTACTCACTTGTGTGAACTCACAGACCTGCTGCTGCTAGGAAAGATCCGGCCTTTCAGTGCTCCTCATGCATGGGAAGTGGTGCCTGTTTGCCACAGTGTCCTCCTGGGTTCAAGGCACCATTCTCCTGGATAGGCCCTTACTAGTATATATGTTAGCATGAACTACAGCTTGCACTTTTGCAAGACAAAAGTAGTTGACAATTCAGCTCTGCCGTCTCTACTCCTGATCTCCCCCTGTCACCTTATTTTTTCTAGTCTGTTTGGCAGTCATTAATATTATTTTGTCTTGCCCCATTGTAAACAACTTGTGTCATTTCTGCCTTAAATATACTTGCTGCCTCTCAGGTACCTTGCCATGTCAACTTAAGATTCCCTATTCATATGATTCATTGTGTTTCTTTATTTTTCTCTGTTTTAGACTTTTGCCCTTTGATTCCTGCTCAAGTTGCTAATTTCTGTTTTGGTTTTATTTTCTTTCTCTTTAGGCACACATAGTTCATGGCTATGCAACTCTGCCAGCTTTATTTGGGAATAGTCCTAACCTGTCTTGGGTGTGGGAAGAAGCTAGGTGAAGCAAACTGCCTTAGTCATAGTACTGTGCTAGGCGCAGCTTTCCTATTCTCTTGTTGAGCTGAAAGGGGCAGCTCCCTTCCACTACGGACCTCCATTCATATGCTTCTCATTACCATCCACACAGTTAGTTTATAAAATCAAATTAAAGTAGTAAACAAAATACCAGATACTCCTCCTAAAGCTCCATCTATAAATATCTCCCCTGCCTACTCATGCTGTCTGATTAAGAGGCAGTAAGCAGTTAGTTAGAGAATCTAAAGCAGGTCAGATTCCATCAAGATAGGCAGTTGTTTTTTTTTAAATGGGGCTATTCCATTTAGCTTCCTGTTTCATAGGTAAAAAGCCCAATGTTCCCAAAATGCACACTGACAATGTTGAAGGCTCCTATTTTGACATTTTCAGAATTAAGAAGATTTTTCATTCTGAAATGTTTTTTGATCCAAAATGGACTAATATAACCTAGCCAAAGTGGGTCTTGAAACACGTGATTTTTTTAATCTCTCAGACTAGCTGAGAGATACTATAGTTCTGGCTGTTGGTTCCTAGGAACAATTAAGACATTTTATTTGCTTCGTTACCAAGTAGTGTTTATGTACCAAGTAAACATGGAAAAATGAACAGTACCTTTGCAGCAGTGGCTAGCTGTACTTTGAGAAAATCTAGTTCTTTTATGAAAAACTTAATAACCTTCTTCAAGAATTCTAGAAAATTTGGGTAAAATGTCCTTGGATTTCTAGAAATCTCGACATGGGTCTGATTCCAGTCCTAATCCACAGTGTGATTGGATATTCTTTGTCAAAGAAATTCTTTGCCAAAGCACCTCAGTTTTTATTGAATGACTGACCCATATTAGAGGGTGAGGACCAAAAAATAAAATGTGGGTTGTAGCTAATACCTCCCTGTATGAAGCCATCCATACCTGTAAGGCTCACCTGTATGGCACAGTGGGGACTGGTGCAGAACCACTTCCATCCATGTAGATCCCCAGACACAGCAGTGCCAGGAAAAGGCACAAAGCTGGTTGCAATGGCTCCCATCTAATGAGGGAGTGCGTGGAAGGTTGCAGGTTTCACCAGTGCGGGGGAGCTCTTTGCATGGGGGATGCATTACAATTTATGTGTGTACTTCTAGGACTCCTCTGACTTCTTCCTGCTTTTCCTTTAGAAACTTCTCCTGTGCTCTATATAGCAAATAAGAAGAAATGGTTTTACTGACTTTGAAGGCTTGAATTATCATTTAAGTGATTGCAGTTAGACTTGTGTTGAAAACCAAAGGTGACTACTAAACTGTAAAAAATAAACCACACAAGTTGCACCAGCGTACATATAATGTGTACACACATGGATTCTGTTGTTTTGTAATTAGTATTTGATCCTGTCTCAGAGTAGCCTAAGAGAATGCTCATTTGTGTTTGAACAAAAAAAGGCTAAGCATGGCATTTGGTTTGGTATGTAGATAGAAGTGTAGCAACCTTGAGAGTTATTTGCACTGAGCAGGTGAAAAGCAGGTGGTTCTGTCTGGCTGCTTAGATTTGGAATTTCATTTTTAGACTGTTTATCTCACAGTATGTACATTGGTCTTGAGAAGTTCAGCTTGCTGTTAGTGCAAGATTTGTTGCTGTCTTCTTCTGAATTCCAATTTGCAACCTTAGTGCTGCATTTACAAAGTTTTTTAGCTGAGGAGTAGGTGTTTTCTGTGCATGTGTGCATATTTTTCTATATTGTTTGGAGTTAAGGGATGAAAGGTGAATTGGAAGAAAACAGAACTTTAGTTAGCAATATGAAATGGAGGGCATACGCTGTCTAGGTGTAAGTTGTCCTGGTTATTTATTCCCATTGGCTTGGAGACCTACTGAGCCTTTAATGAGCACAGTTTTCCCTTACACATTATTTTGAATCTTACTTTGAAACTGAAGCTTCCAAAAGCTCAGCTTTGGTGAGCATTTTCATTTTCTGGGTGAGGCTGGTATTGTATGCAGTGTGGACACCGCTAGAGAAGATGACCTTGACTGATGATAGGTGCAGGCATTAATGACAAGCTCCGCGAAGAACGTAGTAAACCTGCCAATTCCCAGAAGAAACATTGTTGCCAAAGCAACTGAAATGAGAGGGCACGGGAGATACCAGACGTGCTTGCCAGGATGCTTGATCTCGACGCTGTCCTTTGAGATTTTGCCCTGTGGAAAGCACGGGCAAATGGTTCCTGCCGCACACTTGTAAAGTTACTGGTTCCACAGAGCTTTGAATGTGCTTCTCGATGCCTGCTTTTGGATTTACTGAGCGTGTTTTCTGGACAAAAAGATATGTCTTGCATTTTAAAGTTGTGTTTCCATGTTGTCTGGTTAACTCCAGACCTATTTCCACTGGAAAACGTTCTATCACTTGGGTGTCCTTGCTGGGCTGGCTCGTGTAATCCTTAATCTGAAAGTGCGAAGTGGCTCAAGGCGGGACACGGGCTCAGACTAACGCTAAGCGGTGTCGAACTGCATTAGCAGATCGTAGGCGGGCCTTGGGGAGCAGGAATACGTGTCAGTAAGAGAGAAACAAACCAAAACAAAGGACAGGTACGTATCAGGCTGGAAGAGCCGGCGGGCGGGCATTCCGCTCAGCCGTGACGGGCCAAGAGGCGGCAGCCACCGCCGCGCTCGGCAGCGCTGCCCGCCCGGTGCCCGCGGCGGGGCCGGGGTCGCCGCCCGAGCGCCACGTGACGGCCCGGCGGGGATAATAAGCGGCGGCACGGAGCCGCCCCGGGCTCCTCCGCAGGGTCAGCCACAGGGACCGACAGCAGCAGCAGCAGACAGGGACAGGACACAGGGAAGGAAGGTCATCACAGGTCAGCACCTACCTGGCAGTTTCAGC
>VXBC01013380.1:0-93527 GCA_013399945.1 Ploceus nigricollis
GGGGAATTCACAGCCTCTCTGGGGAACCTGCTACAGTGCCTCACCACCCTCCCAGCAAACAATGCTTTCCTAATATCTAATCTAAATCTACCCTCTTCCAGTTTGAATGCATTCCCCTTGTACTGTCACTACATGCCCTTGCAGCCGCCCTCCAGCTCTCTTGTGGGCTCTCCGGTACTGGAATACCGCGGTCAGGTCACTCCGGAGCCTTCCCTTTGCTGTGCGCGGCCTTCCCCCTCACGGAGCTGTTCCGGCCGGGACGGAGCCCTAGCCTCGGGACGTGCAGGCCCGGCGGGCGCTGGGAAAGCACCACCGTAACCCACAGCGGGTCCGTGCTCGGCAGCGCTGGGGGGCCGCCCCGGCCGAGGCAATGAGGGCGTCGGACCGCGAGGTGTCACCGTCCTCCCGCCGCCACCGGAATAACTCCGCAGGGACTCGCAGCTTCCCAGGGAAACGCAAGGTGGGGGCTCGCGAAACCCTCTTGGATGGCGTGCTGGTGGCTTAAGTACCGGTGTCCTGCACGTACCGGCTCGAACAGCTGCACCCCAAATTTGTGTTTTCCACATAAGCTGGAGATTTGGATACTGAAAAAGTGTCCTATGATGACAGAGAGAAGATGAGGTGTGTCCTCAGTATGCTGTCCCACCCGTGGTAAGCTGCGCTCCCTGCCAGAGCAAATCATAAGCACGTGTTTTCAGCTTTTGTGAAAAATTTCCATTAAGAGAAACATAAAAGCATTGTAAGGTTACTGGTACAGTGATAGCCCTTTTTTTTAAACCTATGTGGGTAGGGATATGCCTTGATTCTTTTAGCAAGACTTAGCATATAAAACAGCCCATGCCCTTTGTTTCTGAAACCTTTGGTTTAAATGTAATTCTTGTGTTAAATTCTATTTATTTTAGCTCAGTTATATTACTGCTGCAGACATCTGTGCTCCACTGCAGCCCTGAGTACTTCACAGAAGGCCTTAAAGGCATGGGGAAAGCTGTGGAGCAGGAGAAACTATTTGAAAAACAAGTTTAAGAAACCCACCCTGAACTAAAAAACAAGCAAACAAACAAAATCAGAAATAACTCAAAAAACAACAAACAAACAAACCAAAAAACCCCTATTGAAGCAGTCCTTCAATATTTGCTTGAGTCTGGGCAAGCAAGGTTAATGAATGGGTTCTCGGTCCAGCCAAGCCAGAGCACTATGCTCCTTAAATTTGACTAGAACCAATATGATCTTTTTATTTTGGAGACCTGACTCATATTTTCTGAAAATTTAAGTTTGGCTATATAGTTGGCTATACTGCTTTTAGACTGGGGACTTGAAATCTGGTTAGACCTTTCCAGGATTCTTATGGATCTGGTTTTTCTCTTCATGTGAAAAACAGCTGCAGTATAGCCTTAAAAATGTCCACCTAAAGCTGTCCAGGGCACGCTTGCTGAATAACCCTAGAAATTTGGCTGGAATGGACTGGATAGGAAGACAACAAGAAAACAGCCTGTAACCACTGGAGCAAAGATTCCTGAGGAGTTGCCTGTTTCCTATTGACCACAAATCATGTGAAGATGAAGGTGTTGCATCACAAGTTCATTTTGTTAAGCTGGCCCCAGCTGGTGTCTCACTTTTTGGGAGAATTTTTCATTCACCTGATATGTTCACTGGTTGAATGGCAGCAACTCTATCTCTGTGCAGCACTGCTACCTCCTGAGTTACCAGTTCAGGGCAAAAGGCTCTGCAGGTTTATAATGACAAAGCCATGCCCAGAAAAAAAAAGGCAGATTTTCTCCCCTGCCCCTTTTATGCTGTTTATTTTTTGTTTGGGTTTTTTGTTTTGTTTTGGTGGTTGGGGTTTTTTTTTGTTGTTGTTGTTTTGTGGGGTTTGGTTGGTTGGTTGGTTGGTTTTGTTTTATTTTGTTTGGGTTTTTTGTTTTGTTTTGGTGGTTGGGGTTTTTTTTGTTGTTGTTGTTTTGTGGGGTTTGGTTGGTTGGTTGGTTTTGTTTTATTTTGTTTGGGTTTTTTTGGTTTTTTGTTTCGGTTTTTTAGTGTGGTTTTTGGGGAGGGGTTGGGTTTTGTTTTGTTTTGTTTTGTTTGTTTGTTGGTTTTGGTTTTGGTTTTTTTTTCTAAAAATACCTGGTGAGTTCTGGAACACTTTGTAAAGTCATCACAAGACTGAGTGGAGCAGGATCCTAAACCACACTGATTGTAATCAGATTCCTACCATTAGTTGCTTTCTGGATCTTACAGTAGCAATGGCTTTTTTACATATTCTTTGGAGGATTTTCTTGGACCCGCACAATCGCAGTGCCGGAGGTAATGCCTGGGAAATGGCCCTAGCTAGGAAGGAATGAATCAGCCCGTCTCCCGTATGGCAGCTAAGAAAGGTCTTTTGAAGTGCCTTCAGCTGACTTGAAAGCTGCAGAACAAGGGCTTTATCTCCTTCCAGGTTTGCTGTGGGTCTGTTAAAAGGCCTTGAACATACTTCGTTTTTTTGTTTGTTTTCATAAAAATTTCCTGGGATTGTACCATGCCTTATGGCATGCCCTTGGCTTTCTTTTTTTGGATGTGAAACAAGTTTATTCACAGCAAAGCAAATGTGAAGGTGTCAGTGTGTAGTAACAGAAGATGTACACCCACTATTTCCTGCAGGACTTGGGATGCATCTGTAACTAGTGAATGACACCTTGAAATACAATATGAGGGATCTGCAGTGCTGAGCCGGGGTCTTCCTGAGGCCCTAGCTTGGATGTTGCTACATTGGGAGACCTCGTGCCACAGTTCATTACACAATACAACGCTGAGCAGGCTAGCTGAGTCCAGCTTCCACCACCTTAACTTTCTGCAGCATTTCATAATTCAGAAAGGAAGGAGGTTTATGGATCTAGGCATAATGCTTAATTGTCAAAAAGGACGGGGAGGGGCATAATGCCTTGCTAGAGCATTGTCTTCTGTCTGGAGGAGGACCATGGCTGCTTATAAAATCACAGGAATGCTTCCCTGGTGTAAAACTGTGTAATTATACGAAATTTGGGTTAGATTTAGTTCTCCATGGTCCTGAAATGGGACTTTAATCTGCGAGTCTTACTCCCTTGAGCCTGCAGTTAAAGGCGTGGATCTCCCAGTCTTGAAAGCAACTCTAATTGAGGCCAAAATGCCATTGCTTTCAAGTAGACATCAAAGAATCACAGAGCAATCTAGACTGAAAAGGACTCTGGATGTCTCTAGTGTAACCCTCTTGCCTAAGCCAGGACAAATTCAAAGATAGATCAGATTGGTCAGGGCCTTCTTCTGCCAGCTTTTGAAAATCTCCAAGGATGGAGATGCTTGAAATAGCCTTGAAAATCCCAGAAATCCTCATGCCACTGCTAATCAATGCCCTGAGATGTCTGATGGAAATACAAAGAGCACAGACATGGAGAGCTGTCAGTGTGACTGCAAAGATGAAAAAATCACAGAGCCCAGGTGAGATGTATATGTACTATTTGTCCTGATGCTGTGAGAGAACAGTCAATAGAAGTGCCCTGGAACCGGTTTCAACTTGCTGTAGTGACGTGATCAGAGAGAATTAGCAAATACTGTGTCAGTATTGTATCACTGGTGTTTGCCAGCCCATGGTGTCCTTGCTGCTGTTCATGGGTGCTGAGCTCAGTGCATCAGAGGTAAACAGGCCTGGTCCCAACAGGGAAATACTCAGCTTTAAAAAATTGTAATGTACCAACCTGGGAGTTTTGACAGATGAGAGACACGGAAGGAAAAATAAATACTGGACCTAAACTTGAGTTCTGCTAGTGACATCAATATTTTTTTAATAAGAGATGTTAATAATGATACATAAACATTAATAGAAAAGAAAAGAGATCCTATCACTCATATCTTCAACCCAAATTATTAAGCTTCCTTTTCTGTGTAGCAGTACAGCTTCCTCTTGGCTCCGGTTCTGAGTTTGTGGGGTTGGGCAGGACTGGAAAGTTTCAGTTCTCAAGACCTTAATTTCTCCAACACTAGTGAAAAAACAGAATTTATTAGTCATGGTTTCCAGCCAAAGTTTACAATGCTGTTTCCCCCTACACTTCACCTCTGACTGTCAGTGCCATTTTCCCTAGGTTGCCTTTCCCCCATGTTCCCCACAAGCTTTGTTTTTCAGTATGCCTACTCTTGGGGCTGCATTCTTGCCTTTTGCCACCATGTGCTTTCAGAGAGAGTGACTAGAAAAAATTATGAAAGAGTGATAAAGCACCTTAGAGAGTGGAGCACACTGAATTTTAAACTATCATTCATTAGACTATCAAATGGAAAATCAGTTGTTGGTGACCTTCTTATTTAAGCTCAAACAGACTGTGTGCCGCTATCCTCCTCCAGCCCCTTCTTACCTCCCCCTGCCTTGAGCAAGGCTCTCTCACTCCATCTTTTTGCCTCAGGAAGCTCTGCCTTTTTTGCATCTCCCTGTATTGAGGGCAATTGTTCAACTGCACTAAACTTGCAGAGTAAGAAACAAGACAAGTTGCTCTTTCACTGTAGTCTTGATGTTTTTCCATCTTGATGTAAGTTGCCCTTTATAACATCTCTGGGAGGCAGAGATAAGTATCACCCATGCTTAATTTGAGATAAACTGCACAGTCCAAAAACTGCACTGGGTAGGAGGCCTTTTGGAAAAAGCAGACCAGATGGTGAACATCCTAACTACAAGTCCCTGGTCTTTATCTCAAAATCATCCTCCTGATGACCTGTGGAGAACTACTGGCTGCTCTGCCCTTTCTCACACCCAAGGACTTCTCAAATGCCGTGTCTTCTGATGTCTGTAGCTCACAAGATGGGTGTGCATCTCTGTATTGTATTGTGTAACATTGTGTACTCCTCAGAGTACAGCCCTGCAAAGTTGTTGAATGATACTGTGGTTGCTTTCTCACCTGGTCACCAGTTGTGCTGAAGAAATCTGGTAGGTGAATCACAGGCACAGCTGCACAGGTGCACTTTCTAAATCTTTATGATGGAGAGAGAATTGCATGGCCCAAGACTGTGCAGCAAGCATGTTGAAAACCAGAAAATCCCTAATCTATGTTGTAAGAGCATCTTCTTTGATCACCTGACTTGGAAACTGCTTGGATTTGGCTTTAATTTTTTTTTTTTAAATACAGTTTTATAATTTTCAGCATAACCTGCGGGATACTGAAGTTGCAGGGCTTGAACATGAACTGTTGCATTTGTCAGGGAAGTTGGTGGGAGGTTTGTGGGTTGTAGGAAGGAAGAGCTTTGAGCAGCCGTTGGATCAGTTCTGTAAATAGACTTGTCTCAAGAGCATGTTTTGTTTAGAAAGTGTGAAACCCTTCATAGAAACCTTTTCATACTATTACCTAGCAGAGGAAGCAGAGCTCAACAGAGTCAGCCGTGTTTAGCATTTGTGAATTGTTTGTTCAGACTTACATGCTGCCACCTCATGTTAGAAGCAGAAGATAATCTGTTTTCCTCTCCCTTTGTAGAGGAACAGGTAGAACTTGGAATGGGTTTCACTCAGAAGTGAGATTTAAATTGATGTATTTATCACAGTGAATGGTAAAGACTGATTGAAACAATAAAAGCAATGTATTTATAGAAAAATATTATTAGATAATTAGCATTTCTGAATAATAGAGAGGCAGAAAAACCAATTTTTTACCTAGCATCCACAGAGATTTGCAGACAGCTACCTATATGATAGTCAGATGTCCATATGAGGATTACTTCGCTCCTACAAAAGTGGTTGCCCTTTTTCCATGGGTCTTTTTCTCTATCATTGTCAGACTTTTTATTTAAAAATTTCTTCCTCTTCTGAATTTTTAGCTTTCAGAAGATCCTCTGAAGTTTTCACTCTGTTCTGATGATACATGTGATAAGGACTGACTGCTAACAAAATTCAGAGAAAAATGTAACCAGAACGCCTACCCAAGGAGGGTTTCCTTTTCCTGTAGTCAGAAATTGTCCTCCTGGAAACACACGATAGCCACACTAACTGTGGTCTGCCGCATGCTACCAGAGTAGCATCATGTTCTTATTTGTTCAGAGTTCAGCCCTGTGATAGCCAAGTGGCCTCACTGTAGTAAAAAGTAATATTCTCTTCTCAGATTAAGAGACCTGCCTGGGTACAATGGGAAGCTGAAATTGTCGCTTGCAGTTTATGGGCAAGGAATGAGACAACTTGGGAATAACCTGGTGTGGTGCTGCAGCAAATCACCTGGTCTCCCGTGATGTATCAGCACCAAAACCAGAACAGTCAGTACAGAAATAAGAACTCCTATTCCCAGATAAAAAACAGCACAGATGGGGTTTGTATCAGCTGCCATACTTAATGCTGTGATTGGAGACATTTGATAGCAATATTACAAGAGGAACCATTACGTAAAAACTGTCTGTGTGGAAGTCCCTACAATATGGAACTGAGCTATGAAGCAGTAATTTTATTATTAGCTTTTAACGTCAGTATTAGCTTTTTAACATTAAAGTATACATAACCCAAGCAGAATCCCCAAACTATCTGTTTTGGCTTTAGTGTTAGAAGAAATGAGAAATCTAGTTCTAGGCAAAAGGCTGAAGAGATACAAACCCAATACAAAAAAAAAAAAAAGAAAAAACCAAACTCCAAAGTTCTTGGCTTTATTATCAGTGTCAGAATTGTGGACCACAGTCACATCCTACAGAGCGGTTCAGTTTCAAAAGCAACAGAGTTCTGTGTGACCAACAGGATGCTCTACATTCCCTAATACTACCTGTCGATGCAGGGTATGCAGTCTTGTCCACCAGTTACGTGATGTCCAAAGAAGAAGATTTCAAATCCTATTTCATCAAACTGGATACAGTATAAGGAACTCTGAAGAGCCAAATGCACAAACACAAAAGGAAAACCCAGCTGTCCATGTTGTAAAGAGGTAAATATGAAATACAAAGTGTGGGCAAGAAGGTTGGTGTAATTCTGTCCACTAGTATTTTGGCCATGGGTTTGTACCAGCAAACATTACATCAGTGTGGCATCTTGTGCCTAGGGTACACAGGTAGTTATCATGGGAGGAAGATACAAAAGAAAGATCTTACGTAGAGCAGTGCTTCTGTTCTGTGGCTGTGTCCAGAACAGAACCACTGGTTCTTGGGTTATGTTAAGGCAGCTATCACAGAAGGTGACCATGGCAGTAACAATTCCCTCGTGCATCATTGCTAAGTGGCTAGAAGTTGTTCTTCATCAGGTGTGAATTCATTACCTCTTTAGTTTTCACAGTTCCCAGAAATAAGTGCCCTTCAGATAATAGCTTTGAGAAGAGGTCAGACAGATGAGAAGGCTTCTCCCCCAAGACCTTGCTTGCAGAGGCAGAAAAAAAATTACTGACAATGCCTGTTCTCAGACAACATGAGCAAATTACTGAAAATACCCCTTATGTCATACTTGGTGCATTGGTTTCATGAAGCACAGGGGCAATGGATTATTTTGACTCTTAGTTCGCCTTAACCTAGTTCCAAATGTCCTTCCATCATAGCTGACAGCCCATATTTCCACGCAACAAGAGATGTGCAGACTGCTTGCTGAAATCCCAAAAATTCAAGGACCTTTGGCCATGGAAGTTTCATCCTGAGGCTTTCCATGGTTACAGCTGTGAATTGAGGACATCACTGGACTTTAGGAATTCTATATTTTTTTCTTGTAGCTTCCTGGGATTTTCCTTCTCTCATTCTGATTCTTTGTATTTACAGAGACTAAAACAAGGTGGGGCATGTGGGTGGGACTGAGGCTAGGCAAGCTTTGATGGGGCTTATTGCAATAACAACCAGTGCAGGTAAGATGGGAAAATGTGTAAGAATTGGAAGTGGTAAACTGAAACTGGCTGACTGAGAGAAGTGGGTCGAGGGATGGAGAGGAAATTAAATTGGGATTTTGAGTGCAAGTCAAAGGTTGGGGCTTATTCAATTAAATGAGAAATAGCTGGATGAGGTCAGGAATGAAGGCTGAGAATGGAGAGGCAATGAAAATGAGGCAGAGATAAGGGGTAGGAATGGAGAAGATAAAGGTCTGAGTCAGAGTTTTCTATGGTGGGATGGAGCAGAAAGCATCAAACTCTGGGGTGGGGGGTAAGCATGAGAGCCTAAGATCAAGAAGGCTTCTTTCAAAGGCTTAGATGGTGCCTAAAATCCCAAATGTTACTGTTTCTCTGGTGGCAGTAAAAATGTCAGCCCTAGATTATAGAGACCTACGTTCAAGGTATCTAAATGTATCATATATGTGTGAGGTGGGAGTCTAAACTTACATCACAGACAGAGAAGACTTTGGGAAAGGATTTTACAACCTAAGTATCTGGAATTGTATCCACTTTTGATGTCTTAGGAGATTTCTATGGTCCTAAGATATCCAAATGGCTTGAATTTCAGACAACTGTGTTCTAACTGCACTCAATTCAGTCCCAGGAACCCAGAGAAATGAGACACAGAGAGCCTATGCCTCATTTTCTGCAGACTGTGCAGAAGATTAAGCACAAGCTTACATAAATATAAGCCTTGCATACAGATAAATAAATGTATATGTCTGCATCTGCAGTCTGCACCTGAGTGTTTGAATGCCTGCAGTCTGAATGTTTGTGAAACCTGCAGGCATGATGTTTCTCTCAATCTTCACTAATGTTTGGACATAGAGTTGATACCATCATCCCTTTTCTGTAAGTTTCCATCCTAATTCAAGTGGCAGGGAACAAGTTTACAACTTCCTGGTGCACAACATGGAAGGAGGTACTCTATGAGGAACTCCTTTGTTCTTCTGTTTGTTCTTTCAAATCCTATCAAATGAGATATACCTGTATGTCCAAAACCTGGATGCCTGCTAGGCAAACTGTACTGGGGAATGCCAGAATTAAAATTTTATTCTTTGCTGCACAACATTCCTTACCAGTGCAGGTGCATCCTGTGGGGAAGAACAGAGTGCACCATGTGTTTGAAGACAACAGCAGGATGCAAACATAAGGAACTGAATTCAAGCTGCATCACCAGCCTTAATTCCAGCATTGCCTTACAAGGCAATGGCTTGGATTTTCTGCTTTAATATTGCTTTTTTCCCTCTTCCAGTCCTACCTCCAAATTCATGTTTGTAATGTCTTCATGAAATTTAATTAGAAAATTCTGTGTGCGAAGCAAGTGGTGCAATACTGATAATGGAGAAACTTGTGAAGAGTGGGAGGCTGACTATCATCATTCAACTCTTCTACCAAAATCCATCTTCAGCTGACCCAATTGTAAATAAGTGTTTGATCTTTCTGGCTGAGGAGTCAAAGGCATCTTTGGTACAGCACTTGTAAAACAGATAATCCACTTGTTGGATATATGAGTTAGAAGAACTTACTCTTGGGGTCCAGAGTAGTTGGTCTGGATCCTAGGATGCGGTAGGGTGGACTGGTAGCATGATGAAATGGTTTTTCTGAGCCAAAGGCAAATAAGCAAGTGCTAAAGCAAAGTTCTCTACTTCCTGTGTCATTGTAGTCTTTTGAGGTCTCTTATCTGCCTGTACAGAAGAAAAATCACTTCTGTGGAGAGACATGACATGAAAATAATGCTGACTAAACAGTCAAGTCTGAAGGGATGAAGGAAGTCAAAAGTTACCTGTCAATGAGGAGGTAAATATCTTTTAGGGTCTGTTTGCATTCAGATTTTCCTTAATCATGATGTTCCCTGGACTTCAAGAAATGCAAGAGCAGGATGAGGGGGACTACGCCACTCTTCTATACAACTCCTTCACCTTAGCCCTTTTTTGTTAACAATTTGTAGAGCTACTCTCTCTTCTTTTTCATCCACCAATTGAAGGTGATCTTTTCCAAATGGTCTTTCTTATCCAGGAGCTGGAAGATTTAGACTCATCTGTACTGAATATTTAAGCTGAGGTAAACTTTCTGAGTGAGATTGTCATATATGCCTTAGGACACCATAGACCCAAAGAGAGACCTTCCTCATCTCTGGTGAAGTGACTGTGCTTATTTGCCCTGGGTTTTCTGGTGTGGTTACAGAGCAGGAATCTTCTTGGGAGATTTAGTCTTCTCACAGTCAAAAAAGAATTAGTCACTTAACAAAGAAGGAGCTGTATTGGGTTTTGATTACATTTCAAGTTTTGTGTTTTCTGGTTTGTGGCTTCTGAGCCCTTTCACTGCACATGGACTATCTCTTCATACTTGTGCCACGTGGGTAAGATGCCTGTGTTTTTTACACAAGAAAAATATAATTCCACTTAACACAGAACAAGAGGCAATAGGCATAAATTAAAATACAATCAAATTCCATCTGAATGCAAGGAGACACTTTTTCTGTGTGAGTCTGGTCAAACACAGGAATAGATTGCCCAGAGATGTTGCAGAGCCTCCATCTGTGGAAGTATTCAAAAACTGTCTGGACACAATCGTGGGCAACCTGTTTTATCTGACCCTGCTTGGGCAGTGGGGTTGGATGTTGCGAGATCCTGGGGAGCCTCTGTGCCCCAGGCTGCAGCAGGAAATGTGGCATGGAGAGGAAAGCAACATGCCCCCTTTACGAGCTCTGCGGTTCCCAGTTATAGATGCACAGGCGCAGGGACAGATGGAATAGCAGCCCGGGTCTTGGGGGGTTGAACACAGATGTTTTATTCAGCCCATGGTGGAGTCCAAGACACCCTCTCCCACGTGGAGAGATCTTTTATACACTCAGAGACCGGAAGGGGTTGGGGTCAGGGTCACTGTCCAATGATGGCAAAGCATGAACGGTGAGTTAGGGGAAGTGACGTATGGCTTGAGCTAGGGATATTGCCACATCTGGGTTGTACCAAGAACTGGGGACAATGCAGGGGTGTGCTGGGTTAAACCTTAACTTGAAAATCCCCCGCAGCACCTCTCCCTTTCTTTTTTAATTAGAAAGAGAGTTTGATGTTCAAACACACATTTGAATACATTGCACCACAGGTACCCTGGTTTGCAGTACTCAGGAATGTTTGCAATAAAGTTAAGCATGCCAATTCTTCTGCCTGGGTTTGAATTTCAAACCCTGGGTTTAAAACCCTCATGCTCTCAAAAGGAGCCTCTTTGTTTTAGATGAATTTATTTCTGATTACTGCAATTTCTTTACAAACCCAATTCTTTCATCAGAATTAAGCAAGTTCATGAGAGTCCAGTCCCACCAGATGTGAATTCCTCTACCCCTTTCTGGATGCGATGGCACTTGTCTTCTTGGGCAGGAGATAGCTTTCAGCATCAGTTGCTGATGATTAACTACTAAACCCCTAGTTTAGTTTCTGACGAGTTTTCTGATAACTCAAGGCGACAGTCTTTCTGGAAAATTTTCTGTTCAGCAACTGGTGATAACCGGATATCCGACGATTTCTCAAAGGCTTCAATTTTCTTTCTGCATCTTGAAACTTGTTCTGTGCTTCCAGTTCTTTTCTACCTTTACAGAAATCTCAAAAGGAATCATGAGAGCTTAACATGACAGTGAGACTGTATTATTACAAAAGCAAAATTCCTAAATGTCTTTATAAGTATTGTTCAATGAAGATGCTTTTCAACTTTTGAACTAAACACTGCAAATTATGAACTGTACCTTCAATCATAGGTAAGCTGATTATAACCTGGAATAACCTGCGAATCAAACTTGACCTAACTCCGGAAATTTTATTTTCTCTAGGGCTTTCCCTGTATAGCAGATTTGATTCATATAATCTTACAAGGCCCTAGATGCTTCTCACTTCTTTGACTTTTCTTAGATTCAAAACTAAAGTTCACTTACACTTAAATGACATTTGGAATATTTTCTTACCACTCAAAACTTAAGTAGTAGGCACACGCTTATGCAGAATAGTTAAAAGGCCTGTAACAGGTGTTATTACTAAGGCAACGTAATGAATACCTTTTGCAACACTAAGTCACATATGTTCTTTTAAGATCTTTTAAGCCCTATAAGCAATCCCAGTTTATTTAATCTAGCATGGCAAATTTAGAATGTAAGAAATTTATTAACCTAACTGTGAAACTGAATTTAATACATTTATATTATTGATAAAGTTGGACAGGAGGATCTCAAGCCTCACTGGTTCTGTGACCCAGGAGATGCAGATTCTAGAAAAAGGTAAACACCTTTTGCATCAGAGCCCTCTCATCCAGCTTGCTTGGAAGCAAAGTGCCACTGTGTAGGGTGGCTGAGAGAAGTGATGTTTTCTCTAGTTTCAGCCTACCAATATGGTCCTTCTCATCATTTCTTCTGTCAGGTCAGGCACCCACCTTCCCTTTTCTCTGTGTCCTGGGAACACCTACACCTGAAAAACATAATTCCTGAGAAGATAGCCTGCCATTTTTAATGTGTTTCACTTTTGGAGCAGCATCACCTCTTTGCAGCTTAGCTGCTGTTACATGGTAGTATAAGTTGTTTTCCTGACAGGGATTTGTAGCCTGCAGCCTCTTACAACAACAGCAGTGATACTGCTGGTCGTTTACTTTGCTTCCTGCTACTCAGCTATGCTACGTCATTCAAGCAGACCTGCAGTACCTGTAGAAAAGTAGGTACAGTACATGTAGGGCCTGGATATTTTAAAATCAGACAATGGACACGTAAGCATTCATGCAGAAAAATGTTTTATTGTAGTGAAGTTACACAGGAGAAAAATGTCTTCCTGCTTCTGGTTTAAGGCTATGCTGACCCATAAAAGCACACTGCATTTCCAGTCATTTTTACAAGTTTATAAGGACACCACCTAGTATTTTCTTTTTTGTCTATTTTTTTTCAGTGAACTATAACTATTTAAAGCTGGATTCCAGAACATTTCCTTGTAGGAGGTTTTGTTTGTTTTTTCTTTTTTCTTTCTTGCTTTCTTTCTTGCTTTTCCTTTCTTGCTTTTCCTTTCTTTGCCTGTCCAGTTTAATTATTCTAAAAGCACCTCAGGACACATGAGGGCTACTTCATACTTCCCATAATGACCTCACAGGTCTCTAACCCCAGGCTCAGTGTACAACACTATGCTGCTTAGTGGTCAGATCATTCTTATCACCAGCAAGCAGGAAGATGGAATGGCAGCAGGTACAGGGGGGTTTATGGAAGAGTGCTGAAATGGCCTAGATGACAGAATAGCTCTTCCCCCATTAAGTAAACTGCCAGCCCACATTTAATACAGAAAATCAGCAAAGCACTGCATCAACCTGGCACGCATACACACATGAAAAATGGTATAGAGTCTGTGACCATACAGAAAACAAAAAGAAGGTGAGACAGGTTTTGGACCTGCCAACCTTGTAATTGTCATTTGAGGAAAACAAATACAACACTGTTTATCATCTGCTAACTACTCTTCCCACACAACAGGTTATGTACAGCATACTAACTTACATTTTTACATAATGATACACAGGTCTTCACCAGCAACAACTCTTGTGGTGAAAGGATGTGACATGTCAAAGTGACTGACACTTCAGAAAAAAAAAGTTCATGCAGAGCTAGCTTATTCTTTGTCTCTTGAAAGTAAAATCCAACAAATGATTAGCAAGATGTCTATTTTTACAATATTTACTTTGTACAGTGCAAAGAGGAAGGACAGGCTTTTTAAACATAGGACTCCTTAGCATACTGGATCTGCTCTACTTCAAAAACCGGCTGGCTGCACCTCTGAGCCACATATTCGAGTTTGTTCTTTTGATAGGACTCAGACATGGCTCTCATCCGGTAGACTCCTGGGGTCACAGGTAAATTCACACGGGAGTTTACTCCTACAGTGATGCTGAAGGTTTCAGTTTCCATGTCAGAATCCTTTGTTGCAGAAACTCTGGCACTGCGTAGATCCCTCAGATCTGTATATGCTGTGTTCTGTGCACTGTGGCTACCTAGATGAGGCAGCAAAACATCCTGGTTTGACGCTGCTAATCTCAGAGTCTGAACCGTGAGATTTTGGGAGGGAACTTTAGTGGCCAGGCAGTTTTTAACAGCCTCTTCATAAGAGGGTGGTCTTCTAGGGTTTTTCTGGTCTACCTGTCTGAACACATCATCAACTGACCTGAGACGGGGCCTTTGCTGATACTCCACAGGCAATAGTTTGTCATCATTACAGCTGCCCTCCTGGACAATTCTGCAGGACAGACAATTCTGATCTTCTTTCTTTGTTAAACTGTCCCTCTGAAAAAACATGGGCTTTCCAGGCCCCCAACTCTGGGTTTTTATTAGTGTTTTCCTGCGGTTTGCAAAAGAGAATGACATGGAATGTTTTTTGATCTCTCTGCTAGGCGTACTGCAGTCTTCAGTGGCCCTGGTGGAAAAGGACTGAGGCCTATTTAAAAAAGTTTTTTTGGGACTAGTGGGCGAAACTCCTGGGGAGCTGGTGAAAACTGAGCCATCAGAGCTCTCCAGGGAGCAACTGGAGGATGTTTTGGGTAGAGAGTCAGTTGATAATTGTGAAGGTAAGCCTGCAAGACGTTCCTCCAGTGCCTCCATCCATAGCGGTTTCTGCTGAACTGGAAAATTGTCCTCACTTTTGTTTAGCCTTTGTTTCCTTATTGTGTCATCAAGGCAGTTCTGGAAGGACAGATCTGACTCTGAGTACCTCCTGTCCATTTTGCTGATGTCGTTTCTGAAATTATTCAGGGAAGGGGCAGAGATATTTGTTGGATATTTTCGGCTCACAGTAGCACTCCTCTGTTTGGCCTGCTCCATTTCAGAGGTACAGGGGCTGCTTTCTGCTTCAGGATCTGGGCTGTCATAGGCAGAGTCATTCCGATGAGCTGCACAGAGTTGTTCTGTGGGGAGAAAGCAGACATTAGTTTTCACTGACCAGCTGAGGATGAAAGAGAACTACACAGAGGGAGTTCAGAAGAGGGCTTCAACAATCTTGAACCCTCTGTGTTTCCACAGATATAGTCACATATCAAATTCAATAATTTGGCCAACAGCCCCAGTTGGTGCCGTCCCCAGTCCGTTCTCATACCTGTGGAGCTGCCTGTGTGGTCTGGTGACTCCTCAGCCAAGGCACAGGCAGGGAAGACAATGTCCCCCTCAAATATTTCCAAGCAATTGTTTATGAGGAACTCCACCAACACTGTCACCTGCACACAGAAAACAGCCCATTTCAGTCAAGACATATTGAAGACTCTTTCCTGACCCTGCCTGCTATCTTTGTAGGAAGGACAACACAGAGCAGGGTGGCTTCTGCCAAAATCCTGGCTTAAAGTCCAAGGATGAGTCCACCATGGGGGATAAGGCCTGATGCTGCAGACAAATGGATCTGCCCCAGTACAGACAAAACACCATCAGCCACAGCTTTGGCCTCGCTGCCCGAGGGCCCAGGGGTGACAGTGGCCACGGGTGCCCCTTGCAAAGTCTGCAGGAGCTGTGCTGTGACTTTAGGGGCTGCAGGGCAGCTGCTGCTTTTGCTCAGAGGAGGCGAGATGAGGGGCAGCCTGGCCCATCCCATCGCAGGCTAGGGGACACCTGAGCTGAGAGGCACCCCCAAGGTCCAGGGGTGCTGTTCTGTTCAGCTGCTGCAATGGCAGTGGGATGGATCCCTATGGGTGGCTCTAAATTGCCCCAGAGGGAGCGGCTGCTGGGTGAGTTCAGCGCACCTTGTCATTCATCTCCTTCTGCACTTCCAGCGGGAGCGCGCTGTCCGTCGCTGGGCTCAGCATATTTGGGCCAATGCAGATGGCCAGGTTGCTGGAGTCCATCCTGTTGGTCTCAGCATTTTGGCTGATGTGGTGGAGCAGAGAGAGCAAGAGCTTGAGCAAGACGAGGTTTGGTCTCGGCAGCTTGTCAGCCACCCTGCGTGAACACAAACAAAATGTCACGTTGGTTGATGGTGCAGTGGCCTCTGCTTCTTGATTTGAGCAAGTCTCAATTAAACTTAGAGTGACACCACTTCCTCCAGAAAGGGGCATGTGTGTGCTCTCTGTATCTTTCAGAAATCCCCATCTGCAGCTGAGTGTGTGGTTAATTATGAGACCTTGAATTACAAGTCTTGACTGAAAGGCAGCATTGCAGAAGCCCATGTCCTGGAATAGAGGGGGTGACATCCACAGATGTCACTGGAGGCTTACCAATGCCTATGATTCTGCTGTGGGGCTTTCAAAGCACTCCCAGTCAGCCCCCACACCTACTGTTCCTGAAGAGCAAAACACAGTGGTGGTCTCCATGTGCCTGACCTCACCCCCAGCAGATGTGATGGCTCTGTGTCAGTGCCTGTCCCACAGCACCGTGACCATGTTAGCTGAGGCACTGCACCCTCTGCCCTGTTCCTGCATTGGTGGTTTCATAAAGCAATCTCAAGTAACTTCAGGAAGTGCTGCTGCTGGAGCCCTCTAAACCAAACCCCATGGAGCAATAGCAAACTGATACAAATGACAGGCTTTTAAATGAGACTCTTGATTTCGAAAGACACTGTTGGTCTCTATCAGCCACTCCATTACATTGGCACTGGTTGCAACATTTCCTGGTTGAAAAACTTACTCTTTCAATTCTTCAATTTTTTCTTGCTTGCTTGGCTTCTCTAGAGCTTGCATCCATTTCTCATAGAGGTCAGCCGATAGGAGTGTGGAGGGAATATTTCGGAGAAAGTCCTGCAAGGCCAAGAGATTTAGATGAAGTTTTGACACTATCCCTGAGCACAGAGAGAGTATTACTGTCACCTGGGCTCTCTAAGAGCCAGGTTGACTTTAGCTACCTGACCATCAGCACTGACAGAGCAGTGCAATGAACAAGTGCACTTGCACTTGTGTAGTAACAGGATCCAGCTTTCAATTGCTTTTCCTTCCCTCACAAATCTCACTATTGCTCCCTGGGAGGATGCTGAGCAAGAGGACAAAGTGAGTTTCCTCAGGAAATAAGCAGCCCAAAAAGTAGGACTGACAATCAGGTGGAAAAGGCCAAACTTTCCTAAGCTTGAAGAATTCAGTCTGACTTAGTTCTGGCTTTAGCCAAGAGTCCCATCTAGATCAGCTTGGAGCACTGGATTGGGCCTGTGCGTATTAGCAATGTCCTCCCACCAGTGTAGTTCAGAATTACTCACCTTCAAAACCACTGCCAGCAGGTGCACAGATTTGCTTTTCAGATCAACATTCCCGCCTTTGTTTAGGTCCTCCTTCAACTCCTTTCGTGCTTTCTCATTGGCAGTTTTTCTGAATATCCCTTCAGTAGAAGGTCCTTTCATATACAATATGGCTAGGAGATCCTGCAGGGAAAAAAATCAGATAGGAGTGGAAGAACAGTTACTTGGATGAAGGAAGTTAGCAGGTGCAGGTGAACATCTCTTTAGAAATATAAGAAAAAATTGTCTGGAGGTACACTGTACTCTGATTAGTTCAGTATCTAGTTCTTGCTCCAAGTACATTACATGGGAAGTAGTCTTGATTTTCCCTTAATCCACCTTCTTTTTGAACTGATGAATTCCAGTAACTTCAGTGGAGTCATCCTTGCTTACTTCTAGAAGGAAGCAAGGGATAGCTTAAATCTTAGTTCACATCCCCTCTCTCACAAGCCAGGCAAATATTACTTAGTAGAGACAAATGCATGTCTATTGGGAAAGCCAATTCAGTGGAAGAACTGTTACAAGACCATTTTTATTCAGAAGTTATTGTTTAGGTATTTTTTTGTGACAGTCCATAGCTGAACACTTGTTTTTCATGGAAATACAGAAATCCTTGGAAGTTTATGCTGCTGAAAGATTTATTTAAATCACTTATTTAAAATTACAGATGATTATATTAAGAAGCAGATCTTTCATTCCTGGTCCTGGCTTCTCTATGCTCCAAGTTACTTCCAGTGAAAGTTGGGTGAGCTGGATAAAACCCTCAGACCTGACTCTTTCTACATCTGGGATGGGCCCTGAGCTTATCAGGGGTGTGTGTGCTGGGAAACACCAGAATCATCTCCTGGATGATGCAGCAGAAGTACTGGGTATCCTGCCTCACACTTATGTCAGAGGTATCACAGAATCATAGAATGGTTTAGGCTGAAAGGGGCCTTAAAGATCATCTCATTCCAACCCCCTTCCATAGGCAGGGACATCTTCCATAGACCCAGTTGCTCCAAGTCCCATCCAACCTGGCCTGGAACACTTCTAGGAATGGGGCAGCCAAAGCTTCTCTAGGTGACCTCATTACCCTCACAGCCAAGAATTTCTTTCCAATGTCCAATCTAACCCTGCTCTCTGTCAGTTTGAAGCCATTTCCCCCTTGTCCTGACACTCCAGGCCTTTGTAAACAGTTCCACTATAATGGTACCTCCTTACCTGGACTGGCTGGGGCAGTGTGTCATCTTCCCCACAGATAAGTGACAGAGGATGGCCAAACAGAGTGATTTTGGCACCCAAGTCTAGCTGTCCTGAGGAATTTCTTTTGGTAAGGCTTTTTCTCAGAGTAAATGACTGCGACATCACCTTCTTTCTTTTCTTTGTTCCATCTGCTGCAAGTAAAAGGGAAACAAAAGATCAATTTAAAATTAAAAAACCAATAGAGCACTATGTGGTCTTTCATCTGTGTGCAGTGCAGAGATGTATGTTGAAACAAACCAAACTGGGAGAAACTGAGAGACAACTAAGTGGTTACTAGGGAAACAACTGCCTAAACTGTAAAACTGTGGCCATACCCCTAAGGCCACCACCTTTCCTGTTTTGGGTTGGGTTTTTTTTGCATTCTAGTTACTGTTTCTTCTTAGAGAGTGGGAACATACAAGGCACAGAAATAACAACATTTATAGAGATTTTTGATATTGCAGTAGTTTCTCTGATAACTCTGAGGCAGATATACCACTTGGGCAGCTGGCAATGACAACAATTTTCACTACGTGGTCTGGTTGTGCCTCAGCCTTACGGCAAGAGTAGAAGTAGGGGCTCCTACTTTTTGACGTCTTTCACAGCCTGAAATGAAAACATATGGCTCCAGCTCTGCCAGCTCTGGAGCCAGCTCTAATGACAATGCTCTTAGAGCTAGTGCTTGCCCCCAGCCAGTGGAACATGACACCTGTTCCAGAGGATGGGAGCATCAGAGTAAGCGCTCACTGGCTTCACGGTTAGAAATCTCTTTGCATGGGTTTTGCATCTGCTTCATAAAGAGGAAGGCCCAGAATCTGAAGAGGATAGTTGTGTTGGGGAGGGGTGCGCATTTTTTTCCCCTTTCACAAACAGTGAGAGAAGGAACCTTTTGCGAGAAAGATTTCTAAAGGATTTGCCTTCTGCAAATTTGCAATAAATGTCATGCCTTCTACTCCAAAATGAAGTTGTCTTACCCAGATGAGAAATCCTCAGGACCTCTCTTTGTGACTTAGCATACGCTCTTGGTAGGTAGGGGTTAAAAAAAATTGAGAAAGTCACTTAACATTATAGTGTAATATAAAATATTAGCTTCTGATACTCCTGAAAACTGGTCTGATATGACTGTGTGCTCCAAATCTGACCCTGCCCTATTAATGGTCTGCTCTGGGTTGTTTACAGCTGCTGAGGTTTTGCATGGTGAGAAAAAACAAGTGCTGGTGCTGCTGCTAAGAGGGTTTATTTGCTCTGGTGTGCAACATCTGGTACAGTACTCAGTACTCACTTGCAGTGCCACACCTCAAAGGCAATGCTTGAGTGAGAAAGAAAAACATTTACTTCCCGTTGCTACCAGGGAACACAATGAAACCTGGCTCTGAGGACCAGGGAACGGGAATACAAGACCTCTGGCACTCAGCACTGTCACCTCTGCCACTGAGGATATAGGAAAGAAGTAACTTGCAAATGAGTGGCACACCAGGGCTTAAGCCCTCTCCTGGATGGGAACTGTGGCTTGCTCGCTGGGAGCGGGAGCAGGCAGTTTCGTGTAGTTTTGCGCAAGTGCCTGCTTGCAAGCATTATATAAGAAGGCAGTTCCTCAGTTTGTTTTTGAAACTCACCGTTTGAGAGGCAAAGTCTGTCTTCAGAATCTGCTGGGACTGACAGGGGACATTTCTTGGCATCAGCCTGCAAAAAGCATGTTAGGGTTACAGAGCTGCCACAGTAGTGAGAGCCACCAGCAAGTTGCTGCAGCTCCTCAGAAATCTGGGGAGACTCTGGGGAATAACCAGACAAGCCCAACACCTGCTCAAGAGGTGCCTTGGCCCAGGACTGACCCTGGTAAAGGGGTCTGTGGTAAACTCTGCAGCCAGACACCCAAGTCATGCCAGCAGGTCACAACCCTGTGCTCTTTCAAGCTGCACTTTTGATCCAGAGAAGCCATAGCCGGACACGGCCACCTTTTTTGTGTCCTCCCTGGCACTGGAAATTTCCTCCCAAACTCCTCTGGGGAGCCTTGATGGCTTTGAAGCCTTCAAGATCCCTGAGCAAAGCTCCTGGTGAGCCAGGGGAATGCATGGACTGCCCACAGCAATGCCCTGCTCCCTCTGCTCAGTGTGGCACAGAGCTGCCTTTGAAGAGCTCTTCACGTTCCTGGGTGAGTGTAGGCAGCTGGCAGCTACTGGGGGAGTCACCCCAACTTTGCTAAGGTATCTCACACCAGTACCCAAGAAGGATCCAGGAAAATGTAAGAGCTGCTTACCTCTGTCTGGCACTCAATCAGATTCTCCATGTTCCCAGCATTTAGTGTCTTTGACTAGGCAAGAAAACAAAGACACTGTGTGAGTAACTAGATCCTATGGTTTGGAAATCAGAGCTTTTCAAAGTCACTATGTTGACAGAGCTGAAATAATTAAGATACTCACAGTATTACAGCTGCTTAACACTTTCATTAGAAGTTTGATTGGAGGAGCTCTAGACAGTCTGTTTTCCTTCAGTCCTTTTGTTTGCCTGTTTGTAGAACAGGGAATGGACAAAGAGTCTTGTAAAACTGCACCCTTCTTGGCTTTCTCCTCTGCAAGCCAATCTAGCGTGTACGATCCTGAACCAGCAAGATCTCTCACACAAGTAAACTATAAAGCCCTTCTCCAGGAGGGCATTCAGCCCTGCTGCCCTATCTGCCCCCTGATTAAAACAAAATAAAAGCAGCTTTCCATTTTTAATCCATGCAAAAAGTGAGCAAGTGGTGACAGCTATATACGGTCATTAATCTGCACACCCGAGGCTGAGCAACTCAGTCAGCTCTGCCCATGAGCTATGCTTAGCAGTGGGTGCACCTCTCCCCCATGTATATTTTTGTACATCTCTGTGCAACTGCATCTGAAGCTCTCCACTGATTTCAACCATGATGCCACAGATTTTTTTCAAAGGCGGTACTTACCCAAGAAGTGAGTCCAGCCAGAGCTCCTTCACCTCCCGTGCACTGCAGAGGAAAGGAGAAACAGCATCACTCCCCACTGCTATTAATCCTTTGGACAGAGGCAGGCAACTAAAGAGTGTGTACCACGTGTGCTGCCTTATTTATGCAGAAGGGGCAGGTGGAAATTCACAGGCAGGAAGAAGCATCATGGGGCAGGACCAAGACACTACCAAATTTCTGGCTTCCTCTTTCCTTTTAGAGGAGATACTTTTTTGGGTTTTCCCCCTCTTAAAGAAAAAAAAGAAACTCTGGTCGCTGTTATGGATGGAAAAGATGAGATACTTGCCAGGTAAAGGTTCCAGCTATCATCACCAGCATGAGGTGAGATGTGCAGAGGGGGCTGCAGCGTGGGCAGCTTCTCTTTACCATTAAAGGGCAGGGGATACAGTCTGTTCTTTGACTGCTCAGAGACATTAGCTTTGGCAGTTTAAAAACACACTGCCAGATCAAGTTACACTAAGAACAGTGAAAACAACAGTGGAATAGACAAGATTCAGAGAAATGTTTCTTTACAATTTTTTAAAAGCTAATTGCAGCAGTTTACTGTCTACAAGCAGACGTAGACACACATTTTGTCAGTACTAAGTCATTCTTGAGAATCTAGGTACTGGACATCTATAGAAGAAGTGGTGTTATGTAGTAATTTCGTAATGTATGACAATATGTAATTAAAAAGTCTTGTTTAAAATAAATCTTAATAAGATATATTTGTGTGCACATATTAAAATTTTATTAAACTGAAAAGATAAAAAAAAATCTAGGAAAAAATCTACCTCTGCTTGACCTGTATCATTCTGTTGCTGACTGCCCCCCAACTTGGACATATCAGGAATAGAGCACTCACTCTACCAGGCCGTTATGAAAATTCATTAAGATTTGATGTTAAATATATGATATTATTTCTATTGATTTATTGACTGAGGCTAATTACAACCCTGTTCTGGGCACCAGTCAGCTGATCTTGTGAAAAGGAGGAGTTAAAGCTGAGAGTCAGGGTTGGGAATTCTTCAGTAATAGGTTTAGGTGGAAAGCATACTTGTGAAACAGCCTTTCTGCTGCTTCCCTCATGGATGCTCTGTTTCACGTGTGCAGAGGACGGGGCTGTCTTAGCACAGCACTTTGCAGATGCATGTAGTGGCTACATCTGCTGCTGAATTCACCTTCAAAGCTGCTCTTTGTGTAACCACATCAGACCCGGCCAGCGTAGTACTGACCCTGCTTCATGCAGAACAGAAAGGAAACAGAAAGGTGATCTCTGTTTGACTCTGGCAGAAATCTAAAGGACAAAATTCACTTTTGGTTCAATAGAGATGTGTCCAGAAGAGCAAGTGGAGACTTGCTCTGTTTTTGTGGGAGGAGTTGCTGTAGGTCACTTTTTAAGTCCTCCTGAGGCCCATCATTTCCATGCTCCTGTAGTGGCACTGGTCTGGTGACTTGTTTAGGGCTGAAACTTACAGCAATCTCAATCAATTAGTCTGCAGCCCTGTTCATTTACCACTGATCTTTTACTCACTGCTCTAGCTGATTTTTTGTTAATTATCAGTTCAATGACATTTGTAATTTCCCAACTAAATTCCATGGACTGCTGCACATACTTGCAGAAATATTGTCATCCTACATCACTTTCTCCTGAGAATTTCTTTTGAGGCTCCTTGGCAGCTGCAGCACCACTGCTGATAGTTTCAGTGGGATTCCTCAATAAGGAACATCTGTTTTTCATTACATCTGTTAAATGTATATCCAAATATACCTGTCTGTTAAGTATCTCAGAGGGGACCTATGCAGTTCAATTATGCCTTGCCCTCACTTCCAGCACTCGGCACAGACATATTTCTGAGCTCAGTCTGTTTCATGATTAAGACACGGGGCTGATTTGGAAAATGTGTGATTTGTGAAGAAAATGTGAGTTTAATGGGTGGTGATTAGCCAGGCCAGAAGCTTAGATTACAGTTCTGACACCGGCTGTACACAGGGCACTGGGCTTTGAGTTTCCCAGGAGAAGATATGGTAACTGGTGGTGTATTGATAGCACATCACCAGACTGTCAACTGGCACATACTGCTATATCTCTATCCAAATAGTTCTTATCCATATATATCCACAGTTGTGGGGATATAATGGCTGTTGTATGTGGAAGGTGTGGGTATAGGCCTGCCTGCCCATGTGAAAAACAATTTGATTTTTTTATCCTCCTGATATCATTCTTTATTTAATAGCTCTTTTGTTGTGTGTATCACAAGAACTTAAATAATGCCAAAATTACTTTAAAGCAGCCTATTTTATTACAAATAAGGAGGCATCCTAAAATGCTATAGTTTGGCAGAGTAATAGTATGGTAACACAGAGGGAATCCTGGCTGGTTTTGTGAAAAGCAGTAAGCAAGCACATGCTGATTACTGCCAAACACCGCAGAGCTGTGTGGAGGCTTCCAGGGTCAGAAGAGCTGCTCTCACACCTACTTGCCAGAGCAGCTTCACAGCTTCCCCATCAGCATGGAAAAGGTAACACAGATGTAGGGCCCAAAGCCAGTCTCCACCTTGAATATTAACAGAAAAGGCCTGTCATATGAGATATTTACAAGTTAAGTTCCGTTATATGAACACCTTCTCTCCCTGAAGAGGCTGATTTCATCTCCACCTCCCAGTTCTGCTTTGCGGACTTGAAACATTTGCTATGGTCCACTCCTCCCTCAGTTTGGTACAGATCTTACACCACGATGCATCAGAGCAATGTGTTTGTTGTACCACAGCCACTGCCCTGGGGCAAGGAGAACAGATGGCAGGGGGCTTGGGTACACCTGGAGTTGTTTGCAGTCAATGTGTTTCTCCCAATCAATCCCTGACTAAGTGAATGCACTGTCCTTCAAAAACACTGGATGTTTAGACAAAGATCAGGGCTTGGGAGAGGCAGTGGATTTGCAAGGGTTTTGTAGGACTACCCTGTATGGAAGCTCTTCCCCTGCTGTACACCAGGATGCTTCCCTCAGTTCTGCTGAAGTATTTTACATTCATTGGAGAGAAAGCAGGAGCAGGGAGGTCCTGCAGAGCAGCCAAGCCTGGGTGGATCCAGCCCTCTTAAGGACTGTATTTGCCCCTTGAGATGTGAAGCATTTTCCTTATAGAAGCCAAGATATCAGTTTGATGCCTCTGCTTCCCCTGGTCTTACCCAGCCCCTTTCTCTTCCCAGACCATGGCTGCTTTTGTGGTCCACTCCCAAGCCCTCTGCCCAACCAGTGTTAGGAGGGAGGGCTTATATAGCACTTGCTGCAAACATGGACCAAATGGTGATTTTTCCCCTTTGTGTGAGCTCCAGTCAAGCTAGGCATTTTCTCCTCTTTTCCTCTCTTACACGTACACTGTGGCTATGTGAGGGACTCTAGATCATAGCAATGAAAGAGCAACATCAATTGGCATGAGAAAGAAGTCAGGAGTTGACAGTGAAAAAAAGAAAGAAAGAATAAATCTGCTGTGACTGGAGACTATCTGTTTCCTTCTCTCCTTATCAAACCACAAATGGGAAAACCCCAGCCACAGCTCACTTTTGTTTATCTCTATTACTTTTGGAAATGTTTGACACTATGGCTTTTAGGAAGGAGGGAGTGTGTGAATGAATCCTGAAACTCGCCTTTGCCCTGTTATCATACCAGCAAGGAGGCAGCAGGAGCATAGCTGTGAGAAGGGTACAGCAGAATGCGCCTGGAGCAGGGATCCTTTGAAGCCCATATAGAGCAGAAAGAGCCTTCATCAGTGCCTCTCTGCGTGGAAAAAGGATTGTATTCCAGTTTTGTCTTCACTGCCACAGCTGCAGTCTCCCCAGGGAACAACAGGAACATTTACCAAAATAAGGAAAGCAGTTGTGCCAAACTCAGAAAGCTGTTGGGTTGGTTGTTTTTTGGAAGGAAAATCTCTGTACAATCTGTTCATGAAGTCAAAGAACAAGGTGGCAAGTGGGTTCCTGGAAACAGGCCACATTTATAGATGCCTTCTGAAGGCAGCTCTGATTTCCTACCACTCTCCAGAGTGTGTAGTGGGATGCATAGGCATGGTTCAGGATTTGATCACAGAAAAGAGGTCAGACAGACCTTTGATCAGACCAGTCTCTACTTCCTACCTGTAACAATTTAGAACAAGAACCATCAACCCAGCCGGTGCTGAACTCCTACAGGTTTAGTCAGGTAGAGTCTGGGCTCATGCTAAACCTGCCATTGGAAAGTGAAACACACTGTCAGTTTTTCCCAGCTCTGTTCAGCTGATTTCTATCCTAAATTAGATATCAAGGTTAGATCTCAGTGTGGGTTAGATTGCACCACCCTTCTACATGCTGTGCTACTATTGCATGGGAAAAAGTTACAAATCAAAAATAACACTATAAATACAGCACAGGGTGTATTCTATGCTCTTCCCACGACACCATTTTGGTTGCATTTGCTTTGCAGTATAGTTTGTTTATTCTTTCATGGGTGCTTCCCCCAAGACTAAGTTAGCAGCTCTGAAGATTTTTACTCATCCTTAGGTGACTGGGTCCAGTGGATGCTTTTTTAGTTGTGGAGGGCAGGTGCATATGGGCCATTTTTCCAAAGGGTCTGTGCTGCTGTTTGGCTGTGTCTGCATTCAGCTTGCTATTGTATCTCTGTGGCACTTGGGAATTACTCATTCCTTTGGTTCCCTGAGGTGACTAGCCCAAAAGAATCAGGGAATTGAAGTTGCCCATCATTTCTGACTGAGCAGATGCGGATCTAAACTTTTGCTTACTTACATGAAAATAGTAGAGAACATGTGTAATTCAGTCTGAAATCTGTTCTTTTCAAGATTTCTGGTTGAAGGTACTCAAACAATATTGAAAAGTGATATGCTTCCTTTTTTTTGTTACTAGACCAGGTTTTTCACTTAATTTGCTTCTTTATGTTCTTCATTTGCAAATCAGAAACTGAGATGGGACTTTTTGCCAAGCTCATTTGCCATCAGGGAGAGATTATGCTTCTTACTGAATATAGAGTGGTGTGAATCTTGATTTTGCTTTTTCAGGATTAACATGAATGTTTTCTTTTAGATTTTCTTTTTCATGTAGGCTTATATGTCTCTTGTTTCTGCACCTTCTGTTTTGCATTGAATTTCAGCATCAAAATTATCTCAGATCTCAAAATGTGAATTAGGGGAAACAAAAAAGAACCTGGATTTGACATTGAATTCTAACGTGCATGTGATTTTTCAGGCATAAGTCATCTCACTTTCACATTAAATATGATCTGTAGACTGGCACTAGCCTAGGAGCCAGTCTGGAATAAGACCAAGAAAACCTGGCTGAAGTGTAATTTGGGGTTTCATTGTACGTGTGTCCCGTTGATACAAAAACTAGAAAAGAAAGGCAGGCCCGGCAATGCAAGACCTTACCACTGCCCTGGTAGCGTGGGAGCTGCTCCAGGCATTGCCAGTGCCATGAACACAGCTGTTACCATAGGTGCCCAGGAGAAACAACCAGAAGTAGTTGGATTTTGCCCATCATTTTTCTCCAGCTGGCTTCCTCTGAGCCCCAGGGGTTTGATGGAAACATCCCCAAACTCTTCATCATTGTTTTGCCTTTGTGAGTTTGTCATTCCTGTGTTGTCACCTGCTTCCTAAGTAATAAGTACAACTGCCAGTAACCAGGTCCTCAACACCACTAAATTCACCAAGAATAGGTACTTTTATGAGCGCACGTCTAGATTCCATTCTCCAGGCAAAAGCAGTGTCAGGCAAAGCAAATCTTTCCAGGGATAACTCTGCTAACTACAGCTG
This sequence comes from Ploceus nigricollis, assembly GCA_013399945.1. Taxonomy (NCBI): domain Eukaryota; kingdom Metazoa; phylum Chordata; class Aves; order Passeriformes; family Ploceidae; genus Ploceus; species Ploceus nigricollis. The sequence goes on from VXBC01013380.1 coordinate 26,972, forward strand.
AACTCCCCTGAGCACATTTGACCCCATGCTTTGAGGGGATTATTTGTTGTCATGTGCTGTCCGTGTCCTTGCACATCCACACACTGCAAAATAAAATGTTCTGTGAAGTTTTGGCCACCCATCAAAATCAAGATGATAAATTTGAAACAAACATCTCCATATTAGCTGGTGATTGCCATATTGTTGCTACTAGCAACAGCTGCCCCGTTAGTGTTTTAAATAAACACTCCACTTCTGTACTGCAATCCCATTTTAAAGCATGACTACCTTATGAGGATTTCTAAGAGCAAATGCTTCTCATGGCACGGGCTCTACCTCCTGCTGCAGGGCATCACGAGGTCTCTGGGAGGAAGGGACGTGCAGGGAGTGGAGGTGCCCACAGGGCAGGCCAGGCTGGCTTCAGGCACCAGCTCCAACCAGCACAACGGGAAGGCACTGAGGGCTGCCACATCCAGAGCCAGGGCAGCCAGGTCCTCAGCTTCACATTTGCAAAAGTACAGTGACACTTCCAGGACAGGAAAAAGGGAGAAATTCCCACCCTGCAGGGCAAGCAAGAGCTGAGATCTCCCCCTTGGGAGAGTGGCGTCAGAGGAAGAAAAAAAGATTTTGAGTACAGCTGTTTGAGCCATTGCTGGAGAGGGCCCAGCTTGAAGGTCAGGCTGTTCCCTTCAGGCCTGTGTTCCTGCAAAGTTAGCCATTAATTTATGCTGCTGACATGCAAACCGGCTGCTGTTACGGTGCCTTTACTTCTTCTGCCTGTGTGTGACTGCTCTGGACCCTGCATTTGCTTTCAGTCCTGCAGTCACTGCACAGAGATGACACTAAGGAGTATGTAGAGAAGGTACCCTGCGTGCCCCAATGTGCATTTTCCTGTTCAGTGATGATGGAGGCTTGAAAGGAAGAATTTGTTCTCCATTTCCACTTCCTTTTAAGGGTTTGTTTGTACTTTGTTTGTGCTTTACCTTTTCTCCCACTTAGCAGAGGATGTTTCTTTGGGATTTTTTTCTCTGAAAGCAGTACCTGTGTGTGTTCTTACAGTCACAAACTGTCTTACTGAGAAATAGCAAGAAATTTTGTGAGGGGAGGATATGTCTTTAACCAGACCAAATGATACAGCTACAAAACCATTCCTCAGGTCTGAAAAGAAATGTCTGTCTTCACTCTCAGGACAAGTTAAGAAGAAATGCTCTGAATTTTACTGGATCCATTGATCAGTTACTTGTTAAGAAAAGATCAGATACCCCAGAAGTACCTCAAGAAGGGTCTTTTCAAAGAGAGATGGAATCCTCTTTCCTTTATGCACCAAAAGATCTCAAAATGCTAAGCCAAAAGATGTACCGTTCAGCAACTGCTGTAACATTTGTGTAAACCAAAGACCATATTTGCTACAGAGTCTTAGTTCTGCTTGTGCAACACTGTGAACTGATCTTTTCCTTGTGTAACTTAATTAAACTTAGTATTCAGAGAATAAACATGAACCTGTTTATCATTATCCTGTAAGTTATGCCAAACTGAAGATGATGGTACATGTGTCAGGGAGTTCTTCTTCCATTTAGTATGTGGCAGGGCAAAGTGGCTATCATTGCATTATACAAAAATCTCCAGAGTTTATCTTTCAAATTTAACCTCTTGGAATCATTACATTACCACCTCCAATGCTATACTCAGCAAAACAATGTTTGAAGATACAACATATCATAGTAATTGACACATGTCTGGGCTGTTTCAGAAGAGCTGGATTGCTGGAATAGGAGTTTGTGAGGCCTTTCTTATGTCACAGTGGCTGTTCCTCCTCTCTCCTCCCTGGATCTATTTGCTTTCAGAACCAAATATTCTCACAGTTTTCTTTGGATGAGAGTGTGCTGCAACATAAACCTGTCATAACTGTGAGACTGACATGAATAAACAATGCAGATAATATTTTCATTCTGGCCTTAAAGGAACAGTCCCAATGAACGTCACAAGCATGGAAAAAGTCATTACTTTAACAATGTAACATGCTTGCTCAGCACTCAGTAATCAACCCATAAATGTAAACAAGCTACCACACAGTAATCCCCCTATTAGGGAATTTTCAGACTAACCAAAGACTGTAATTGCATCTTCGTGTTGGGATTTTGTGAGTGAACTCTGGGAGATGCTTCAGTTTGCCCTTTGATTTTCCATGCAACATCTGAAAGGTAGCCTGCCCTCTTTCCGCCTCAGTTTCTTATTAATAATGTGCTGAAAATAAAAGGTCACTGCACTACATAAGGTGCTTTGATATCTTTTGGTGAAAACTGGTACATACAGGAGAACCTGTAAATAGTTCAGCAGCTATTCCCTCTTCTGCCTCCTATGCGCTACACAGCAAAGAGAAGACCTTAATTTTAGCCCTCCTGGCAAACCTTTGACAAATGAAAGCATGTTTTGAAGTGCATCACCCATGAGAAAAATACTTTTTTTTCTGGGCATTATTTGTTGGGACAAGAGATTGTCCCTCCAAGATCTTTGCAGTTCTACTTGCCACATCAGAATGCAGCAGTCACCTTCTGGCCATGTCACATACACATTTATTTTAAGCATGCAGCTCATTGTCAGGATAATATATGAAAATGTGACAACATGTTATCATGTGCCAATGAAATAAACATTCAATATGGTGACTGAACCGGCCATTTTATCTAGATTGTGTAATTAGAAACATTTCTGAGCATGAACTCCCCTCCCTTCGCCTGGCCTCTGGCAAGGGATCTGACATGGGGGCTCCAGCATGGTCACAGCAGAGGCTATGCTTTCACCAACAGGCTGATAGTGGAAATGGTGTCACCTGATGTCTACATGCTCTATGAGGAGTTGCTTCCTTCAATGTAAGCTTGGGAAGAGCTGCATGGCACTGAAGTAGTTGCAACTACTTTGTATCTTCAAGCTCCTAAGAAGGTCCTTGCCTTGTATATTCAACATAGAAGGAGTGCTGAAGGTAAGAGGTGGCTGCCAATTTCATAAATTTCGTATCTAATCTTCAAAAAAATCACTGGGATGGTGACTGGATGGATGTATATACAGAGGTGGACTATTTCCTCTATATCCCAATGACAAGCCAGTGAACACTCCTTTCCACCACTGTGACACCATCTGTGTGAATGTTGAGATGTTCAGTATGACAAAGTATTTGATTCAGTTCATCATTTTGCTGAAAAGTGCACAGACAAGTGCTCAGCTGAACGTGCTGGGCTGGAGGATGAACTAAATACTTTTAGTATCAAGGCAGAAATCACTGTTTTATCCTTATAATTAGTAGGTTTGTCCCTTTCCTCTACTCTTATCATGAGCCAATGAAAATCATTGCATTTGGGCTTATGTATCACTTCAGAGCTTGAAATTCTGCTCATTCATTTTCAGTACACTGGAATACCTGGTTGAGAGATAAAGGCCCATTTTATACCCCACAGATTACTTATTTTTTAAAGTAGGGGAAGAATCCAATAAAAAATGGGAACAATATCCTCTCTTTGGTCAACCAGTATTTTTTTCCTTAGCTTACCTTAGAGAATTTTGGCAGCTGTGGTTTGGCCAATGTTTTGTGTAGATAAGGTGATCTTAATGAAAATAAGAAAAAAAACCCATGCCTGTATTTTCCAATTGAGTTTCTAAATGCTGGATTTAGAAAAAAAAATTCATCAGCCTGAAAGTAGTTGCATAATTTCTTATACAGAGGTAATTCATTAAAAGGAAATTACAGCCAGACACTGGTTGTTCTCCTCTCTTCCTTCTCTTTTTTATTCTTTACAATTGCTTAGCAGATCCAAGTTTTAGTTCCTCAAAATTCAGTTTTTGTTTGTTCTCTTTTCTCAATGTGCAAGATGCCACCAGTCTTGCAGAATTAATTTTCCCGCCAAAACTGCCTTCTCTCACAGTGGTTTGTGCAGCTAATTTTTGTACCTGTGTAGGTATAACCAAATAGGGCCCCATTCCTACAGCCTGGCTCTCCAGGCATCCCAGGTATAAAATACCATCATTCTCTTTAGGTAGTGTTCAAAATTAAACAGGGATAAGTTTCCACAGAAAATGGGAAAAAATACCAGAGCTCTGTTTTTGGATTGTGGCTGTATGAGAGAGCACTTATAAAAGCCTGCTGTCATGAAATAGTCTATCACTTTTAGTAAAACTTGAAGTGGAACCAAGGACCAGTCCATTAGGAACCACAGAATGGAGGTTTCACAATGATACACATGTATGAGAGCTCTGCTTTGTATGGTATGGGTATCATCCTAGTCCCTGTTCCTTGGAAGAGGAGAGGGTATGGAAACAGCATGTGCCCACTGGTGGGATTTTATCTCCTTTGCCACAACTTCTGCACCATCTCAGTGGGAGCAGGCTGGAGCTGGCCTTGGCAGCTGTGGGTATCCTTGTGCTGGGCAGTTACCACTGGGGGCTCTGGTGAGGAAGTGGAACCAAGGACCAGATCCTCAAAGATCTTTAGGGACCTATTGCCTTTTTAATCACCCACTCACCCTGAATTAAAATGGGAGCTGAGAATCTAACTGCCTTGGCAAATTTTGGATGAGGTTAGTGTCAGGGAGAGGTCAGGCAGGCTCTAGCAGCATGAGGTTTCACTCCTTTCACTTTGCTCTTCTTCATGACCACTGTGCACTAAGCATGGCTGAGATAAAACTAACCTGCATTTAGGCAGTGCTTTCCATTTGATCCCTTTTATTTTCAGTACCAATGAAAGGTACAGGGAATCTACCTGATGCAGCCCCCAAATCACCTCTATAGAAAATAGATGGTAAAAACATATAACCATGACCTAGACTGCACCAGATAATACAGAGGATGGATTTAATATCAGGGTGCTTGCCTGGAATTCTAGGTCTGGGGACACAGAGAGAAAAGGGATGTGGCTCAGCATCTAGGTTTTGATTTGAGTTATCACAGAAATATGGCACAAAAACATTTCAAAGCTGGGATTCAGAAATGAATTGCTCTAAATAATGCTTTCAGTCAACGACTCATCTCTAAAAAAATGAGTATAATTCAAAGATCTAGTTCCAGCCAAAATCTTATGAATGAAGAGATTTCATTGTGTCCCTAGAGGAACTGTTCTGAATGAACTCTGCCTTGGACTAACTTACGGGGCCACAGTGAGATGTTCCTTTAGTGCAATATCCTTTACTGTAAGTGGGCACTGAATCACTGATATCCTTTGGCACATCCTCACCATGGCCCCATGTGTACAAGCCTTTAACAGGACTTTGGCATGCTAATAATCTTGTGCACAGGCAGGAACCATTCCTTCTCCACAAACCTTGCATTAAAAAAAAGATACACATGACCACAGGAAAATGATACACAACAATTACAAACAATACACAACAATTACAGAATAGTAGAGTAAACCAAGAACCCATCCTAGTGTATCGTCTGATTATGGATAGTGGCTCTTGCACACATCATGGCCGATTTGTACTACAGACTCCCCAGTTGTCACTGGGTGTCACCCCATTAATGCTGGCTAACCTCAATCCTACTAACCAGCTATCCTATGGGAGAGTGCATGTATGCTCACACTTCTCTCAACACCTCCAGGAATGGTTATACTTCAATTGAAGAGCAATTAGTAACAAACCTTTGATGTACCTGCTGACTGCAGGTCTCTATAGAAGGGGCCTGAAGACAGAGTGATACAAATACCCTTGCATTATTTTCTTCAAGCCCACTAAGCTTTTGGGGAGGTAGAAAGTACCACATGTTGTCAAAGACTATTAGGAAATAATGCCACCATTTTCCTTCCACCCATACTGCTCGCAGTATTAAACAGTAGTACCTTGCTCTTAAACTCTTCTTCCCGGCAGAAGGCCTCACTCTGCTCTTTTGTGTCCTGAAGTGCATCTCATTTACCTGCGTAGGTTCCCTTCAGCAGCATGAGTCCATACTGTTTTCATGCCTCTTATGACAAAAGAAGCCTAGGATTCCCACATCTCATTTCTCCTGATGGTTTTGTAATAGCTGCTTTAGCCTGCCATGCCATTGGAGATGCCCTAAGCTGGGTCCAGATCCTCAGCTTTGCCCAGGGCACAGGGTGCAAAACACTCCCAGGACAGAAGCTAGGTTTATGCCTCCACACCAAGCAGAAAGCAGGCAAAAAAGGAGTGAGAGCAGAGGCAGATCAGCAGGATGGGATTGCACATGTCAGCAAGGGCCTCCTGTGAAGGCTACATAATAGCAGGTGCCAGTGAGAGGATGTTACAGCCCACTGTGCACTCAAAAAGTAATCACTGGTGACATTTCTTCACACCATCCTCCTCCTCAGAGAGGAACTGGCAGGTTCTGAGAAGTTTGCATGTGGGAGGCTGATAAAACTACAAATGGGGTCTGCTTCCATGCAATGAACTAACAAGGAAGCAGGGACGAAACAGTCCCTTTAATCTGACCAGTTATAATAACTTTTAGCCTTGCAACAATCTACAAGAGAGTACAGAAAGGTAAGAGTTTGCCCAGATTCACCTTGCTGAGACTGGGGTTTTTGCCCATTTCTCTCATTAAGGCTGTTAGGGACTCCTGAGAGCAAAGGTTTAAGCATACAGAATGATACAAAGTGGGGGGCATGGAAAGCCTTCCACCAGGGCCATGGCAGCTGATCTGCAGAGCAACTGTCTCAAAGGCACATCAGAGAGATTTTCTCTGCAAACCTGGTTCACATGACGGACAGCATCATAAGATCTTTGACAGCTGGTCGGTCACTTGCCTCAATGCCTGGTGGCTTGTTGTGTAAGCATGAAAGTTCTCTACAACTCAGATGCAAGCATGAAAGGTTTCTACAACTCAGATACCCTCAACTTCTTTTTAATGAGCTCTTGACTTTTTTGCCAGTCAAGTGACATAGCTTGACTTGTGTTTTTCTTTGGAAAGCAACTGTGTGCATTTTGTTGTTTGAGAAATTTGCTGAACTGATCATTCCCATGACCAGAATTCTCTGTTTTCTGGGACATGCTGGTCATCATTGCCCCACTGGGTCTTCCCCCAGTGCTGAGATGACCATTGCTCCTATCATCCTCACAGCAGCTGACTGACTTAGTGATTACAAACCACAATATACTTGAAAAAGTCAGAGAAAGGTTTCAGATTATTTAGTAACACAGAAAAGAATGGTTGTCACAATCATGCCTCACTAGCTAGCATTCTGTCAGCCCAAACCAAGGTGAAAATTATCTTGGGAATTTCCCTGGGAAACAGTTATTTGTCAATACCACCTGTGGGTGACTTCAAGCTATTTTTTTTTTTTTTACATTTTTGTCTTGGGGGATTTCAACCTTTCACAGATGACTTCCTTTGTAGACCTTCAGAAACTTGAAAACAAACACACACACACACACACACACACACACACACACACACACACACACACACACACACACACTAACACCTGTATCCATCAGCATAAATACAAATAACTCTTCTGTGACATAATGCTGACACTCATCTAGATTGCACTTTAAATATGCTGAACGTCACTTATCAGTCCAAGTCACTGGGGCACATTCTGTGTCTGGCCATGTTCCTGAGGTGTCTCAGTGTCTCATCAGATGAGAGCCTCATTTGATAGCAATGTTAGAACAGCAGCACCTCTGTCATCCTCCCCACTTTCAGGACAAAAGACAGATGGAGAATATGGATTTTGCAAGGCAAGGTGAGAAAGACATGACCCGAGGTAGCTTCATTCTCCAGATCTCCCCAGATCCTGGCTGGTCCCCAGGACCACTGCCAGCCAGCTCACAGACCTCTCAATGCTTCTTCTTTTCTTTGCAGTATGAGGCATCATCAGAGGAAGAGCAAAAGCAATCAAACAAACAAGTCTTCTTTTCAGAGTAGGAAACTTAACCTTTTGCAAATATTTTCTAACCTGGAAGATGTTGAAGCCAGACCCCCAACGCCCAGGGCAAGGAGGAAGGTCAGGGAGCTCTAACTGGTTCTCAAGACACCAGCTGCCATCAGCCTGTGTACTCTGTGCTGGGAAGTGCAGACAGTGGTCCCAGCCTTAGGAAGGTCTTCCATGGCTATTAGACAACACTGGATGCACAGCAACTGTAACAGACTACCTCCTGGCCACTGCTCTGAGCTAATGGTATTCTAAATTATCCCAAACCAAACAAGAAAACCTGCATTTTGAGGAGGCTGGCCAGAGTCTCTCTGAGTATTACTACCTTTTTTTCCTGGTAAAAGTCCACTGTGTAAGGAAAAAACTAACAGAATCAATGCCAATAAATGCAGACATCCATATACACAGGTAGGCAGCATTTGTGTGTTTACACAATTTTGTCATTTTTACTTAGGGAAAAAAAAATAGGGACATCCTGGGCAGATTTGCAGACTACATTTATAATTCACATCAATAATAGTTCTGAGCCATACAGTGTCCATTTCAGAGACTACCCTGCCCTTTCTCCATGCTGACTGTGTTGAGGTGTCTACAGAGCAAATCCCCAGGCAGTGGTTAATCTGAAGGCTTCTTCCTTGCAGTCTGATCCTCAGGGCCTGTGGTTTTCTAAACAGCCAAACACAGTCTCCTTATTTGTCTTTAAAATATACTCAAGGATGGGGAAGCCCAAAAAGTCTGAGTTACAGAAGCATTCAGTAAGAATGGCATACCCTATGAATGAGACTAGCCACTTGTATTAGCTCTGGAGGCTTTAGTAGCATCCTTCTACTTCCTGATTTTAAAAACAACTTGGGGAACTTCCTTTCTTGGGCTATTTTGGAACTTCTGCTTGTAGTTGTGATTGAAACCAAGATCTGTGAAGATGTCGGGTGGTGGTAAGCCCCTACAGATGACCACAGCAAACCTCCACACCAAATACTCAGCAGCTCATGGAAGCCTTGAACACAGTTGAGTTTTCAGCTTGGGCTATTCTGTTGGAGAAAACTAGTGTACATAAAACATAAGAATGTAGGAAATTAGCAGGCTAGATCATTCTCCTGAACCACCTAATCCAGGTTTCTATCTCTAATGGCAAATGATGCTACTTGTTTCAGAAATAGTTGCAGATCTTATGCCTTTATAAGAAGGTTTTTCTTCCAAGCCTCTAGTTTATTATTTTTCTTTACTCTTGAGAAAAAACATATAGGAGTAGGCTGATTTAGTTTCTTATTTAATTAAAGACTGTTTTCCTAGAAAAAGTTGGAATAATAGTACACTCATAACTATTCTAGTTTTACCGGTACATCAGCTTCTGTCCCTATGAGCAGAAGAGCACAGAGTTCAAAAGAAAGATTGCTGATAGGGAGTCAGAGCATTCTTCTGGGCACCTTCAACCCTCTAAAGTAGAATCACTTTACAAACTTTTGTCTAGTCCATGCAAGCTGTCACACATATGTTGTACTTTTGCATTAGGTCTTGACAGTGGGACTGTGAGCTTGCTGCCCTTGAAGGGAAGAGAGACTTTTTGTGCCAGAGCCTCTGCTTTTCACTTTTCACACCACTCTGTTCTCTCAGCCATATACAGAAAGATCCTTACCTTGGTCGTTCTGTGTAAAGCAGCATACAGTCATGTTAAAGAATGGGGACATTCACTAAGTGAATTAATGTGTTCTTTTATTGCATTAGTCTTATGCAAAGCATAAGCAAGATGAAAAATGCTTGAATGAGCTTACACTCAAAATTTTTGTTTAATTACTCTATTTCTCCCTCAAAGGCACCTTTAAATGATACATTTTTGTGCTGTCTGCTAATGAAGGTAGATGAAAACATTTCCATTAAAGGCACAGCTTTTCTTCTTAGAGTGTCAGCTGGGTTGCCATTCACTTTCCTCAGCCACCCAAGAAGCAGCCAAGAAAAATAAAGACAAGATTTCCAATTTCCAGTAGCCTGTCAGGAAAAAAAAATAAATGGGAAAAAAACCCACCACCAAACAAACTCCAAAGAACTAGGAAAGACTACTGCTCTTTCTTGTGCTTCTCAGAAAAAAAAAAAAAATCCAAACCAAAACACAGACCTATACCATGGTATCACAATGGTAGCATTGCTAATTGATTTCATGAATTCTGCCTTTGGGTGCCTTCTAGGGAACTTTCTCATGGGAAGTGCATCTAATACAGTAATACAATAAATGAACAATAACTGAAACTTTTTTAATTACTCTAAACAATGGAAATGAAAAACTACATCTGAACTGGCTTTAAGAAGAAATTAATAAGAATGCATTTATGTCTTTCTGTTCTTTTTCAGTCATCTCTCTCTGATAAGTCACTTCTCAGCAGACATGAATAGCACTGATGGGAAGCAGAAGATGCTCTTTGTCCATTAGTATGACAAATACTGCAATTGAGGCTGAATCAGTAGGTGCAGCCTTTGCTTTTTCCCACCCCTTCAGACCGATAAATTAATTCATCCCCTGACTAATTTAAGAAGTGTGGGCTGTACAAAGAAGTACCAACTTGTTTGAATGTAGGAGGAAAGCAGAAAGTCTGTGAAGCACAGTGGCCTGACTGACCTGTGTGTGGGCTGGATGTTTTGCCTGTGAGAAGAGAAAGGGTGTTCAGGGGTCTTTGCAGTTTAAGACTGTAGCAGCAAGTCTTTCAGAAAGTTGGTATATTTTCTTCCCCAAAAATTTAGAGCTTAGGCTGACAGTTTTAGCCAAGGAAAGCATCTTTCTGAGAACCAAACCAAATTGTTTGGGCACTGGAGAATGATCAAAGTTCCTTTCTCCAATACTGACAGGAAAAGGAAAATGAGTCTGATTTGCAGGGGTGCTTTTCTAAATATGCAGCACAATTACCTGGGCAGGACACAGGAGGATGCCATCATTTTTACTACATGTATGAGCTACACAGAGTTTAGATGCATGCATGCAGAACAGTTAGAGGAAAAAACAAAATAACCCCAAAACTCAACCAAAAAACAAACAGCAGGTGCCAGGAATATCATACTTCATAACATATTCCGTGCCTGCTAGGGTACAGAAAACCTTTCCTTCTATTGCTACAAAGGAGCTGTCCTGGTCCACTGGGCAAAATCTTTGCTAAGAGTCACTAGTCAGATTGATTTACACACTAGATTGCAACACATCCAGCTGGCACCTGTTTACAGTGGCAGCATTTTCTGAATAATGGTCTACTGTGTCCTAGATTCCTGATGCGGTTTTTTTTTGGGGGGGAGGATAAAGAACTTTAAAACTATTGTTCCCCTCAGGGTGCCTGGTCTCCTCCATTTTCCTCTTTCCTGTGAAGCTTACAAAAAAAAACAAGAGCTGGGACAATGGAATTAGCACTTTACCCAGCAAATGGGCTAGAGAAACATTTATGATATGTGAAGCAGATGAAATGCATTTAAATGTTGAATGTAATCTTTGTTGTGCTGTGGACTTCCCTGGAGTTATGCTAGCAGCCCCCGTCATACTAAGACTGTCCAGGGAAATTCCCTTTCTGCCTTTAGTGTCTTCCTGAATGATTATATTTCAAAGTTTCTTCAAATTAAAGAGAGATTCTGGCTCTCTCATTTCCATTTGTTTCAAAGGATCTGCTCATCAGATAGCATCTGAACCAGAGACTGTATTACCAGGATCGAAGTGGAGAAATCCAACCAGAAAAGTAGAGCTGGAGAAGGAGAAAAGCTGCCCATGGCTGAACACCAGTGGGGAAGAGCAGTGGATATCAATGATTTCCTCAAGGTGAGCACAGATTTTATGCAAGTTGCTCTCCTGAAGTGAAAGCTTGTGCCCTTCATGTATATCAAGAAACATCAGATGGCTGATTTGAAACTCATTGATGAATGCTTAAGTGCTAGATTCATTGAAAAGTTGTCAAGCACTGGAACAGGCTGCCCAGGGAAGTGGTGCAGTCCCCATCCCTGGAGGTATTTAAAAGATGTGTAGATGGGGCACTTGGGGACATGGTTTTGTGGTGGGCTTGGCAGTATCAGGTTAAGGGTTGGACTCTTAGAGGTATTTTCCAGCCTCAATGATTCTCTGAGTCTACAAAGAGTCAATTGACTGTTTTGGTAAGGAAGAGTTACTGTGTCAGTATGTTATGTATATATAGAAAGGCTGGGTTTATGGTCCGAGGGTGGGCATGCTTGATTGACTCTGCTGTTGTTGATCTCAACATCAGCATGATTATTATTGACTTTGTTTATTATAGCACAGGGCCTGGGGCTTATCCAAGTCAGAGCACCGCAGGTGACACAGGGACCAGGTTTCTGCCTGGCACAGCAGGTCTGTGCAAGGAGAAGGCTACCAGCTTTTCAAATAAAAAACCTGCTACTGGTTCCCTGGGAAATGCTTTTATAACCTAAGCATAACAGCCTGGAGAGCTGTGTGCTAAGCAGGCTCTCTGAAGTTAGGATGTGGGCAGATCCCCTGGGGGCAGTGACATGCCCATTTACAGGTCCAGGTTGATGAGTCAGGTGCTGAGGCCAAAGCTGCAGCCGCTTGACTGTGATGCTACCTCCAGCCACCCATCCATAGGTGAGCCTCCAGCAGGGCCAAAGTGGTACATTTGCTGAGGAAAAATAGGTGAGGTTTGTCACTTCATAAAATGAAGGGAAGATTGAAACTGTTTTAAAAATTACTTATGCATCATGAAAAGTTTAACTGAACATAAAATTCTTTCACTGAAAAAAATAGCATTTCTTCAGCTGAACACCAGCTATTCAAAATGTGAGACAACTTCTTACACTTCTTCCAATTTCAGGAACAAAGTTCCCAGCAGCCTGCCAAAAATAAGGTTTTGAGCAGCTGTTCTTAAGAAATCTAGCTCCTTTCAAGTTTCTTCTTCAAGCCAGCTCCAAAAATACCTGTTTGATGGGTTTGGTGTGGGTCAGAAGAGGAGTTGCAGATTTACCCAGCTCACGGGTGGTTGGCTCAGCACAGCTCCAAGCAGAGACTGACTTTCACTTTCAGTTTGGCTCTGAGCTCACTCAGGCAGAAGTTAAACTTTGTGAAATCCCCAAACACAAAGCCCAGCCACAGTGCTACAATTAGTCAAGTGTAGGATTTTCCCATTGTCTGTTTATAACTGACTACAAAGTGTCTTGGGGTTTTTTGTTATTTCCCAAGAAACACTTAAGATGGGGGGTTTCAGGGATTATTTTTAGATATATGAAAAAAAATAAATAAAGATGTAAGAAAATCTATTTTACTTGATATTTGTGAGACATAATCAGTAGGGTTACTGCTGTTAGCAAAGGGGAAATGGCTTCTCATTGCTGGGTTTCTGGGAAGCTGTGATCCAAGATCACCATGGGTCAAAACTTACAACTTAAAGTTGTAAGCTTAAGGTGGAAAACCTTATAACTGGGTGGCTGGCTGTAGTTAAATATTCCTGCTTGCCCAAGAAAGTGAGGAATTGTCTTCTAGATGCATCTTGGATGGGTTTTGTCCCTTTAGATGCTTATTCTTTTGCCATCCTGCAACCAGGCCTTAATTTTTGCAATGAAGCTCTGGAAGTGACACATCAGAGTCATGTTCTGAGCTGGAAGAAGGGCCAAGGGTGAGATCAGGCCTGGGCCTTACAGAACTGTGTGAACAATACTTTGAAGAGGTTGGTGAAGGTTGCTTAGGTGATGACTGCAGGATGAGGAAATGCCTATCAGAAGAAACACATTCTTCTTTTTTCCTTAGGAAACATGAACACATAGGTTCATCCACAAGGCCAGGAAATAGTCCATGATATCATCTAGTCTGGCTGCATGTCCATACTGGAATTTCATCTGGTTAGTCTTGGAGTGAACCCAGCTAGCAATGTATGATTTACTGTGATTCAAACTTTCACAGTGGCTTATTAACAGCATGGTTATTTTCACATTTTATTTTTCCCAGTTTGCACAGCTACCTCTTCTCCTAACACCAGTTTCACCTACTTCCAAGAGCCCTATCTTGCAGTTGTTTCCCCTACAATAACACACTCACACATAACCCAAGTCATCTTCTGATCTTCTTTTTACTATGTTACCCAGGCTGATATCCTTCAGATTCAGTCTGCAGGGCTTTCTCAAACCCTTCCGCAGTTTTTAAGGGATCTTCCTGCAGTTTCATCAAGTTTTCAAATCCTTTAAAAAATACAGACACCAGTGTGTCAGACATCCTTCAGTCCCACTGTTTCAAACACTTTTCCAACTTAAAATTAACTCCTTACTTCTACTAATTGCTTTATATATACCCAAAGGTCACATCAAGCTTTGAGTATATAAAAGCTTCCTTACAAGTGGTTGTCTGGGTAATAAAACCTGAAAGATGCTTTAAAACAAGTTGCCTGTTCCAGTTTCCATCATCCACCTTAATTAAAGCAAGATATGGACCATGAACACTCAGAGGATGAAAGAGCTGTGCTATTCCTTAGGAAAGCTGAGGCCAGGTGCCATGGGCCATGCATACACTGGTGGACAGGTCTGTCCAGAGATGCTGTGAACCTTTGGCTGCAGCAGAGGTGGGGACAGCTTCAGCTTTCCCATGACTCTGGGGATGCCAGGACCCCCAGAAATTTTACACCTGTAGTCTCAAGGAAACCCAAATTCATACCCTAGCAGAATAATGTTGATAAAACTCCTGTATACAGATAGAGTGTAGAGGTTGACTCACAGAGTAGACAAGTCTTTTTGACCAAGAGCATTTTTAAGGGCTTGCACACAGTGGGTGCACAGTGAGAACAGGATTAAGGCATCCTCCTGGATGAGTTCTGTGAGATCAGACAGTACAAGAGGCTTAGAAATACAATAGTACTATATATATATAATTTTTCTGGATTATATTGTTTACTAGGAAATAGATGCAATAAGTTTGGCTAAAATCCCTCCTCCTAGCCAGAGGTGGGCAACTCAGTGAGACTCCATTTTGCCATTAAAGTAAGTGGAATGTTGCTTTTATGGCTATAACTGATTTAAAATTAAATAGTCCATCCACTGATGTATGAGTGTTGCATGGGAAACACCAAGTCATACTTTATTCTCCCCTAGGAGCGTCTCAAGTCTCTTGCTTTTCACTGGGTGCTTGAAATCTAAGCAACTGCTATTTCTTCCATGTGCCAAAACCAGCAGCATTTCCTCAGGCTACACCTTAATGGGATTAATTTATTTCCATGCCCATGTCTCTTCTTATTAATCCACCAATATATGTGGAGCAGTGGAACTCCTGTGACTGCATCCCAGCCCTGGTTCCTTCAGTGTCTGGGTTTTAAAAGGTCTAATTGTAGGCTGGGGGCCTGCCACTTAGTTTTCCAGTAGGGGACAATAGGAAGTGACTGCTGCGTGGGATGAGAGAGAAGAGGATGGGATTTGAGACTGTTAACAGGTCTGTGTTGCCACATAAAACCCAAACACCTGGTCCAGCCTGCAGTATACCAGGGCCCTCCATTGGCTTGGGTGGCCTACAGACACCTGCACTTGCAGGAATGGAAGAAAGAACATTCACCTCTGCAAGCTGCAGGTCCCTCCATGGCTGCAAGTCCTCAAGTGAACTGGGCTGAGACCAACTCGGGATCTTGTGCCTTCCAGTCTGCCCTCCCTCATGCAGGGTTAAGAAGTGCAGACGTATTTTCTATCTCATTGACACCTGGTTCCCATACCAGGTAACACTTAAATCTTCAGGGACCTCAAAGAGAGCAGAATCAGAGTGAGACACAGTGTGAAACATGCCTCCAAGGCATAAGAAGGTTCTCCTTCAGCAGCCAGCTGCAGCTTCATCTGCCTGTTGCCTGCCTAGCTCACTCTTCCTCTGCAGGGCAGGTGACATGGTGACGTGTGGAATGAAAAACACGGATGATGCTCCACTAAGCCCCTTCTCTCGTGCAACAAGAGCACACCCACATACACACTGCTTCCTCCCCAGCCCTTGCTTGCTGTGCCAGCTGAGTGCTAGCAGGGAGCTCAGGACTGTCGAGAACTGCAAAGGTTTTGTTGCTTTGGTTGACATTTAACTATTAACCAATTTTGTGGAGACTGAAGGGAAAGGTGCTGTTTGTAGGAGGTGATGTGTAGAAAGGAGAAAGAGTGGGAGTAGCAAGTGTCATGCAGTAAAAGTAGTGTGAGCATGTTTACACATTTTGACCTTGGCTGTTTTAAGGACAGAGCCCTTCTGGGTCCCTCACAGCCATGTGAGGCTACAGGCACCCATGCTTGGCTAAACCTGGGAGCTAAGTATTCCTGGGCCTGGTTAGCAGGAGATTGCCTGGAAGTAGAGGCACTGCATAACTGTGTGGCTGAACTTAAAAACCCTGACAAATGTGAGACCACAGGCAGAGAGTGGGAGGAAATCCTCTGGTTCCGCTCTTGCTGGTGACATCATGGCACAATTTGAAGTTGATCGATCTCCAAACAAACGTGGAGACACCTCACCCTGATGAGATGAGACTTGCCTGGCTGTCCTAGCTTCAATAAACACCAAAGACTCCCTGTCAGGGAACGGGCACTGCATCAGGCACACCTGAGCAAGGGAAGAATGAATGTCACGTGGCTCAACTCAGCCCTGGGGCTTCTCACAGCATTGAGATGGCCCTGCAGCCCATTGTCTTTCCTGATCTCAAAGGTGCCCATTGCCACTGTCATAAGTGGGCTGCACAAGGACATGCCCAGTGCCTTTGCATTGGGGTAACAACAGGACTCAGCTCTCATCTGCTTTTCATTCACCCATAAATCTCAGTATTCCTCCCTGGGAGGGTGCTGAGGAGGACAACAAAGTGAATTGTCTCTGGGCATGCAGGAATTCATGTGGGGCTGGAAGTAATGTGGAAAAGGAAAATTCCAAATTTTCCTAAGCCTGAAACATTTAGTCTGGCTTTGCTTTGGCTTTATCTTGGAATCCCACCTAGATCAGCTCAGGTCACTGGAGTGGGTCTATGCAGATTAGCAATGTCCTTTCATGGCTGGAAATGGAAAAGGGAGCTAAAAAGACCAGGGCTGCACTGCTGGCATAGCTGGGCCCTGCCCACACCCTGGGCTCAGAGGAGAGGGTGGCTCTTCACAGTGTCTTCACCTGATGACTGGGGAGATGCTAAACACTGACCATGGCAATGCTGGCACGAGCCTGGTTCTGTGGTGACCTGGCATGGGGAAATCCACATTTTTGCCGTCCAAGGCTATCACTCTGCCAAGCAAAAGAGGCCTTATCCAAGCTGCCTGCTGGGGATGTCCAGCTTGTGCCAGTTTCCAGATGGTGTCAAGATGCTGCTGTCAAGGGCTGGCTGGCCTGGGCCGAGCTGTGCTGTGCTGGGAACACCTGAGCAATTTCTGAGAAGGACAATCCTGTTTGAGTGATGGGGAAAGCCCTTGACAACAGCATGTTTGCTAGCAGAGCAGGTGCCCTGGTGAGCCCCAGGAGACCTCTGGGGCTGCTTCATGTTGCAGAGGATTGGAGGGTCCTGGATGGAGGCTCTGGAGTGCCCATGGTGCCAGTGGTCTGCATGGCTGGCTGTGTTGCCCAGCCTGCAGCAGCAGCACGGGGGAGATGGCAGGCATGAGTGTCAGCCTCAGGACACCCACAGCGTGTTTCCTTTCCAGCAGCAGACAGGATGTTAGCTGTCATGGGTGTTAATTAGCCGCAACACGATGTTCCTGATTTCCATCAGTACATCTTTCGGTTTGAGGCTCTCTTCTCAGACCCAGTTTTTAACGGGGTCACAGCACTGAAGCCCCCATCCCTCTGAAGTCTTCTCTAGGTGCAATTTTTTTTTATTGTAATGAAGAACACTGTATTCTACAAGCATCCCATGAGCACCACTGGCCATTTATGGAGTTTGTCCAGAGGTCTGCAGTGCTGATGGACTCAGCTAAATTCTAGGCAACATTGCACATGCTGCTGCATGTCCTTGTGGCATGTAGATAGGAATAGCTGTGTGTGTGCAGAAAGGTCATGAAAACCTCAGAGTTTCATTTAGAAGTAAAGTGAAATTATTAGCTGTTTAGAGATAAGCTGGTTGTGACTGAGGCTTGGACACATAATAAAAGTATTACTGTTTTAAACAAGATGTGTTGGTGGAAGCACAGATTCTGCCCTGCATGGAGCAGCTGTTCAGGTCAGCATCTGTGAGGGCAGCAGCAGCTGCCCAGCAGCTGGGTGTGGCTTGTCACTGACTACTTCATAAGCGCTCTGCTCCCACCACTCTGCAGGTGAAACAGAGTGAGTGTTCCCAAGTTTATCTCCAGTGGGAAGTCTCCAGCTTATTTCAAGCCCCATCATGCACCACTGTAATACAAAAATAGCAGAACTGGTACCAAAGCACCCAGCAGCCTTCGCTGCTCTTTATTACTTCCAGACAGGGAACGGTGTTAAGTGGGAACAGGGCAGTAGCAGAACCTGAAGACCCTCCAGTTTTTTTAAAGCTGCGTGGATGCCTTCATGGTCCACTGCAACTGGGACACCTCTGGTCACACAGCTGCTTGGGCTCTGCAGGCCATCCTGCTGCGGGCTGATCCCTGGTGGGACACGCTCCCAATTCACCCCATTGAACTCTTCTGATCAGAGCCCACTGGGACTGATCCTGGAGTCACAGATATGTTTGTGGCAACATCAGCCAGTGTCGGGGCAATATTGTTTCAAAACATATTTACTTCCCATGTTTTTGGAGTTTATTGAATACATTTGGCTTGCAGCTTTCATAAAATTGTAGTTTATCAAAAGCACAATGAGGAATCACAGGCCAAGTTTCTAAAGCTCACATTTAAGTTAGGTCATAGGTAGAATAAAAGTTTAAAGATCTCTACCAACAACAAAGACATATTTTTCCCACTAAGAAACTTTTTCGTTTGGGTGATATTTTCAGTGTTACTTTTTTTCAACATGTACTTTTTTTCAAATGTAACTTTTCCAGGTGAAGCAGACACATTCTATAATAATGTCAACCAGCCTCTGAGTTTCTCAGTAGTACAATTTCTATTAATTGTTTTGAACCAGCCCACATGAGAAGCTGGACACATTATTCTGTGTTTATAAATAGGTCTGTTTTCACAAAACTCTTTCCCAAGGAAATTGTTCTTAATTAATATGAAGTACTTTCACTTACTACTTGTATTATAAAAAGAGAGGGATCCTGCATGGATCCCTCTTATGTTAAGAGTTATTAATAAGACAAATCTTATCCTGAAAAAACCTCATCTTTTGGGTTTGCTCCAGGTCTCCATAGTCCTTGATTGTCTTATACCTACCTCCAAATTAATCAGCCCCATCCCTCTGTTGAGTTCTTAACTTCTCCTTTCCTCACCCCATCGTTACCCTGATGAGGAAAGGCAGCATTATTCACCCTGTGTAAGAGATGGGGACTTGTGGTGCAGAGGTGAAATGTTATGCTGAAGGTTATCTGAACCAGAGCAGGGGGTGGATGCCCACTCTTCCCCTAAAAAGCAGCACCCTGACTGCTATGCTTCCATTCAGCTGGTCCTGTGATACTATTATATTTTTGTTCATTAATTTCCCATTGGTCAGTCTATGAAAGAAAACTCACAGCATTGTTATCAGCTGCTTACACAATGGAGCTAAAACATTTAGCTAGTATAAGTGCACAAAGGGTGAAAAATGGAAGTTAGTAAAAGTGAATGAAGAGAAGAAGTGAAGGGCAGGAGCAGTATGGCTGCCAAGGAGTGGTGGGAGGGTATGGAAAGGAAATTGAAGCTTCAAGCTGACCCATAAAACTCCATGGTGTTACCAGCAACCTCACTGATTTCACCTTCAGAGACTGTGTTTTGCACTAACCTTTGCTTGACTCATTGACACCTGCCCACTTCAGTTCTGTGGCCAGCCAGAAACCTTCCTACCTCCCTTAACCACAGCCTTCCACACAAGGGTCTCTGCTGTCAGCCCCCAGGCTCTGCATGACTCACCCTCTCTGCATCTCTGCAGACACTTGCTTGATCTCAGCTTGCCATGGCAAGAATAAAAAGGCAAATAAATGGGGTTGCATGATGACAGGAATCAGATCTTCAGTTTTGGGACGGGATCCAGAATCTCTGTAGGAGAGTTCAGCACATGCTGTGCCTCCCTGCTTAGACCTGGCTGCCTGGGCAGCAAAAGGAGCCAGGGTAACACAGAAAAGACCACACAGAGCCCAAGCTCCCCCACTCCTTGTTTTCTCAGTGTGAAGAACCCCCCAAAATGATGTTTCTCTCCACAAGGAAATGCAGTGCTAAATTCATTATCAGGTTGGAAATCAAGGGAGTCATTAGTTAAATGACTTTCCCAAATGTCACACTAAAGGCTGCAGATAAGATTTGGTTCACTCTCCTGAAAGACAGTTGAGTGTTGTCTTCAGTACATTGCTCCTCTTAGCTCCTGCAATTGCATCTGCAGCCACGGCAAGGGTTCGTCTGGGTCCACTGACATCTCCAACATGACATCAGTGGAAAACTCTGTGAAAAACCTGTGGGATAGGTTTCAAATATTCACCCTGTCCCCATGAATATTTGAAGAGGATGCACGTTAATTAATGTCTTCCCTGTCAGGAGTGGGAAATGAAGTTAGCACCAAATGAGCAATATGCAAACTCAGCCTCAGAGGTACACAAGATGTCTGGTACAAATTAAACATCAATTTTCAGAAAATATCCTCTAGACATCCCAAGGAATAAGTTTCTTTAAGGTCTCAGTTTGTTATGGAGACTGTTTCCTTTAAAGTAAAAGGTTTGCCTTACTTACTTTCTGAAGTTTGTCATTAGTAATTTTCCAACATAAATCCAAAGGATTTCTGATTTGCCTGTTGGTTAATAACCAGAAAGTAAGCACAGGATTATGCTTATGTTACCTTTTCCTAATGCTACTGATAATTTCTCAATAGATTCAGAAACCAGACACTTGAGTGACTTTTATCTCATGAGCCAATGCTTCATGCAATGTCTGGATCTGCACTGGTTGATTAGAATACGACCTGCATGCTATTGCAATAAGGAATTGGTTCGAGGGCTGGATGATACCAGTTTCTAAACCATTGAACCTGAAGGATGAATAAATTTATCAATTTTCTGGAAATTACTAATGGTTCAGTCCTGACAATCACCTGCATTAGCCCAGTCTAGTTGTTTGTGAAGTTCTGAAGGGGAAAAAAAAATCACATTTAGGCTGAGAACAGTCAGGACTGGACGGTTCACAGTTTGGCAACCAGCTCACAAAGGCTATTGCTGCCATGTGAAATTCATCCTCACTGTATAGTGGATATGCAGGATAGTGTTCCAGTAAGGGCTCCATGGCATATGCATAGCTTACTGCCTGCACAGAAAAAAAATCAGGGAATATTTCATCTGTGACTGCTCTCCATGCTGAAAGGTGACAGCTTCATGAAGATAGGTCGCTTGTAACAATTCCACCTTCCTGCTGTGAAGTGTAATAGAGGCTTTTCTTGGTGTGCTTCTATAGGTGCAGGGGCTTTAGACCATGTCTGCAGACAGCAAGTCTGGAGTGTTGCCCAACATGGCAGCATTTTTTGAGACACAATTGACATTTTTTGTTTCAAGGCTGATTAGATTGTGCTGATCACAGACACTCAAAAATCACTTTCCATAGGGCTTTGTGGGCCTTTTCCATTGCTTCACATCACAGTGAAGCCACCAGTGGCTTGGTCATAACGCTGTGAGGTCTTGGGGAGGGACTGTGTGTGCAGCACAAAGGAAGCTGGGTCTGACCTGACTTTCACAACTCTCTTCTGCACCTCAGAGGTTTTGTGTATTCATCGACTCCAGTGTATTCAGTAGAAATGATACTTCATTTTGTAAGATGAGCTGATTCAAGGCCTTGATGGCCATTAGTGCTGTGAGGCAGGTTCTGATGAATAAACTGGGGCTCTGTCCAGGCTACTGGGATTAGCACAGCTTGAGGGATAGGCTAAGCAGGCAGCCACCCACAGGAGCAAAGAGTGTGAAAAACATCACAGCTCTCCTGCCCACACTGCCTGGAGAGCGACGTGGAGGCAAGGCTCAGGACAAAGGGAGGTGGCAGCTAGTGCTGAACCTCTGCTTGGAGGAGCAAAATTAGATGCTGGCACAAGCTGCAAATTAGCTGATGGCACCAGCAACAATGTGAACTAGACCACTGAGAATGCTCTGCAGGACCTCTTGGTAAATGCTGCCTCCTGCAGAAATGAGAGGGAGGGCCCATACTAAGAATGAAGTGGGGATGAGGCACTTGGACAACTTTCCCGCCCAGCACATTCTGTTTTCATAGACAGATATTAAAAAACCAAAGCCAGAGGCTGAAGGATGGAGGAACTCAGAGCTGGACAAGAGGCACAACTGCCCCTCCAGTTGATCAGCCCTGTCACCAGCTAACACAGGGATGCTGCTGTCTCCTTCCTACAGTGACATTAACAGCCCCTTTTTCCTGCAGGTGTCTGGAGTTTGTAGCCATTATGGGGAGGACGGTAGGGTGGGGTGTGTGATAGTATTTTTCACTTGTAACACCTACCAAATTATAGCATCAACGAAAACAGAGCAGTGAGTCCTAGGCACTCGTTCAGTATTTGAGTTCCTCCTGTCCTCCTGGGCTGTAGGATGATTCTGGGCTCTGAGATGGAGCCATATGGCAAGCCAGGAGGTGTCACACAGAGCCACTTCACAGACTTCAATCAGGAATGTTTCCAGCAAAAGAAAAATGTGTTAAACTCAGCCGTTCTCACAGTCTGGCAGCTCCTGATGTTCATGTCAAGAAATGAATGCAAAAAAATGTGCTCTCTCTGAAGAGAGACATAACTGCAGAATAATTAATAAGAGCTCACACAGCACAACTTGCCCCTTCCCCATGCAAGGAGTGCTCAAGGCCTCGGATTTTTGAAAAATGAAGACCCACGATATTGGTACCATTTCTGCCTTTCCCCTGGAAGATTTTTTGGTAACACATAATGAACCCACTTGCAACACCACCATGCCCAGGTAGCAGAGCTCTTTGACTAACTGCACTGGGTTTATTCAAGGGGAAATCAGGGCAATGAGGTGAAATAGCTGCAGTTCAAATAACAGTGTTCTGCATATTGGAAATAGTTTAACCAAACCAGGAGGCACTGCCACTAACAACATCAGAAGGTAATTCCCATTGGTTTATGTAGGCAAGTCATGATCTGTAGTAAAACAAGGCAATAAATGCCATCACAACCAACTCTTCTGCTTGTTTTGAAGGCTTTGCTATCCAAAAGAAAGAAAATCAGGAGGAAAACAAAGAATCAGGATGCACCAATGAGAAACTGCCAATGGGAACTTCTCAACAGCACTAGCAGAAACTAATATGAACAAGGAGCCAGCACTGGTGGTCCTTAGCATGGGGTGGGAGAGATAGAGGGAAGAGGCTTATCTCCTGCTGGTCTTGCACAGGCCTGGTGGGAGGGCGAGAAGGGCAGCTGGATGCAATGCCAGGAAGTGCAGTTCCCGCCACCTCTCCCGTCCATCTACACCAGCAGCCCCCAGCCACAACTCTGCCAGCTCAGCCACCCCAGGCACCCCAGGTACACTCCCACACCTGCTAGTCGCCTGGGGTCCTCTAGTGCAGGACGCTGATAGCAGAGCCACATGACACATGCATGGGCAAGCCAAGGTATATCACCTTGCTCCTGGGCATCAAACACCTGTGCAGCCACTCAATGTACGTACCTGGCTGAAGGTAACCATGGCTTGCTCAAACCTTTGCTGAATAAGAGCGATGGTGCTGAACACCGGCGGGAAGGAACAGTCTTGAGGGGCTGAAAACAAGAATAAGTTTGTTATCAGTTTCCTTCCTACAGCAAAGCTCCCACAAAGGTGAGGGATTTGAGCATTTATAGGAGTCATTGCTACAAAATGTATACGGGAGGAGAATATGTGTTTGTGCTCTTAACTCCTGGATGTTGCCAAATTTCCCCTCGAGTGTGAAGGTTCCAAGCCCCACGGTGGTCAGCACAACAGCTGCTGTCACACAGGGCCAGCTCAGCTCAGGGGCACTGGCCAAGGCTGGTGCACAGCCACAGCACTGTGCACAAAGCCCTGGGGCCACCAGCTGAGGCACCCCAGCAGGTGTCTGCCCCACCTGGGGCAACCTTGGCACCAGTGTCTGCACAGGGGCTGCTCAACCCGAGCTCCTTTTACAGGCAGTGAGGAGACATGGATGCTGGCAGGGCACTGTTCTTCCCTCCCCACTTCTGCAGCAGGCTTGGGAGAACAGGAACCACGTCCTTTCCCAGAAGTGCCCACTTCTCTGTCCTCACTGTAAAAGGGCCTGACCAAAAGGGTTGGACACAGACCTCCACACTCTGTAATGCAGGGTGAGAGGAGGCTGCTCTTGGTGAGCCCAGCATGCAGACGCAACCAAGCTGGTTTCAATTAGAGGTGGGTAAGCTGCCTCCTCCAAATCCACAGGGAAGCTCCCTGCCTCTTGAAAATCTAAAATCCCTGCAATCTGTGCTTCGGGACAGCAGGTTCCATGTGGCTGCCCGCCATCTGAACACAAGTATGAGTGCTAAGGAAAGAGACTATTTTAGGAACAAGCGATACAACATAAGAACCTCAGAGGCAAGAAATGGCTCCTTGCTGCCAAGTGTTGACATGAGGCCAATAAAGGGCAGGTTACTGCCCTTTTGGGAGGATGCCTGTCTTATTAGAGTTGTAGTTACAGTATTTTTTTGAGACACTTGGAAAGCAGGGTGATATATTTACAGAGAACTTTTTGAGCATTTGGCCTTATTAACTGAGTGGAAAAGGAATGATTAAAAACACCATCTGCTTTTTATTGAACTTTGTTTCAAATTCATCAGAATTTCATCAGCTTTAACCTCTAATTCTTTATTTTTACTCCTGAAAGTATGTTAGCAGCATACCACCCCATGCAGTATACAAATGGCACACAAGCCCTGCTGGTGGTGTCTGCAGATCTCTACCATGATCTCACTAGGTCAGTGCAAACCAGCCCAGCACAAAAGGCAGGCACCTGCACCACGTGGAGCAGAGCTGGAGGCATTGTGTGCTCCCTGAAGGTGTCTGAGATCCTGAGAAGGGTGACAGGGAGCCCAGCTAGCTGAGGCCACCCCATGGGACCATGGCCCATGTAAGCCAAGCAAATGCAGTTTCCCAGAGGAGATGGGTGATGTTTCCCATTATTATCAGCAGAAAAAAGTAAAGCAGCAGCAGGAGAAGTCACCTTGCTCTGGCTGCAGGGAAAAGTGCCGGCACGCATGGCCATGAAGCCGCAGCAGCACTGCACTGGGATACTAGAAAACCACTTCCTCCTAGCAGCAATGAAAGACAGAGATTTGTATATTTACTCCTGGTTTATACAAGTTTGACACTGGTATATTTATCCCAGTGGCCTCTCTGTATGTGGGACCTTGTGTGACAGGAGTATGTGACACTGCTTCATGCCTGCAGAGGAGCTGGTTTCTGAAGGCAATGCTTGTTCCCATGCCTGTACTATCCTGGCCCTTGTTTGTGCCTACCTTTGACAAATACCTAAATATATGCAATCTGAAGTCAAAGAAATGAACTTTGAAATTGCTAATTACGTACATAAGTCTGTTACCAGAGCAGCAAGTCTTTTCTAGGTATCGACTCATTATTACCAGTAGTTCTTCTGCAGGTGCCGCTCAACAAAAGGTCAGTACGTGACAAAGCCTATGTTGCTCTCACACCAGTCACTGCTGAGCTCATGGAGTTAAATGTGTTTTGGAGAAAGGTTATTCTTCTAAGATCATCCTAAGATGTTGTAGCATGTTGTCTTCATGCTTGAGCCCACTGGGACTCTGGATGGGGGAAGTCCTCTGGCTCCAGTTGAAATACCATATGCATGGAAGGCATGGTCTATTCATCATTGGTTTTGCAGTATCAGGATAAAACACCAGCCTAGTGATAAAGCAATGGAAATAGCTGCACCCTCCAGGGGAAGTGAGGATGAATCCTGAACCAGGCAGAGGACCATTTTCTCCCCAGCTTACTCCCTTGTATCCTGAGCTCTGACCACACCAGCTTATAACACTGTCAGTGCTGTCTGTCATCCCGCCTCCATTTAAACCCACAAGGATTGCTCAGTGTAGACTCCCAAACAAGATGCCCTTGGGAGGGCAGACACCAATTTCTTAATCTGATGCAACATCCGAGAGGTTGGCCACGACTCTTTTCTGAGCCCACCTAGGACCAGCCAAAAGGTAGTCTCTGTGCAGAGCAGACAGGGAATGCTCAGGGAAATACAACCCTGCTACCATCCACCCAGAGTGGGCGTGAGGGTTACAGCTGGTGGCAGCAGGATGCTCAGGGTGCCTGGATTGGTGTGTCACAGGACAGCAAGGAAAGAGCACTGCACTGTGGGGAAAAATTGTTTTGTTCCTCTCCCCAAATCAGTGTAAAGCAAATTATTTCTGTTACTGCTATTCTTATGTTAACTCTATTCTAGAGTTGCCACAACTTCATCTACCAAATGCATATAGACAAGATTCAATAAGCTGTGTATTTCAAGTGATGTATGTATACACATGCACACTTTGACACAAGTGGAAATATCGGACCTGATGTTCCTCCTCTCACTCCAAATAAAAGGGACTTATTTGATTTATTGAACAGGATAATGTCATGTCACGAAGAACAACTTTATTCCCCAGTGTTGCTGCTACTTTGATGGAAAAAATTACATGTGATTTTTACTCAACACTGCAGCAGGTGCAGAGAGGACAAATTAACTTTGCCCTGTGTTCCAAGACCTGGGAGAATTTGAACACAGTTATGTCAGTATTCGCTATCAATTACATCATACTGTCTCTCTTCAGGGGTTTTCCTCCACTTAACAGAAATCTTTTTTTGCTTAATGGAGGATATCACAGTTTCTGCCACAAGTTTAGCTCCAGCCCTTCTTACTCCTGCCTGTGACCTGTTCTCGTTCTGAGGCACACAGTAAATAATGCAAGGATGGCATCTGCAGATGGCAGAATTTCAGCAGCACTCACTGGGAGCCATTTGTTCCAGGAAATCACCTACATGCACCATGCAAGGGCTTCACCCCAGGCAAGGGCTTCACGCCAGGCACCCACAAAGAGATCTGCCTGAAGACTCGACCATAACCAGAAAAACAGTAGGGAAAGTCTTAAAAGTATCCCAGTGCTCTGCACATTGTAGTGGGATATAGGTTACTGAGGGTGCTCAACAACACTTGCACTAAATTATTTCCATTTTGCAACTGACACAAAAATCAAATCTCCTTTATTATCTCAAAGCACTCCACCAAAAACTCTGAAAATTCAGAGTTCAGTCATCCTTCCTCAGATGAGCTAACCATGTCCTGCTGGTTTATAGGTGCAAATGCATTGCTTGTCTTCACTCATTCAGAAAGCCTTTCAAAGTGTGTATACAGGGACATGATTTTGCCATCTGAAGAGATTTTTGGGTGGCCAGATTCTTCAGCAAGTAACAGCCAGTGCTAGCTGAAAACCAATGCCATTTCTAAAACCTTGGCCTTCTGTTTCTTCATGACTTTCAGAAATGCCCTTACATCTACTGACATACTTCTACAATCCTTAAGGAAAAACAAAAAGGCTCTTTACCCTCTTCTACCACAATAGGTGAGAGTCCTTGTGAAAACAGCAAACTCATGTCCTTCTTCTCCTGAAAGAATCCATCAATGGCAGGAACATTGAACATGAATATCAGTTCACTTTAAGTGATCACTTAAACCAAAGCCTGCAAGACACTAAAAGCAGAAGAAGAGAGGACAGCCCAGAGGATTTTCAGGAGGTGTGGTGGCAGGTAAACCTGCCTTTCCTCGACCAAGTTTTCCCAGGAAACATAATGAAATTCCCAGGGACTTCCCCCAGTCATGTCATGTACATTCACATGCATGTGCACATGCATGTGCAGAGGAGGTTGGGGCAGAGGCAGTTGTGACCACCCCAGCACATCAGGCTGCCAAAAAGGGGAGGAAAAAGGGCTCCTGAGGGCAATGAGTACTTTAAATGAGCTTTTTCCTGGACCTCTTCCCAATTTTGTCTCTCACCTGAGGTCACTAGCAAGGAGGTGACAAGAGGTGTGGGGATGACATCCAAACACCCTTCAAGGCATTGGTTTTGCTGCACTGCCAAACCAAACCACCTGCAGATGCTCCTGGTTTCATGGCTCAGGATATGCTTGTGTGAGCCAGTGCTGCTCATCTTGAGGCAGGGCTCTGCTCCCACTGGGAACATCCCCCGGATGCTGCTGCCTTGAAGAGGGCAGGGGCTGAGCATGGCAGTGCTATTTGTCATGGGCCAAAGAGGGTTCAGGGCTGGCTTTAACAGTTTATGTGTGATATTATAATTTATACTGATTTTAGATAATTATGCTGCAGTGCCAGGGAGCACTCTCAAGTGCTTCTTAATCTATTAATGCAGACAAACCCTGAATGGTGCATGCACTGGCCACTTCTGCAGCCAGTCCCACTAGCTGATATTTCAGATGAGCAGCCCTCCCTGAGTATTTCCCAGTGGCACACAGATGGGTGGCATTGTCTGGCTCCTTTGTCCTTCATGGACCAGGGCACTTCTGTACCCCCCTGGGATCTGTTGGGTGCTCTGCTGCCTCACTGCCCCCAGCAGTACCCATGAGAGCTGCCCTGCAGATGTTCCCTTAGGAATTTGTTTGGCTCAGTCAAGCAGGCTGGGAAGGAACTTACAAATACATGCAAGAGGAGGATTTCTGGTCTTTGTTGTATCAGTGTGGGCAGAGTGGTCCCTCTGAAATAAGCAGCAGCAATCAATTTAAACTAGCCATCCCAAGGTGTGGGTCCAGGCTTACATAGAATAAACCAGACTGGAACTTGCCTTGAGTCTACAGTAGAGCTCTTTTCCAAAGCTACTTTGTGCCACTATCATCACTCGAATCAGTGCAGTTACTCTGGGCTTCTAACAACACAGCAATAAACAGATTTTTGTCTAAATAGGTTTAAAAGCTGACAGCTTGGTTATGGGGACTGATGAGATTTCCTTTATTGACTGTGCAATCAGTGTGATTTAGAGTCTCCGCAGGGGCCTTGCTGAAGGCTCTCCAAGACCCAGCTGTGACAAATCCCCCCACAAGTTCTCCTGGGCACTGCTGCTGGAGACAGCGCCTGTGGTTCTGGGACCTTGTTCCTCCCCCTCATCTTCCCACCCCCGTGATCCTGCCTTCCTGGTGTCCTGACTTCCCATGGGGCCAGTTATTTGTCTGGCATCACACCCCTGCCTTCCAAGGTAATAAATTACTGCGGGAAGCAGCTTTGCACTGGACCTCATTAACCGCAAACACTGCCATCCCTTTTCCTGCCACACCATGCAAGCCAGACATCCATGACTATCGGCAGCAGATACGCATTTCTCAAGCTCCCAGGAGGACCCACAAGTCTGTGGCAGATGGTGCACCGGGCTGATGGATGCACAGGGCTAGGGAAGCTAGTCACCCTCCTTGTCCCTTGGGATGATGTCCCAGCACAGCCTGGCCCTCCTTGTGATGCTCCATTCCTGTGCCATTGCAAGGGATTTGTGGATGTTGTTAATATTGAAAAAAGTGGGAGGTGAGGTGAAGAGCCTTTTTTGGTACTGTCTTATTCCATTTTCAGAGGCCACTGTTATTCTGAAATAGCATCAGGCTTAAGCAAAATAGATCCACAAAACTCAAAGTGAAGTGTCAAAGTGCAGCAATGGATCTATGCCCATGTTATGGGTGCAATTACTGGGGCTATGTTATGTCTAAAGAAAATGGCAACATTTTTTAATGTATATTGAAAGGTTACTTTTTAATAAAGCTAAGTAAAAATTGATCTTGGGGCCAACAGCATCCCAACATTCTCTGCTAAACAATCACCTACTCTTTTCTTTATATTTCTTGTCTACTTTCTCACCAGAAACAGAAAAATAAAGAGTGGTTAAAAAGAAAGAAACGGGAAGAAAGGAGAGGAAAATATGCGTCTCTGAAACTTTTTTTTTACAATGTTTCTACAGACAACTTTGAAGAAAATGTAACTATTATTTGTTTATCTTTTTTCCTCTTAACCCATTTTTGTTTCGGTTTAATTTATTAGTGTAAACTCTTTCTTATTGAATAGAATGTCCACTTCTGCTAGCAGCCCTCACTCTGAAGAGCAGGAGGAACAATGGGAAACCAGATCAGTTGTCATGTAAAATGACAAACTTTTATATTTGGAAGCACTGAAGCTACCACTTATGATCCACGCATCTCTGTGTAAGGGAATCATGCAGAGGGCCCCTCATTTTTTGCAGAAAAGTCTATATGTCAGAGCTGACAATGTCATGAAGAAATGTCACTTTTCAATGCAGAGATTTAGCCCTCGGCAATATTCTTTTTGTTTTCCACCTAGCACCTCGCTCCTGTCTGAGGTCAGACTAAATGATGTAACGCTCCCTTCTGGCCTCGCAATCGATGGACTGGTGGCCGAGGCTTCTCTCCCTGCTGACAGGAGCGTTTGCTGCAGCTGAGACCCCCCCGGGGACCAGGCTTTGCTCGTGAGCTCACACCATACTACCAGGTGCTATGGGACAGTGTTCACAGCATGCACTAAAGTGAAACATGTTTCTTACAACGATGTTAAACCTTTCCAGAACAACAACAACAACAACAAAAAAATCTTAAACTCTTCCCCTCACATAGATATAGCCAAGAGACCTGCCAGCTTTATTTTAACCAAACGTCCATTTACTCGTGGCTGAGTAAATGTTTATTTTGTTTGTTCCATTCTTCAAGAGTCTGCTGCCCTAACACGGTGCCAGAGCAGTTTGACAGTGCAGTGATATCGTCAAGCAGTCTCTTTAAATTCCATTTCTGGCAAGAAGGGAGGNAGACCCCGGCGCCGGCCGCCCCCGGCCCTCCCCGCCGAGGGAGGAGCCGCTCCCCCTCGCAGCAAACCCTGGGGGTCCGCCGGGATGCCGAGCGGGCCGCGGGCAGGGCTTGACAGAAAAGGGGAGGCAAAAATCAATAGGCACAGGGAAAAATGAAGTGAAAAGTCACTTACAAAGAGAAAACCCTTCACGGGTTCTTCACAGCCAACCTTTCACAGCCAAGCCCTCCCTGCCAGGATTACTACTGAGGCAGCGTCGCAGGTATGAATGTAACACCGTAGGGTGTCAGACACAGCGAGCACCACGGCTGAGCAACTTGCAGTCGAAATTTGCGTCCATCAGGAATGAAGGAATGAGGGATGGGACCAAGTGGCATAAGGGATAGGTGTCTGTGTCACCACTGGCTTGGATGTAAAGACTCTGTAATGCCCTCAGCATCCATACGAGTGTCCACTTAGGACATTCTCATTGTCCTGGGCACGGGTTTGGGGAATCGCCCTTTTAATTCTGGTAAGAATGGCACAANATGGGACAGTGTTCACAGCATGCACTAAAGGGAAACATGTTTCTTACAACGATGTTAAACCTTTCCAGAACAACAACAACAACAACAACAAAAAAATCTTAAACTCTTCCCCTCACATAGATATAGCCAAGAGACCTGCCAGCTTTATTTTAACCAACGTCCATTTACTTGTGGCTGAGTAAATGTTTATTTTGTTTGTTCCATTCTTCAAGAGTCTGCTGCCCTAACACGGTGCCAGAGCAGTTTGACAGTGCAGTGATATCGTCAAGCAGTCTCTTTAAATTCCATTTCTGGCAAGAAGGGAGGAACTGCACGTCGACCTGGCCTCTGCTCATCTGACCCTGACTCCACCCGGCTCCTCTGACCCCTTTCTCGGGATGAGGAGAGCTCTGCGCTGCGGGGCAGGGACCACGAACCCCTCTGAGCCCAGCAGTCCGAGACCGGCCCAGTGACCTGGGAGCGCATCTCCAGTGCGCAGGAATTCTTGGGGTTTGCTTGTCAC
Organism: Ploceus nigricollis; assembly: GCA_013399945.1. Classification (NCBI taxonomy): domain Eukaryota; kingdom Metazoa; phylum Chordata; class Aves; order Passeriformes; family Ploceidae; genus Ploceus; species Ploceus nigricollis. The sequence continues at coordinate 58,689 of VXBC01013380.1, forward strand.
CAGATTCAGGACCAGGCTCAGATCCCCGGCAGATCCCAAGCTATCTCTATGCCCAAGTCACCCGCGGCAGCAGCAGCCGCATCCCCTCTCACACCCGGGAAGGAGCGCGGCTGCCCCGGCCCTGCCCCGCTCCGCGCCCGNGCGTCGCAGGTATGAATGTAACACCGTAGGGTGTCAGACACAGCGAGCACCACGGCTGAGCAACTTGCAGTCGAAATTTGCGTCCATCAGGAATGAAGGAATGAGGGATGGGACCAAGTGGCATAAGGGATAGGTGTCTGTGTCACCACTGGCTTGGATGTAAAGACTCTGTAATGCCCTCAGCATCCATACGAGTGTCCACTTAGGACATTCTCATTGTCCTGGGCACGGGTTTGGGGAATCGCCCTTTTAATTCTGGTAAGAATGGCACAAAGCTCTTAAGAAACTGATACTGGCTTTCTACTATCCAATGTTCTCCATCTTCTTATTGAAATCTAAGTGACCCAAGTGCTGGGAAGCTTTATCACTTCAAAGTGGATTATTTCTTCTACAGGCTTGCCTGTACTTAACCATCATTTTACAAGTGACCTGCTCTCACTGAGTTGTGCTGCTTGGCAGCTAAAGTTACAGGATTTGTTTCAAGTAATAATGAATTTTCTCCAGATGGACACTTGCTCTTGCAGTCTGGACTATGGTATTTTCACTAAGAAAAAAAGCATAAGAACTGCTCTTTCCCATGAGTAGGACAAATGTCCTGTCAAATATGGGCTGGTTAATAAGAGCTCCAGTTTGTCCTTGAGGAGGGGGAGGGATGAATTATCATGTCCTTGACTGCCCACAAGGCACTCCTCAGGAAAAAAATACAAATAAAATCACTCAGACCCCTTGAAAGGACAGGTAGATACAGATCCCTGCATTAAGTTGCTTCAAATGACAGCAGCTCTGCCTCTGCTTGTGTACAGCTAGCTGCTGCCAATCAGCCACCTAGGTCTGCCAGCATTTTCCTCCCTTTCCTGGCTCTGTGTGATCCAGGGATTTCTGGAGGGCTTTTTGGTTTGTTTGGGTTTTTTCCTCTTGTAGTTTTTCAGCTTTACTACTGAGAACATCACTTGTACCAAATATTAACAAAACTTCATTTCAAGCTGCTGGGTCCGCTCTGTGACATCCTCTGGCAGCCTGCAAAAAAATCAACAGGGAAGTTACATGAGATTTGGCATCATCACTGCAACTATTGTGAAGGCTCAGTTAAGCCCTCCAGGACATGAATGCAGGTGAGATTTTCAGGAAATTGCAATATGTTCCTGGACAGCATGATCAGCAGTGATTGATTTCTGCATTTACAAATGTGTTTATTATTTTGCATTAGCTCAAATTGGACAGATAAGAGACCTCCAGAGAAGTGAGAAAGACCATTGCTTTGCTGTTTAGATCAGAAATGTTTTCTGTATTGCTACAAAGGGAAGAAAATATTTTTTAAGCTCACACAACATCTTGGGCAGGACCTTCTGGCATGTAAAATACTGGCTAATTTAAAGGTGACAACTGAAGACTACAGTGAGAGAAATCAGAATTGCAAACATGGTCATCTTATTCCTTACAATTCATATTTCTTTTGATGCTTATGCTAAAAAAGGAAACCGTTTTGATCTGCACAAAGCCTCATATGTTTTAGCAGAGTAAGATTAACCGGGATGCCTAATTAAAACAGGCACTCACCAATTAAGATAATAAAAAACTGCTTTTTGAAATTCAAAAGCGACCAAGAAGTTGAAGAGACACTTATCCAAGAGCTTAGCAGGTTTTCATTTGCGGATACTTAAGGAAAAAAAAAAAAGGTGAAGACGCACTCTGGAACGCAGCCCAGTAAAATCAGAGAGGAGTCTTCGAGCTCCTGTGACGCTTCATTACCAAAGGGCCTGCTGCTCACCAGCCCGTTTGCTTTTGCACTCCATCTGCCACGTCTTGTACATACTGAGACCCAGGCTCTGCTACCATCACTTGTGCTGACAGTTCCCCTCAGGTGTCCCCAACAGCACTGCTCCGACCACCTGAACAGTGCAGGACCTGTGCCAGCACCCGGGTTTTCCTTGGGACTGGGATGGCATTTCACTGACTATTGGTATTACCAATATTCTTGACGGGGGCACGTCCGGACTTGCCCAGNTGGGGTGGGGGGAGAGGGGGAAGGACTTTACGTAACCAGTGGTTTAGAGGTAAACTATGGAACACACTGCAACAACTGACATTCACAACACTGCTTTTTCTCACTCCTGGAAGCTTTATGCAATACAGCAGCGATATTATTGTTGTTGTTGGTTTTATTATGATTAACAATAATAACAATAACAATAATAATAACAATAATAATTAGTTCAAAGAACTGATGTCAATTCTCCAACCTGCAGTTTCTTTCACATTTATTTGCACCGAGTCAGTCTCCTCTGCCTGCTGTTACTAAGCAAATCAGCTCAGAGGAGAACATTTGTATGTTCAGGTATATGAGCACAAGTACCAGCCTCTGAATTTGTATGTGCACAGGAGTGTTAGGTTAACCTAGGGTTAACCTTTGCTGGCTGCCAGATGCCCACCCTGATGCTTTCTCATTTTCCCTCCTGAGCAGGACAGGGGGACAAAAGCAGGTTTGAAAGAAAACCTTGTGAGTCTTCCTGATCACCCCTTGGCTCTCGAGCTGGTGAATCATGGATGGGAACCAGGGAGCCTTGTGTGTGTGTATTGCCAATGTGCGCCATAGTGGCAGCCATGGCCACCTGCTGTTCTTTGACGTGCAGCAATCCCACGACACAGGGATCCTCCAAGAGGCTGCACAAAGCAAGCAGATGTTTCAACTTCTCTGAATCGACGGCAACTGCATCAAAGGCCCATCACTGTATTTCTGGGTCCTTGAAATACCCTCTCCTGAGACAGTCTATGCCAACAATACATGGGGCCTCTGAGATGGTCACAACGGTGTACTTTTGCCATTTGTCTACTGTTAAGCTCACCTCAGCCCCCAGTACAGACAGCTTTTGGGATCTCCCTGTCAATCCAGAAATCCAGATGGGTTCCTGTCTGATGTGCCTTAACAGCGCTAGGGTACACTGTGCACCAATGTCTAGCAATACTTTAGACTTCTGTGGATCCAGTGTGCCAGGCCATCAAATCCACACAGCCCAGTAAAGCTGGTCACCCCGTTCCTCCTCCTGATCAAAGGCAGTGACCCTCTATTCTAGGCTGGAGACCCTTGCAGTGTCAGACCAAAAGTCCCTTCACCAAAATCAAGAGAGGCACTCTTAATCCTCTTCTATACCAGGGAGACTGCTGGTTGCCTTCCACCATCCCAACAGCAGCTGAACTGACAGCAGTCGTGGATAGCCCTCCTTATTATCTCTCTTCCCAGTCAATTTGTGTACATGGGCTCCTAACCTGGGGAGGGTCACCATCCCACTTCCTCATGAGGTCGCTCAGGGGGAACCAGAGTGGCGCACAGCGTGTGTCTGAGTGCCCCTGATGGCCAAGGCCCTGACCTGTGGGGGCAGGGAGAGAGAGAGGTTTTCTGCAAAAGTCAGAGTCAGTGGGATGCTCTCTCCACAGCTGATATATTCAAGCCTGGTCAGCCCATCATCTCCAGGCAGATGGAATATAATGCTGGTGAATTTCAGAGAACCCTTCTGCACTTGCTCATGTACAGTGGCCATCCACATCTTTGGAGACATGGTTGTCATCCAGGTCACTGTACAAGACTTTGCAGCACTGCTAGTAGTCTCACATATTGGATGCCCCTTTCGGTGGTAGTGGCAGCAATCTGCTTGCCAGACTGGTGGCTGTAATGTTTTAGCACATTTTGAAGTCAGCCCAAGTTTTGGGGCCAATCATTTCTCTCACTTCCTCTTCTTTTTGCCTTGCTGAAGGACCAGATCCTTCCTCCTCCTGCTCCTGTACTAATTGCTGGTATGGACCCATTGACCTCTGCATCCAGTGATTCTTTTTTTGACTGCTAAATGTTGTCACGTGTGGTTTAGATCCCTGTCTCGACCATGTTCCCCTGATGGTGCTGAAGGAAGGCTCAAAAAGCACAAGGAAAGCCCCAGTGTAGTGCCAAGAGCTGCTGGGTTTCACTGGAGCAGGCAAGGCACCCTTCCATCAAGTGCCAGTTCAACATGCCTGTAGAGGTGTAAGATCACAGGCTATGGGAGGTGATAACCCCGCCAGGCAGCCACCAAGTCCTCCCACACACCATGCAGGCACCCAGGGATCAGTGGCCTAAAGCCTTGTCACCTCACTGGCAAACTGGTTCCTCATAACACCAGACCAAAAGTAGTTTCTATATAAATGACAAGAAGATGACATTAATCAAGCAGCTTAGATAAGGATATGGTGAGGACCTCTGGAAAGGAAAGCAGACACATCAGTCCCGGAGGGGAAGAGAGAGGTGCGATCCCTCAGCTCTCCACAGGACAGCCCTCCTGGCACAGGAGCATTGCCTGTGCCAGGGCCAAGTGCAGGGCTGCTGCTTTTATCAGAATGCTTCCAGGCACGGCGAAACACAGAGATAAGCACCGCAGCAAAAGGAGCTGAAAGCAGCCACTGCTGAGCCGGAGGCTCTGTTACACTGTAAATCAAGCGAGCCCTGTGAGCCACGCAGAAGCCTGCCAATTATCAGCTATGGCAGCTATAGTACGCCCAGATCAAAACTGCCTTTATCTCGTGCCCAACTAAAAGGACTGGTGGGTTGATCTTGGCTGGTTCCCAGACATCCACTTGGATGCTTTCTCACCCCCCCCCTCAACTGGACAGGGGGAGAAAATAAGGTTAAAAAACACCTCAAGGGTCAAAGACAGTTTAATAAAAAAAGCAAAGGCTGTGCATGTGACCAAAGCAAAAAGAGGAATTCATTCCCTGCTTCCCATCAGTAGGCAGATGTCCAACTACACTCTGGGAAGGAGAGCCTCAGCTCATGTAATGGTAGCTTGGGAAGACAAACACCATAATCCTGCTTTCCCTGACCTTCTATCAAGAGATGTGCAGCCTCTCCTTTGTGTGCTGTTTGCTCTGTGGGCTGGATCAGAGGGCTGGGAAGTGTGATCTCCTGAGCCCTTGGTAGGGACCATCTTACTTCATGTGTGTCCTGTGAGCAGGGGTGTACCTCTGCAGCCCAGAAGGTCTCTGCTGGAAGAAGATTAAGCAACGGAGAGTACCCGACTCTTGCATCCTGGGCCACTTTACACCTGGGGAAATGTTCATTGCAGAGCTGGTGGCCAGCACCTTGTAGTGTGGGTGAAGCAGCCTCTGTACCTAGGTTGGTACAGAGTCCCTCAAGAGCTCTCCAGTTGCTCTTGAGGGACTCTTCTGGTGTTTATGTCCAAGTCTAGAGCTCATGTCATCCCCAGATGGACTTTCCTGTTCAGGTCAGCTAACAAGGTGGACGTGTGTGATGGATCATACTCAGGACTGCTGCACATAGATCAGGCACTGCAAATGATTTGGATCTGCATATGCCAGGATGTTCCACAACACTGCTCAGGAAATGTATCTTGAAGGAAAAGAAGCACATCTGCACTGGAAAAGAGGCACATCTGCATCCTTTTCATATTTCCAGCCCTGACTGGCAAGAGCTGCTTGCAAAAGCAGTCCCACGGTCTGGAGGGAATCTGGCATCAGACAGCATGAGATGAGGCAGAATTTGTCCCTTGAGGCCAAAGATCACCAGAGGAGTTGCTGGTGAATCCTGAGCAGTGACACAGCAGGAATGCATTCCTTCTGGAAAACACTGCTACAAGTACATTGCATAATGCTTGCTGAGCTCTCCCTCCAGGTAGCCATGAGGAGAAAATCTTGGTGTTTAATGCAGGCAGCTTCTTAGCTGGGGACTGGGCTAGGAACAGTGTCAAGGGTCTGTGCCAGGAGCTCTGCTCTTGGGAAAGCAGCCAGAGATGCTGGAGGAAATGAATCACCAGTGGCAGCTCTGGGACTGCAGACCAAATGAGTTTAATGCAGTGTGCAAACAGAACAAGGCTCATCCCTGCACAGGGTTTGGTAATAAGCCCGTGATAATTTGTGCTTTTTGAGGTACAGCATGGTGGCTCTTGAGTGTTTCATTTGGTTTTATACAGCGTGCTCTACATGTAATTGGGGTTTTGAGTCTGTGCATTTGATTTCAGAAGTTAAGCAGTAGAAAGAAGGGGGTGTCCTGTCATTTCCACTGGACTGTGGTACTAGATTTCCACATGGACAATGTTCCTGGACACATTTTCAAAGCACCCAGGAGCTTGAGCTCTTCTGAAAATTTCCCCAGTTTTTTTTTTTGCAGCCCATGTGGGATACAAACTTTTTGAAAGATTTGCTCCAGAGAACAACTTCTGGTTTTCAGTGGTTTCATTTTGCCACATCCTTTTTCTTCATGAATATTGCAGGAAGATTTCTGTGACAACCACAAACAAAAAAACAGAAATTTAGCATCCTGCCAGTCTGCATGCTGAAGCCTCTGCTTCACTCTCACAAAGTGTGCTGGAACTGTGGTGCACAATTTCTCCCGCCTTCAGCTGAGTCACCTCATAATGGTGGCAGAAGGCTAAATTAACACCAAATTCTGGCAAGAAGGTGATAGGGGCTACTTACTGAGACATCTAAAAAGATGTTTGAATATAAGTAGGATAATGTATTTTTTCCTCCAATCTCAGAGGACAGACTGAAACAGCTCTGCTGAACTTTTTGAAAGCTGAGGTGTGGTGTGGAAACATTCAGCAGCTGCAGTTTAAAAGCCCTGAAACCCACGACTGTGGTGTGGACTGAGTAGAGGACATGTGGACTTGTCAGTGGCATTGGAGTAGATGATCTTTAAAGGTCCCTTCCAATCCAAACCATTCTGAGCCTGTGTTTGTACTGTGGACTGTGTAGGGTGATCCTAAGTTTTAGTTCCTCACGTTAAAGTATGACCAGATTTTCCAAAGGGTCGACATCACTAGGGTTCAGCAGAGGAGGGAAGTTCAGACGGGTGTCACCAGTGCAGGGTGTGCAATGTGCTACAGGAGACATTCCTAATGTCTTCGCGCCCGTTTCTCCAGCCGGATTGCTGTGTGCTGTCCTGCCCTCTAGTGCCTGCAGCGCCCGCTCCCTCTGGCCTCTCTCCGCTCCCCCGCGTACGCGCTCACTCACTCAATGGATGACCCTGCGGCTCTGAGCAAGGAACAGGAATTGGAAACCCCCGTGGCCTCCCCTGTGCGATGATGAGGGCAGCGCCAAACTGGAGGAGAAGCCCTGTGGGAAAGTGAAAGGCTTCTTATCAAATCCACGGAGGAGGCAAACTTCTTATCAAACACAAAGTCCAAACTCTTTCCTTCCAGCTGACTGCAATTTTCCTCAATGTTCAAAAGAACCTGCAGCTGACAACTTCAGCCAAGCACCCTGTAGCACCCCTGCCTGGCTGCGCAGCCGCACGTGCAGTCAGGGCTGTGTGCCGGACCCATGTGCTGGGGAACAGCAGACCCTCTGGAAGCCAAGACCCACATCCAACCACCTACCTGCATTTCTGTGTCTCCTCAGCACTGGGGTGACGGATCACATCATCACAGTCTCTTTTTCTAAAGCATCTTGAGGGTCTGAATGACTTTTTGATTTCGGACTTAGTGGTGGCAGCACATAGGCTTTATGAAGAGGATGTCCCTATCCCTCTCCATGTTCCTGTCCCCTGGGTTCATGAATTTCTGGCTCACAGTGTTCTGCTTTACCTACGTGTCTCTGAATACTTTGTAACACTCTCAAGGAGCCTCTAACTGGTGAGGATGGGAAAACACCCTTGCCAGTCACTCCATTTTGTCCAGGGCAGACCCTGCTGCCCTACAAAATGAATGGCATAGGAACAGGGCAGAGGGTGCAGTGCCTCAGCTAAGACGGTCACGGTGCTGTGGGACAGGCACTGACACGGAGCCATCACATCTGCTGGGGGTGAGGTCAGGCACATGGAGACCACCACTGTGTTTTGCTCTTCAGGAACAGTAGGTGTGGGGGCTGACTGGGAGTGCTTTGAAAGCCCAACAGCACAACCATAGGCGTTGGGAAGCCTCCAGTGACATCTCTGGATGTCACCCCCTCTATTCCAGGACATGGACTTCTGCAATGCTGCCTTTCAGTCAAGACTTGTAATTCAAGGTCTCATAATTAACCACACACTCAGCTGCAGATGGGGATTTCTGAAAGATACAGAGAGCACACACATGCCCCTTTCTGGAGGAAGTGGTATCACTCTAAGTTTAATTGAGACTTGCTCAAATCAAGAAGCAGAGGCCACTGCACCATCAACCAACGTGACATTTTGTTTGTGTTCACGCAGGGTGGCTGACAAGCTGCCGAGACCAAACCTCGTCTTGCTCAAGCTCTTGCTCTCTCTGCTCCACCACATCAGCCAAAATGCTGAGACCAACAGGATGGACTCCAGCAACCTGGCCATCTGCATTGGCCCAAATATGCTGAGCCCAGCGACGGACAGCGCGCTCCCGCTGGAAGTGCAGAAGGAGATGAATGACAAGGTGCGCTGAACTCACCCAGCAGCCGCTCCCTCTGGGGCAATTTAGAGCCACCCATAGGGATCCATCCCACTGCCATTGCAGCAGCTGAACAGAACAGCACCCCTGGACCTTGGGGGTGCCTCTCAGCTCAGGTGTCCCCTAGCCTGCGATGGGATGGGCCAGGCTGCCCCTCATCTCGCCTCCTCTGAGCAAAAGCAGCAGCTGCCCTGCAGCCCCTAAAGTCACAGCACGGCTCCTGCAGACTTTGCAAGGGGCACCCGTGGCCACTGTCACCCCTGGGCCCTCGGGCAGCGAGGCCAAAGCTGTGGCTGATGGTGTTTTGTGTGTATTGGGGCAGATCCATTTGTCTGCAGCATCAGGCCTTATCCCCCATGGTGGACTCATCCTTGGACTTTAAGCCAGGATTTTGGCAGAAGCCACCCTGCTCTGTGTTGTCCTTCCTACAAAGATAGCAGGCAGGGTCAGGAAAGAGTCTTCAATATGTCTTGACTGAAATGGGCTGTTTTCTGTGTGCAGGTGACAGTGTTGGTGGAGTTCCTCATAAACAATTGCTTGGAAATATTTGAGGGGGACATTGTCTTCCCTGCCTGTGCCTTGGCTGAGGAGTCACCAGACCACACAGGCAGCTCCACAGGTATGAGAACGGACTGGGGACGGCACCAACTGGGCCAAATTATTGAATTTGATATGTGAATATATCTGTGGAAACACAGAGAGTTGCTGACAGTTCAATATGTTAATGAAGTGTTTTTCTACAGGAATGCCTTCCAGAAGTTCAAAATTACAACACTCACAGTCCAGAGTTAAATCCCAGTGTTAAACATCTGATTCAAGCACATTTTATTACAGATGGGATGAGACTTCAAGGATCTTTCTGGCAGGCTTGAAAGAGAGGATCATTCTCCCAACCTAACTGATCCAGAGGTCTTTATTTTGTCACTGCTGCTCAGGAGGAACAGGCTATGAAAAGAAAGACACATTTTCAGTATAGCTGATATCCTATCTTTGTCCTTTTTTGCACTTGACTTATCAAAGTTAACTGCTTCAAGAATTGTTTGTACTTCAAGGTGAGATGAAACTTGAAAGTTTCGATGCTGGCTTTAGAAATCTGTGGCGTGAAACGTCCTCCCAAGAACCATTTTCAGAAGAGCAGAACACATTACAGAGAATGTGACATTACCACATGCACAAATGTCTTGTGTATGTTTTTAGTTGCATTTTGAGTTTTGGGTTTTGTTTCATTTCACTATTCATTTATTGGATAATGTTTATCTTACTGAATTGTCAAGTTTAAAAATCACAGCAAAGTCCTGCAGTTTTGCTTTCTAGAGCTGAATTCAGAAGAGGAGTAATTGAGGTGCACACAGGGAGTGAGAAGGTGCTCTTGTGGAGAGATAACCCTCTCCATTTTTCACCCAAGAAGAAAGAGGAGTACATGTTGTCATGCAAATAGGAAAAGGAGAGGTGCAGTTCCCCCGCCACTGTCAAAACAAGTCTCCTGTATGAACAAAACTTCTGATACAAAACTGGAGCAAAATCAGAAAGGAACTTCTGCTCACAGAAGGTATTGAAACAAAAAAGTCTTCAATTTACACCATGAGGTTAAGTGCAAAATTAAGGAAGATGTATCTCCATGTGCACTGGTTCTGCTGCTTTCAGCCAAGAACTACATCACTGAGAAATGCTGTCCCCTACAAAAGGTGTCCAACCCAAGAAGGGGCTGGGAACACAGAAATAAGGTCCAGATAAGTGCTCTCCCAGCTTCTTCCTGGCAGTCCCCACAGGGGCTGTGGGAGGCTGTGTGGTGTTTTGGGCCACTTAACCCCCAGCAGCACTCATGATTCTCTCTGCCTTAGCTGACACGGGTCCCCCACCCACACCTGCTAAATTGCTGCCGTGTTCATTGATTCGGAAGGGCTGTGAGATCTGGAACACTTACAAGGCTATATGTAGCTAACAGTAACAAAGAACAGGTGTTTATCAACTGCTTTTCAGGCACACTAAATATTTTCGTGGTTTCCTTGGTTCCAGTGTTTCCCACCACCAAAAAATCCCATGCTATGTACAGATCTGCTTAGTATTTGCTCCTGGCATGGAGCACGGTTACCATGTGGTTTTGTCAGAAAGAAATACACTTTGGGAAGTGCATCCTTGTTAAAAATACTTCATTTGGGATGAGCGATTCAAACTCCTACACAACCTTTAAAAAGATTTGAAATTACTTTACTGTCTGTTACCACCAGATGTCACTGATAACACTAAGCAAAGCACCTTTACCTGTGATTAGAGCCTTCCCTCAAAGGCAGGCTTGCACACCCACATATTTATTGCCCACAGTCTGCACCATGGCCATGGGTGGTTGACGTTGCAGACATTACTTTAGCATTTGTCATGCAGAGGTTATTCAGTGTAAAGCCCGTCCTGGCATCACTCCTGCTTATCACACACTTTGGGTTGTATAATATTTTTCTCCAGATCTTTCCAGACTGGATGGGCATAGGTTTAGGGACTGAGCTTCCCTAAATGTACAACTGTGGCAGTGACCAGGAGACCAGTGTCAGGCTTACTGATGCAACCTGGCAAAGTACCAAAAAACACGTTTTCCATAGTTTAAGGTAAAAATCAAAAGCCTGAAAACTGAAATGGTAATAAAATTCTACCGTTGGGCTTGTACCAAAATGGTTCTAATGGGCAACAGAGGATTAGGATAATCTTTAGAGAGACAATCAAGGAGACTGATGTGGCTGCTCCTGAGGGGCTGCCAGCAGCCACCCTCTCCCCCTTGCTCAGGGCAGATGGAACAGACAGACCCAGCTAGGATGGGCCTGGGGGCTGACAGGGAGCTGAGAAATGACCAACAGGAAAGCTATCATCACATCTGCCTCTTCAGCCCTGACTGAGTCTCACACAGGCACCTCAGCAGGCAATGGAGCAAAGGCTACTGTTCCTAAAGTGTCTGCCACTTGTGCTGACCTAGCAGGGTAGATCCCAGTCTGAGAGTGGAATATCAGGAATGACACCGTTCAAGGACTTGATCCACACCCCATACCCTCAAAAGGGTCCACTGGACCTCACTGGACCACTTAGATGTGTGACCTCAAAGGCAGGCCCTGCCTTCCACCCATCCTGGGCTAGAACTATTCAGTGATAATCAGGGCAGCTCTTGCTTAGAGGGAAAAGCTCCCTTGGAAGGTGTCACCCTCTCTGTGGGTGGCAAAAAATCAGAAGTAAGGAGATGTAACTACCAACAAATCCACTCAGAGGTTCGAGGATCAACAGGTTTGAATGTGTTAAACTGAGTGTCTGTAGTCAGATGGTTTGAGGTCAAAATTAGGCTAGAACAGCACAGACACGTTCCAAAGGTGAAACGTTCCTCTGTAAACTCTGGGGTTTATGTCACAGTAATTCAACATACTGTGCTATATGTTTCATTTATTATTAATTCCTAAAAGCATCCTAATAGATGTCATCTCTGAAACTAGAATCTTCCATGCTCACCCCACCTGCTTGTTAGTATTTGAGAACAATTGTTCTGGTTTTTTTTGGTAACACACAAGATGGGAGTCAAAGGCTGGCAGTGAAAACTTGGTTTAGGTGTTGAAGTCAATGGGATCAGGGCTTTACAATGATTTTGTTTTCATGAGAATGGAGACTCTTATCATGACTTCATATAAATCAGTCTTATTATAGCTTCTTTTATCTAGTTTAAAATAAATAAAAAGGACATTAAGGTGTGGCATGTGAGAACTGTAAATATGTTACCTTCTTTAGTGGAATATTAAATGTCAGTTTTAGAGATTACTCATTACTGGATGTCCTCTTGTATCTTTACAAGGCTTAGCATCACTAGGAGGATTGCTGTGGATATATGCAAAAATATTCAAGCCACTAAATGCTGACTTTAATATTTATTTTAGAAAATGTCCAAGAGGGAAGTGGTCAACTGGAAGATTTTAATTTCTGCTATTTCTACCTTGTGTTTTATTGGCTGGAAAATTTAATTAGAGGGTGTTGAGTTGTAGTATTTAAATTATCTGCAACGTTATTTTTATTCTCAAACTGTTGTAAGAAAAATTAATTCTTTATACTAATTGCAATAATTCATTAATATTGGTTTATGGAAGGTCAAGAACACTCTGAAGAGAAATTCCAAAGTTTGTACATCACTGCTAATCTTCACATAACATTAAAAGTGTTGTTCAGAGAGTCCCTGTCCTCACCTACCTGAAGTGATATGAACAACTCACAAGTAGAGAAAAGAAAGCACGTTTGGTTATATCTAGAAAGACAGGATCCTGATTTCATATCACTTTTTTTTTAAGTAGAATGTGAAGAGTTTGTTTAGATTTTTATGTTGTGGAAATTGCCAAGAGACTATAAGGTCAGCCTAAGGTGTTTTAGCTAATGTTGCTTGGGATTTCACCCCCCACCTGCTGTAGTATGGGTGGAGGGCACTTGTGGAAAGTTTTGTGAAAACTTACATGTAGATATTTTTCCTCTAGCATCATTCATATGAGAGTGCCATTTTTACATCACTAGAATTTACAAATGCATCCAAGCCTGTAAATAATACCCACACTTCAAAATCTGTACTTAAGGAAAAAAAAGTCGCATGAAAATATTACTACACTGTAAAAATTACCTTGCAATAAATTTGCAGAATATATTAGAATAGGAGAGCCAATTCTCTCAACCCAAAAATATGGTGCAATCTGTGTTCTTTTGTCAACAGCTAATGGTTGTGTTTGATAAAAAACCTCATAAATCTGTTTCCATACCCCCTAAATGAAATATTTGTTTAATGATAACAGCAGCATGGGCACCAGGAATGCTTATTTGATGAAAAATATTTCTTCACATGGATAAGGCCTACCCAAGTTTAAAAGAAAAATATTATAATGGCCATTCCCAAGACACCTTTGCAAGTGACTCTTGGTGAAAGGACACGACTGCGCTCTGCAGTCAGCCTGGCAGTCACACTCCTTCAGCTGAGTGGAAATTATTTAAGTTTGCTCTAACTTAAAGATAGCAGTGGCAACAGAATTTACTTAGGAGCCAGACAGGCTCCTATGCCAATAAAATTGCGCTGCACTGACCCAGAGAGGGCATCTTGCTAGTAGACAGATCAGTGGTTGGGCAGGTTCTGCTGCATTTCCTTCCACTTGCCCCAAAACATTTGCACAAAGCAGTGTTAGAATCGTGCAGCAGGGACAAGCTGACAAATGGGCAGGGAGCTGGGGGGTGCTAAAGGGTACAAGAGTTGTGCCTGACAGGTGACAGCTGGCCCTGGGCTCTCTGCTGCGTAGCAGAGGCAAGTGAATGTCCTGAGGCTGGAGAAGTGAGGTTACGCCAGGGTGAACAACCTTGCAAGCTGCCTGCCAAAACCCTCATACGGCCAAAGGTTAAGGAAGAAGAGAAAGCTCCAGCGTGGGTTTACTTGATCCCCATGGGCCCATGCTCTCCATGGGGCTGGGGAGCCACTTCTGCCAACATTCTTCTTCTTACAGCACAGTGCTTGTGCCTGAGGTCCCCTGGCAGATTTGACACACCAAACGAAGAGCAAAAATATCATTCACTAAAATGAAAAAATTACAAGTGCAAGTTAATGTATTTTCATGTGTACAACTGTCCAAATGATAGGCACTGTCTAGTTCTGGTTAGTGGAAAACACAGACTGAATGAAAATGTTATATATGTGCCTATAAATCAGCACTGTTTGAAGACATACCAGTGAATAAAGATGAGTCTTTCTCCTGGAAAATTAAAAAACCAATAATTTAATTTTTTTTCTTTCCTTATGCCTGTGTGGCACTGCCTGTGTGGCACCACCTCTGTACCTTTAGGCAATTTATCAAAGATTTCCTCTTCCAAAGAGTCTCAGCTACTGCCCCGCTCCAAGAAAACATTGCTGCCCTCCAAATGCTGTTGAGACACAAGATCTCCTGCCATCCCAGTCATGGGTGACTTGCAGTTCCTACAAAAGTGCTGATGAACTGCTCCATAGGAACACACCTACACCCCTGCCTGGGCTGCAGGAGCTGCCCGGCCTTGCAGACAGTACAGGGCTGTAGCAGTGTCTGTGGGAATGGACTGGATGAGCTGAAGGAAAACCAAAAGCGAATCTAAGTCAGATGTTGTTCAGGAGCTGAAACTCACAGGAATCAGGAGAGCTCTTCCCTAGTACTCTGAGAACTTTGCATGAGCTTAATAGGTGCCACAGCAGTGTGGGACTTGAGACTGGAAAACCCATCAACCACAGGGATGCAGTGCCAGTGCCACTGACCTCTCCATTCTTCCTGTGTGACTTCAGACTTGGGACTTTTGGACACTTACTAGCAGTCTGAGGTTCATTAAAAAGTTACTGGGAAGTACAGACAGTGGCTATGGAAGTGCAGACAATGTGGTAAAAAAGTATGTTGAGTGTGGGGTGGGTAGAATAATTGTTCTGCAGCTCTTTTTTTGGGCTGAAGCCCAATCCCTGTTGCTGGTTCTGTGGGACTGAGCTCCCTATTCCATCCCTTCCAGGCCTGTGTCCTCCAACTAAAGAATAAATTCAGTTTTACTGTCTTTATTTACAGTATATGCTAACTCACTTCTGGACAAAAGCACTATACAAAGCCCAAGGTAATTTCATGTTTAAGCAGCTTTTCAAGAGCTACTCATCCTCGTGAAACAGCTGTCTCTGAGGGGCTGCTAAAACCACAATCTGCATAGTTATCAGCAACAGAGATGGCAGTCATGTAAAAGAAACACGACTTCTCAGCAGGATGGGCTTGCATGGTCAATGTCTATAAGCAGCTGTTGTCTCCCACTCCATATGCAGCCTCTTGCTGATCCCCCATCAACCAGCAGAGCAATGGGAACACAGATGAGACAAACAGGAAGAACAACAGCTCTACCATTTGGCTTTTGCCCACATACATCCTGAGCTGGATCCTTGTACATGTGGGAAGTTGTGCCTCCAACCCAAGAGCCATACACTGCTATAAAATCCAATCCATATGGCAAGGACACTCCTCAGCAGAAACAGGTCCTCTTTTCACTTCTCCTTAGGGAAATGGCCTTCCCTCAGGTAATTCCCCTCTGCCTTATGACTGACACACTGGATTTCCACCATGTTTAAAAAAGCATATGAGAGTCTATAGAGGTTCTCCATCCTTAACAGGAAAGGAATCTTTTTCAGGAGACCTGCGCCTGAATGTTGCTCAATACCATGGGATGATCATGCTCCTTTTCTCCACGTGATCTCAGGGCACTTCCACTCCTGAGCACTAAAATTTGTCTTGTTTTTGGGAAAAAAAAAACCTGCAAACATTCATATGCCCAAACTGACTCTTCAACAGAAAGCGTAGGTGGCAATCCACCTCCTTCCAGCACAAGGCTGGAACAGGAGCTCCCCATGGGCCCTCAGCCAGGCTCAGGCAGCTCAGGGCAGAGGTGGGGGGCTGGCAGCACTCAGCCCCCCAAACCACTTCTGCTATGCTGGCACCTCATCCTTGCTGTCACCCTTCAGTGTCAGCATGCTCACAGGGTCTGGTCCCATGCCCTAGGTAATAAATACCAGCCCTTGCAGATGTGGAGTGTGGAATTTGTAACTGTTTAGGCAGGTATTGCTGGTATTTTAATCACTTTCTCAAATGGCCCATCTGTCTCATTCTGCCAGCACATGAGGACTGGAGCTCCATAGTTTCTTACTTCGAGTGTTTAAACAAGCAGCAAGCCTTTTGGCTTGTGGCCACCTTCAGAAATACAGATTATTAATATTTATTTATATCAAATAATTAACTAGGAAATACAGGCACAGACCAGCGCTCAGCTTGATAATGTGGCATTATACAAACACACAGTGAAGCAACCTTCCATCCCTCAACCAAAGTAACAGGCAGGAAAGAACAAGAGAGGTACAGAACATAAAGAAAGAGCATTTCTGTGTCACAAAGATTTATTGCAAGAATTGCTGTCTATGACTTATTAAAGATTGTGGGGAAAAAAACCCATGTTGAATGAAATGACAGTTAAATGTAGGGATGACTGTGCTGGGTCAGAACAGCAGCATTTCAAGTCCAGTCCAGGACTATCTCCAGAGCAGCCAACAGTAATTGCCTAATGCCAGCATGAGCACAGGGGAGGCTGCTCCCCAAAACGCTTCCGCAGGATGAGGATTTGCACCTCAAAGAGTTCCTGAATCAGAGGTGTTTGTGCTGAACATCCCTGCCAGATTTTCCTTCCGTGATCACGCTTAATTGCTTTTTAAACTGCTTCCTGACTTCCTGTAGCAGTAACTTCCAAGATCTGTTTTGTGTGAAGAGGTACCCTCTTTTGAACCTGCCACCTCATAATTTCATTGATTATCACTCTTCTCCCCCAGCTGTTATGCTAAGCATTTCAGTAAATACCTCTCCTTGAATCCAGTGGCAACTAAAAAAAGAGAATAAACTTCCTATTTAGAGAATTCAGCTGTATGAAACCATATATATATATGTGTGTATAAAAATTATGTAAGACACTCTTCCTCAACAGAAAATGTATATTCTTTATTATCTTACCAGGGTCTTACAAAAAAAGGCAAAAAAGCCACCAAAAAAAACTACCCAAAAACAAACAAACAAAAAACCACAACACCAAACAAACAGACAACAACAAAAAACCCAAATCCAAACCCAGTGATCCTACAGCAGATACCTTATCTGAGAGTAGCAAAGGACTATGTCCAAGTAGTAGGGTGAGAACAGGTGCAATTGCACAGTGCAGACCGAGAACACGTGTTGGGAGCATGTCCACAAAACCAGCACAGCCCAAGCAAGTAGGGACACATCTTTGAAGGGGTTCACTGCACTTACAGCCCTTGCAGTCTTGAGTATAGTCAGGAACTTGGCATATTTTTAACATTTTCCTTATCATGTGTTTTTAAAAAAGGCACCCATCTTCAAATAGGAGACTATTTGCTTTCATTCTGAGTCATTTTAATCTTCACAGTTCTGCTCTCCTTACCTCCTGGTGATGCATTCCCCTCTTTCCCATCTGTAAATGGAATAAAAAGAAAATCCCATGGAGGTTTTGACACGGGTGGGTTTGGGTTTATGCATTCATCGTGCATGCCTGTATCGGGTGGGGAGCCCCGAGCTGCGAGCCCCAAGCAGGGCAGGCCTGTGTCTTCCCAGCAGCATCCTACCCAGAAAGGGCCTGGCCCTGTGCTATCTCTGCAGCCTTCTCCCGCGGCACCAGGGCTCAGACTAATGCAGAAGAGATGGAAGAGCTCGGGCCAAGGCGATAAGCTTTATCAGCCCGCTTCCTTCATTGGGAACAGGCAGTCTCAGGTCTCAAACAGATGCTGTTTTAAAAGCACACACACGACACGGCTGCCAGGACAGGTTTGGGTTTTTCACGATGGTGTGGCACCGGCTCCCCTCGGTTGCTGTAGAGGCAGGTGAAGCTCATGCTTTGAAGGGAGGAACGAACCAAGACCTGCAGGAAGAGTCCGCGAGTCATTCAGGGAGGACAAAGCCAGGCACCAAGGTCCCCGAGGGCGCCACACCCTGCCCCAGGGCTTCTCCCGCGGGCCGGGACCGCGCCCAGCCNGCGCTATTTCGGGCGCGCGGGGCCATTGGGCGCCGCCGCGTGACGGCACCGCTGCGCCCGGGGCAAAGTCCCGCCGCTCCCGCCGCCGGGGGCACGGGCGGCGCCCCGCGGGCTCTGTGCGCATGCCCGGGCACCGGGACCGGGCCTGCTCAGGACAGCCCCGCTGGTCCCCTGCCGCCTCTGCCCCGCTGGAGCGGGAGACACGCGGCGCGTCCCTGCCCGAGCCCCTCTGCCACTCCGGGCGCTGGCGGTGCCCGCTCAGGATGGCGCCGCTGAGGGAGCTCCTGCCGCTGCTGCTGGGGAGGGGAGCAGCGACCGAGGGTGGGATTGGCAGGAGTGTGCAGGCAGGATGGCAGGGGCGAACTTCAGGCCGTTCATCCTTAGCCAGACCTGCAGGGCGGGAGAACATCGGCAGTCGCTTGTCCCTGTCTCGGGCAGCGCAGCGATGAAAGGCTGGCAGGGGCAGCTGGGCTCAGGTGTGAGTCTGATGGGAGGGACAGCTGCCTTTGGTGTTGGTCTAACTGTGAAAGTGTGCTATGGCACCTAGGTACCCCTGACACCAGCAAAAGGAATGGGCAGGGAGCGGCCGGGTTGGGTCCATTTCTAGGTACAGGGGCTGCCTTCACAGAATCAACTAAGTTGGAAAAGACCTCTGAGGTCATTGGGCACAGCCTATGACCGAACACCACTTGTCAACTAGACCATGGCACTAAGTGCCGCATCCAGTCTTTCCTTAAACACCTCCAGGGATGGTGACTCCACCAACCTCCCTGGGCAGCCTATTCCAGTGTCTAATCACCCCTTCTGTGAAGAAATTCCTCCTAATGTCCATCCTAAACCTCCTCTGGCACAGTTTTAAGACTATATCCTCTTGTCCTGTCACTAGGGTCTGGGAGAAGAGACCAACCCTCACCTGGCTACAACCTCCTTTCAGGGAATCATAGTGAGCAATAAAGCCTCCTCTGAGCCTCATCTTCTCCAGGCTAAACAACGATTCCTCATAGGACTTGTGTTGCAGACCCTTCACCAGCTTCGTTGCCCTTTTCCAGACCTTAAAATACCTTAATTCAGTTTTGCTGATTTGGAGCTCTAGATAGGAGCATCCTCACATCCCCAGTCCTCCACGACAGGATGGCACTGAGTCCAATGGCTCAGGTCACTGCAGAATTTTTTCTTTTTTTTTTTCGTATAGCATGAGTGCTTTGTAAACATTTAACAAACGGGCTGAATGTTACCAGGACTCAGTGCTATTCAAAAATAGCCTCCAGAACACCTCGCCCGTAAAAGCCATGTGTGACTTTCATGCTCCATTTATAGAGACAGTGTGTGATGATGGATGGGACATACGTTTTTTGGCAGCTGCAGTCCCTCGAGTCTCCAGTAGGCCTGGTGGGTACATCGGTGCACACATGAGAGGAGGGTCAGAAAACTCCACCAGGAAAGGTGAAAGAGCAGACTGCCATTTCATGTGGTTGAAGAGCTCCACAGTAAGTAGTGTCAAGATCCAACTGCCCAGGATTGTTACACGAGTGTGGAAGTTTCTCCAGTCCACCGAACTATTCAGCTAAGACAGCGCTTCAGGAAAGGTGCAATTGTTGGCTTGGCAAATGTAGCATGGGGTGGAACAAGCTGTGCAAATTGCCTTCCTTAAGTCTTACAGGAGTCATCATCCCTGAAGTTCTTGGATGTAACTCTCAGGAGAATGTAGAAATCAAGCCACATGGAGCTGGGTGTCCGAAATCCCCAGTTTTCTACAGCCAGTAGAAAAAAATGCTCCCAGCATCTTCTTGGAGCACTACAGGCTGGAAAAGCAACAAAATATTGGCATAGCCCTGAAATAGTCATTTGTGTAAGCCCTTCATCACCCACAGGATTTTATCTGCGCAGGCAAGATCTGTGTTAATCTGGAGCCTGAGCCAAAAGACTCCTGGGCAGTTTCTGCCAGATAATAGGTCTATCACATGCTAAGCACACAGACAGGGAATGACATTTTACATTCCTTGTCTGCTAGCAGCTATAGTAAATAATCAATTAGTTGCACTTTGAACAATTTGGTTCACACCTTTTCCTGACTTAGACTACATTTCTGGCAAGTAGAGTGCAATACATAAACTTTGCAGAAGCTGTTTCTGTTTGTCCATGTCCTGTTGTAGGGTTTCAGAACCCATTTATGTTATGGCTTTAAAGTTATTTCCAGGTGTACTGAATTGTTTAAAATAAAGTTTATGCTACTGTTTGCCTGGCAGTGCTTTGTAATGTCTGAAGAACAATCCTGGCTATGTCTTTTGTCCATATATTTAGAAGTGTATCATTCTTGTACAGGCACAAGTTATGTGTGTTTGTTCTACATATGAAGCACTGTTGAAAGAAAAAGAAATGTCTTCCTCCCAACAGCTGCTGCTCATTAATTCATTAAAAGAAAATCTACTTCCAAAAAGCTGTTCACTCAGGAATTAACATGTACTATTCTAGAAGTGTTCCCAAGCTGCCACATCTGGACCACTATTGAGCCATATACAACAGCATACTATAAAATTACATATTTCACAAAGTTGGGCATTTCCACCACTGTTATCATATCTAGAAATTGAAATTGGGGAATTTCTTCATGCTCACATTCAGAACTTGATTACAAGTCCATTGTAGTCTAGGAGAATCTTTTCAGGAATTTCACAGTGCTTGAGGACCTGCCCTCAGCACATAAAAGTCCATGGAATCTTTTATAAAGCACACTGCTAAGTTGTCTTTACTGGGGAAAAAGCTTAGAAGGGAGCAGAGAGTTAAGTTTGCAGGTTTAGTAAAGATCTACCTCTTATCTGGATAGCTCTGCCCTTGTCCATGTGTCCAACTCTTCTCCAACTGAGGAGTTGTTTTGTCCAAACAAAAATATAACTAGATTCCAGTTTTATAATAGTCTTTTAATGACACTTTGCAATGATTGGAAAGTCAAGGTTCACTGGCATCACAATTTCAGTATTGTTCCTCAAAGAGCTGTTTTGGAAAAAATCCACACTTCCCAAATGCTTCAATTTAACAAAGTTTAAGAAGAAATTCAAGATTGGATTATCAACTTATGAATCCATCTGTCAACTAAGATCTAACAAAAGCTTAAGTTTGGATGCAAAGATTTTATTGCCTTTGAGCAAACAGTATCAACTGCCTGATAAGCGGAGCATTTCTGCTAATATTTGGAGAATAAGCCTTGACTGCTGGGCTTATTTCCTATCACTGAAGCAAAGGGAAGGATTCTCTAAGCTCCCATTGACTTAACTGGGAATTAAATCAGAACCTGTGCCAAAAGTAAAATGCAAGTAGTTCTGCAACATTAAAATAGTGAAACTGCATTGTTAGTGGAGATGTTGATTTGTGTGAGTTTTATCACTTAAATGTAGTAATTGTAGGTTACTGGGACAAGCAGTTTTGCCACCACCACAAATCAAAGGTATCATCAGGGAATGTCAATGAGGTTTGGTGCTCACTGAATCTCATCTGCTGTGGGGGGAAAAGGCTGAGTAGTGCTTAATGATTAGATAGATCCAGTTTCTGCCTTGCCGATGCCTTGGTCAGCAGTGTAGTGCACAGCACAGTTTTCTGAGACTGCAGAATGACAAGGAATGAACTGTAACGAATAAGGAACAGCATGTGATGGAGGGAAGTTAGGAAATTATGTTATAGTCATGAAAGGAGCTAATTTTATATTACAGTTGTTAACACAATATTGTGATCAATTGCATGAAGTCAGTTTCTACCTACCTCATTAATAAAACATTTGTAAACCACAGGGAGGGGCAGACTGAGGAGTAGTATGTGCCTTTGCATTCAGAAGGCTCTTTTAAAAGACTAATATAAAGGGGTGCTTCAATAAAATTAATTTGCCATATGCAAAAGATTTCTTACCAGGCTGACCAAATTCTTGTCAGCCTAATGAGAGGCAAAAAATATGTTCGCAAAGCCTGTCTTGTTGCAAATCTTGCTGCGCAGAAAAATAATTGCAACTCTTGTCATGAAAACGTGAGCTCCAGCATTCAGGGAAACAGTGCACCATTTTGCAGAATGGAACACGAGGTCATTTTGGGTGCATGCTCATTAAGGAAAGGAATTGCATTGGAATGTAGGAGGGTTGAGAGTAAGAATTCGAAGCTCTTATGTCTGCAAGAAAACAGGGCAGTATGTAAGCCACGGTGACTTCTGATGTACAGACACCATACTGAAATTCTAAAAATGTTAAGGATGTAAATTAGCTGTACTGAAGATCACAGTCACCATAAGTTGTCCATCAGCTCTCCCTGAACTCATTAGTCAACTATTATCCTTGAGGATGTACAGGAATGCCTGCTGGACCTGGGCTTTACTCAGGCTCCAGTTCAGCAAGACTTTTAAAGGACATGCACAGGGTTAAACAAGTGTTGTAATTTCACTGAATCCTGGAGAATGCAGGAAGGCTGAAGTCAGTAGCCTCACAATGAGGTACAACACGCCTTGCCACTGGGTCCCAGAGACAGTTTAGATATGCACGTTAAGGCATGGGAACGTTGCAAATCTGTGGAGGATCTTACAGATCCTCGGTGTGAGTCAGTTCCATTGCTGTTTAGCAGTGAAGCTGCACTGTGAGAAACAGTGTTACATCTCTCAAGAATGAAACAATTTAATAATGACATTTGAAACCTGAACTGTGATTTGAGGGATCAAGAATAGAGGAATCTAGATCGCCTTCTCATACAGAGGTAGTTGTAACAGAACAATACAGCAGTTGTAGGATTATTTATTTATTAATACTTCCAACTTTGAAGAGTATTTTAAGGCATTTGTAAGAAACCACCCTGATGATGGGAAGTAATGATTGTCCCTTGGGCTTCCTTTCTCACCTTGTCTGTTCAAGTACCCATCCTGGGCCTGACCCTGACTGAATGAAATCCATGAGTGTCTGGGGTAAAACCAGGGTCTCTCCAATGCTGTATTCAAGCTGCACTGAGCGGAAGTGCTGTGGAACTAACACAAACATTGAATTTTAAAGAGCTGGGGTAATTTTCACTTCCTCAGTCTTTTTAGTTAGTAACATTGATTTATTTTTACACTGTTGCAGGCTGGTAGCAGTGTAGTCTGAGGCTGGACCGAAAGTGCTTGGTTTTCTCTATAGTGTTGTGTTTGCTCACCCAAATATGCCACTACTCCCACAGAAATGCAGTACTCAATGCATCTCAAGTGTTTACACAACACTGTTGTAAAGCAGACAGTAAATTACTTCCTTTATGGATAGATCTGTGGGTACATTCTGCTCACTGCTATATTAACTGAATATTAATGATTAATGAAAAAAAAAGACATGAAAAATAGTTAAACCAACTTGTTATACTTTTAGGATAATATAAAGTTTACTGACTACTGTAGCACGCCCTTTGCATCCTGCATGTACTGCCCTGTATGTATGCTCCAGCGAAGGCCCTGGCACAACCTACTGCAGCTTGTTTCTAGCCCAGAACACCTGGAGCCAGCCTGAGAATCTTTACATTACATATCAAATTAAAAGGAATCTATTATTTTAAAGACTTTCTTTTCTGTCTCTGTGTGGGACAATAAACAGGCATAGGCATTTAGTTTGAGTTGAAGACAAACAACTGTACTGACCAAGACCATTTCAATTTTCCCTATTACCTCAGATTTTTATCACTGCTGAACAACTAATTTGTTCCATTAATGTCATCTCAAGTTTTCTAAGAAACATAGAATTCACCTCTTCCACCTCTACTCGTGTTTAAATAAGATTGCATACGAAATCAGGTAATAGCACCATGGCTAAAAGTAGCAGAATCAGGCTGGTAACAGATGACTGGCACAGACATGGAGTCTTAATCTGGTGTTTGATAAAGCCCATAAACAGCTGGATTGCTGTGATCCTGTGATTGGGTTGACAGAATCAGCCTGATTCTGTCCTCACACAAGTGCAAAATAATTTCTGACTTTGTCCCTGTGCACTTCATGCAGGTCTTTGGATTATACTTAAACCATGAACACAGTTCAATGTTATCATTTCACATTAACAAGGGTTGGCTGAGAGGCTAATCTAAAGTAACCAATTAAGAATTACCATGGAAGCCTGTCATAGTGAAGTCATGGAATTTTCTCCACTAAATCTCTCAGTTACAGACCTGGTCCCACTGTCCTGACTGAAGGGCTCTGACAGGATTGCAAGCTTGAGTCCTGTGGGAAGGGGCTCACTTACAAGCATCACTAGCTTGCATTGAAACAACCTCCAGCTTTCATTCTCTTCTCCACAAGCAGGGTTTCACTGCAGCTGAGTTTACCATAAAAGGGTTATGCAGAATTAATTACTGTGTCTAAAATTATTCAATTACCTTTTTCCTAATATTTTTCCTGATATTCTGAGATAGCTTACAGGAAGTAAGTTTGAATCCATTGGGGTACTGGATACATTGCATTCCTTCTCAAGGGAGAAATAAGCAAGTTACCAGAAGAACAAGAAAATAACTTAAATCCACATTTAAATCTTGCAATGTATTTCTCAGTGGGAGTTTTACTGCTTGGATTTTTTAAAGGATGGTCATTACAAAATAAATCTTTTAACCTCGTGCAGTTTCTGCAATCATTTTCCAATGCAATAGCAATTTAAACAAAATTGTTTTGACTAAAGTTAAAAAACTCAATCTCAGAAATTTACAGCCACGGTAAGAAGGTTAGAGATTTTAGAGCCAGCAGAGATTATTTTGATTATCTGCCTTGTCTAACATGAAACTCAGGTTGTCAGTTAGGAATTCCAGTAACTTTTGTTTAGGACTTTGTTTGAGTTAGATTGTTCTGCTGAAATTTAACACCTGCAAAAGCAAACAAACCTTTTTTTTTAGTTCTTATTTAAGCCATTATTTACTCACCATTGATGTGTGGTGGCATTTGAAACACAATACTTAATTGCTACTTGAAGCACAGAAAGAGATCATTTCAAATACTACACATTGGAAACCATGGGGAAGATGGTGGCCACAATTTTACTTGAAAAAACATCACTATTTTGAATGTCCTTAGCACTGCACTAACTATATTGCACACTGCATTTTAAGATAATTTCTGTAAAGAGGGGTTGGTTTTTTGCTTTAACTTTTTTTTTTTTTTAACTAAGGGTGCAGACTGAACTCTGAGACAAGAAAGAACATTGTGCAATACTCTGTGCTGTTATCTAAAGAATATTGTTTCTTATCTCTCTGGATTTGTACAGCACAGCATGGCTAAACTTTAGTGATGAGTGAGCAGTTATTTCAGGCGACAGGGGTGGAGGGCATTGAGAGGAATGCAGGGAAGGAGTACATTTAGATATCTGGAAAGATAATACATTAGAAGATTATTCCTTGCTGTTAGATTTCTTGCTTGTGGGATCAGGAGAGTTCCCATAACTTCAAACACAAAGGGAAAAAATTGTGTGTTGTTAGAGATGATTGCACTTGGAGAGAAATAAAGTGTGTGAAGTGCTTTCGTTAGTCCTGTCCACGTGACTTTCTGGGAGTACTTTAGGTGCAGTTCTCCAGGAGGTCCCTGAACCCTCCCAGGCACATCTTCTCTACGGAGAGTCTCCACCTGTGAGACCAGTGTCTTGATTTGCCAGTGTGTCCAGCAGTTACTCCACCCTGTGAATCAGCTGTACATGCACACCCTGTTTTGCTGTCATCTCTAAGGCCCTTTTGGTGTTTTCCTGCCTCACCATGTCTAACAGGTAAAGGGAAACCAGGCCAGTGGCCAGAACTCTCAGTTTCCCATTCTATGCTGCTGTCCTTCCTGGCAGAGCAGCCATGCAGGGCTGGGCAGGGAAGCCACCCCGCAGGTCTGGACTGCCGTGTGGACATGGAGACAGCTGAGCCCTTCTTGCAGGCTTTCACAAACAGGGCTCAAAGACCCTATGGGTGGCAGGCAAGAAGCCACTTGCATCCCTCGATCCAGAGCACTCAGACACTCTGAAGTGAGTCTGTCCTGGGCGCTTCAACATGCTGGGTCAGAAACAGGCCTTGATACCTGGCACGGCCCCTACTGTGACAGCAGCCCCAGTGCTCACAGCAATGGCTGCATTGGAACGCTGCAAAAGGAGGCCATAGCTTGAGGCTGTACTTCCCCCTCCCTCTACATCTGCCGTGGCCAGCAGAACACAGCCAGGGAGAACAACAAAGGACAATCCACTTTCTCACAGGAAAATGTCACACGTAACAGCGTAGCGTGCCTTAGGGACAATATGGTTCATCCAGGACTACAAGGTGTTCCCAGCTCTTGTGCTTCTGGTCTCACTCAGGAACAAACTGGGCCTGGCTTTGGAGATGATCCAAGGTACGACTATGAAGATTTCTAAATGATATATGTTTGTACTAAATTACCTAAAGCAAAGTCCATAAGGGCAAAAAGCAAGGTCCGTAAGGCCAAATGGCATGGGTAGAAAAACCAGACAGACTTCTTGGATACAGAAACTCTACT
This sequence comes from Ploceus nigricollis, assembly GCA_013399945.1. NCBI lineage: Eukaryota > Metazoa > Chordata > Aves > Passeriformes > Ploceidae > Ploceus > Ploceus nigricollis. Next base: position 85,238 of record VXBC01013380.1, read on the forward strand.
TCGTTTCTGATTGCTGTAACAACGTTTTTACCATTCCAAGATAATTAAACATACTGAACAATTAGCTCATGAAGCACTGGCTCTGTAGTCACCTAATCCTCACGCTCAACTGATACCAGGTGGAGGGACACAACACCCTACTTCTGGAGTCCAGCAGCACCTCACCCTTCTCTTCCCACACTGGAAGCACTTGAAGATGAAAACAGAGCAGTGGACCAATGAATCTGGCTCCAAAGGTGTTGCTGGTGAATGCTGAGACATCACATAAATGAAACCATAGCACAGAAGGTGTTCATAAGGTTACATATGACAGATTTTCCCCTCTCATCTTGACATTTCTCTTTTATTAATAGAGAGCAAAGAATTCATCATACCACCTGTACAAGATAACCAGCATATTAAATAAATGAACTGCTGAGTTGTGTTCTTCCTAGGAACAAATCAAGTCTGTTTGACATCCTGGTTACATCCGAGGCGGCATGTCAAATTTATTTTGAAGGCTTGAGTGCGACTCAGTTAATACCCAGATCCTGAGTTACCTGCTGTAAAGAGGTGAAATTCACCCAGTATTTTAAAGGAGGCATACTGATATTTTCCAAAGTGTTTTGGTGAGTTGCTAGCCAACATGCTACAAGAGTTGTTGTTTATCTTTTGTGTCATGCGTCAGAGGTAATTACTTCACAGGGTAGGTGTGTCATTGGGAAGCACTGAAAACTCCCTTTGTTTCAGGTTACCTGCATGCCTCAGTGTGGCAGGTGAACAGTAATCAACCTGATCCCCTTCTCCTCCAGCAAGGCCTCACAGAAGTTATTTGGTTTGGTAGCCTCTTTGTTTCTGAGTTACTGCCTTTAAGGCAGCTGGGGCTGATTAGATAAGGTGACTGTGTATCTGCAGCCTTGACATAAAATGGATTTAGTTTGCCCTCAGTGTTTAGCAGGGTGGTTGAAAACCAATTAAGGATATATGTAGCCATTTGTAAATTGTATATGAGCTGTTTGCTATGAAACACAAATATTTTTTTCTCATGAATGAATATTTAATTGGGGTACAGTTCCAGGTAAGTCCTTGCAAACTATCAGAGTTAAAATTCAGGTCTGGTGAAAGTAGGCAGTGTTCTACTTTGTTTAGAAATGTCACCCTGCTTGTACCTCCCTTGTACTTGGTCTTACGTCTTCATCAGTGCCCGCCTGTTTTCAGCATTGTTGTTATCACAGAGCAAACAGAGGATTTCCCAAGAGACAGGTGGATACTTGTACTTCAGACTCCAGCTTGGTGTCTTACTCATGATACACTGAGGTCAAAACTACTCTCCTTTATCTGTGTGAAGAATCTCCATTAGTATATTCTCTCCTTACTCAGTGCTGAGAGCTCCCTGTGCAGCCTGCACTGCTGTTGGGAAGCTGCGGTCTGAGGGGAGAACAAACAACTTTGACTCCTAATGGCACTTGGAAATGTTCATGTCTGCAGCAAATGCAAGTGATGCAGAGCAGGAGAGATAATGTATGGACCAGTAATAAACCGCATCCCCAATATTACATATTTTCTGTTTCTCTCGCTATTAGATTCAGTCTTTCACCAGTCTTACACTACAAAAGGTTCACTAGTATTGCACTACAAAATAAACCTGATCTCTAAGGTTCAAAGGGAGAGAGCCTTGTTGCATAGAGCACTTAAATCAGGCTAGGCAAAATATGAGAAGATACCTGAAAGAGCTAGTCCTGAATGGCAAAATAGTCTAGAGTGATATTTGGGACTTCTGAACTTTACCTAGTAACCTCTGCATCAAATTTTTTTTTTATTTCAATTAGAGAAAAATATGAGAAAATGGTCTGGCACCAAATTGCACAGTAATGCCCAGCTTATATTACTGACCTAACCAAGACAAGAGCCATTCTAGATGTTTTATTTTGGCTGTTTTATTTTAACTGTGAATTGCCTTATAGATAATGCAGCTTCTGAAATTGAATGAGAAATACAAGTACCTGTCAAGGTAAACAACTTTCAAAGCTTACACTGAAAGAGCACTTGGCTCTGGAGAGAACTGATCAGGAGGTAAAATCACTGCCATTCAGTCTTGAGACTGGGGTTTAAGGCCTTTCTAATGTTACACACTGCATTTGAGAATCAGCAGGTGAAACTCAAGAGCTTAGTTTATGCTGAAAGTCAAACAATGTGACCTTAAAACTGATCTTAAAAGGTGTGAGTCAGTATCATATCGCAGGAAAAGAAAAGGTACCCTGTCTATAAATTGTACATTGAACTTTGCACTCAGCCCTGAAATTCTGAGTTTGGGCACCCTTAGTTAAATTGAAATAGCTTATTATTTGTGGTTTTGAACTCTTACTGCTTCATTGCCGCAGTCAGAGCAATACAAATGTCAGCAATATATGTAATTATAAAACAACTTGGAATAAAAAAAACAACTGTACATAGACTATGAACTCTTCTTCTCTCTATCAACCAGTTGACATTTGTTTTGCCTCCACCTTCCTTACCACTCTCACCTGCTCTAAACACAGATCTGTGCTCTGTCTGTGAAGTACATGAACTAAGATAGTTAATGTTATTAAAAAAAACCAAAAACAAAAAACAAACCACTAAAAGAACTGGTCCCATAGAAAGTGCTTGGATGTGCAGGAGGTATTTGCAGTATATGGCACTCAGCTCTGCTTTTAATCAGATTTCAAATAGAAAGCACAAAGGAAGATATCAAGGTGAAACAGAGATTACTTAACCAGGGGAACTCCCTTCCTCTTTCCTTTCTTATCATAAGCATTAAGATCATAATTTCATTTTAAGACGTAAAAGCTGCATTGGCCCTAGTTTCCATTTGCTTTGAGCCTTGGACAAACATGGCTGGATTTACACATGTGGTATAATCTCTACAAATTCAGTATGTCATGAACTTCATTCGTCATTTCACACATTTTTAAACAGTGGTTTGTGACATGATTGTTCTCATTCAATAGATTCAGAAAACTCTCAATGCTTTTCCTATTTGTTTATTTGTTGGTAAATCAATAAGTCATTGTGGATTTCAGTTACAAAGATGATTACCATAGACTTTCCTTCTCTGGTCACTTTCATGAGTGAAAGGCAGGTTTAAACCTGCCTTTACTTTGAGTAATATTTTATCTGTATTTTACCTACCACTAAGTCTTGCCTTCTGCATCCATTGTAAATAATTTCTCAGTCTCAGTGTACACAAAATGTAAATGCCAAATTATATTTTGTTTCAGTTGAAAAGAAGATTTTATTGCACACTTTGCATCACTCCCTGTGAAAGTTTCCTGTGGAAGAAGAATGTGTTACTGGAGAGGTTACTAAGACAACTCTCAGGAGAACTGAAAGTAAACTGTGTTTGGGACTTCTTAAAACTTATTGAGAAGAAATATAATCTCCCTTTAAGCTTTTCTCTCCTTTTATTATGGGCAAGAACAAATCAGATAAAAGCCTGAAGTCTTGTCTGATTATTTTTCCTTCTTACAACATTTTAAAATAATCCTTCATAAACTTCATCATATATACTTTTCTTCATAATTTACCATGTCCTGGTAGGGCTCCATGATGGTCAAACAAAGAGTCAAATAATCCCAACGACTACTTGGGGGTGCTGCTGGAAGACAAAGTGATGATTAGGATCATCAATTAGGAAGGCAAAGATAAGGATGTCCCAGCATGTAACCATTGGATCATTGAATGAGGTTTATTTCCAGGCCTGAATGCACCTAACCTCTTGTTGGTGCAGGAGAAAAAACCCCAATCTATGCTTACTGGAAAAAAATAGCAAAACAACAAACAACTGAACCTGGCAAGAGCAGCTTTTCATGTAGGAACAACAAGCAACTGAACTTGGCAGCAGTTTCTTGTAGGAACAAGCAAAAATGAGCCACAAGCCTTGTGCTCTTTTACACCATTTATCCCCTTCATAAGAAACCCAGAGAATGTCTCAAGAGGCTTTGCCAATAGATGCTGGTCCACTGTGACCTCATTCTGTCAGGTTTTCAGTAAGCTCAGTGTGCGTAGTGAGGAAGTAGCTCTCAGTGCAGAACTACAACTCACCAGGTCCTTGGTCACTCTTCCTGAAGTCTGACATTTTGGGAATTATAATGCCAAAATTTCAGAATGTGCAATGGGTAATAAGCTGCTTATTCAGTTATGCACAATGAAAAAGAAACTGTCAGTAATCCCATGTGGTTCTTTTTCCTTTTACAGTTCTTCCAGTTCACAAAGAAAATCAAAAGCTCTTGAATGTCCTACATGACAGCAAATCTCCTTAAATCTATGTATGTCTCAGAACGTGGTATCCTTTCCATTAACTACTCTAATGAATGTCCTTTCTTCTAGCTGCTATACTAAATGCATAGTCTATGAGTTGTCAAAAGGACAGAGTTAGCTACTATAGGTTTTCGTTAGTAAAAAATCTGCAAACAAACCAGCAGAGAATCTGCAAAACTCTTCCAGATATGCCTTGCCTAACCTGGATGAAACTTTCTGTTCAGAGAAACAGGGAGTTTAGGTCTGTCTGTTCTTGAGACTATTGATTCTGCATGAGCAACAAAGAATGATGGATTTAGGGCACAAGATTTCATGTTTCCCAGTTCCAGGATGATCTGACTTAGGAAGTTTTTTGTTGACTAAAAAATGGCTGGCATGAAGCCTGTTAAGCAAAAGCCACTTCATAGTGATAGGACTTGCTTGAGCAAACCCAGACAAGTACTTGGAATTCATAAATGATCCACATCAAGTTTAAATGTTATTACAGCTTAAAGTATAACAGGAAATCAAATTGGTCTTCTCTCTAAAACAAGGAAGGCAGGCTTGATGAGGATGACACAGTTTGGTTAGGGGTCAGTAAGTCATAGGAAGTGTTACAGGGAAGAAGACAGAAATTGGGTTCTGCTACTGACCTGCTGAGCAATCGGGATTCTTTCGTCACCTCCTCTGCCTTATTAATTCCTGTAAATGGTTGGTAATGCTATCCTCTTAATAAAGCAGGTTAAGAGTAAGTGCTGGATCAGAGCAGGTCTTAATCCTGTGACTTAAAGGCTTCATTTTGATTTGGGTCTTATGCTTAATTGTGAGGTCTGACAGATGATGATATGGTTAGGGTGGCCATAAAAGCTCTCTCTTGCTTAGCTAATGCCTAAATCTAGAAGTAACCAAGTTCCATAGAGTTTTAATGTGGAATTTTCCCCAGATTCTGTTTTTTCTATATTTGTACTTCTGCCCCAGGATGTCTCGACGTGGGTTGATTGTTTTGTGCCCACTTCATGCCTTCTCTGATATTCCCTCACACACACTCCAAAGGGGATCCAGTCTCTAAGCATTCGTAGACAGTGATTATTGGTATTATACATAGATGTGGTAGTGCCCACATCTCTGCTCCCTGAGGAAAGTTTCATAGAGGAGCAGAGAGAGGAAGGAAAAGAAAACAATTTCTATTCCTGTCCCTTGTTTTTCCATGTGGAATGCATTGGAGAATTATTTATCTGAGGTGATTGGTTAATTGGATACTGCTGGACATTGTTTGGCCCTGATGGCCAATGGAGTGCACCTGTGTCTGGACTCCCTCGGAGGAGGGAGTCACGAGAGAAGTTACAGTAGTAGTTAGATATGGTAGTTAGAAGTTAGGATGTAGTTTTAGGAGCTCCTCTTTAAATATATATTAATGTATTGAAATATAGTTATAATAAAAAACTATTCAGCCTTCTGAATTGGACTCAGCATCATCTCTTCCCATCTCGGGTTCACTGGCTTCCTTCCCTACCACAATACATGATGTCCATACTCTCAAAATTCAATACACTGATTTTCAGGGCACTCTCAGGAAATCCAGAGAACTGAGGGCTTTTACCCCCTCTGGAGCAGAGGGGAACTGGTTTGTGTCTGGAAAGAACGAGAAGGCTTCTGTATAAAAGGGAAGAAGGGGCTTGCATTATATACCTTCCCATCCTTCTAGGGGGAAGGTGGGGAGAGAAATAAAAAGGAATGAGCTGAGTGACCCAGCTGTAGAAGAGAGTTTTGTACTGTCACAAAGACACCTACCTAGCCAAGTCTTCAATGAGGTACGGAGCTCTGCAGGCAAGAGGGTTTGAAAACACACCCAGGATGAGGAAAAAGCCCAGGAAGGAAGCGAAGGGTGTCTAACACATACTCCAAGCTGGCGATTGTCTTGGTTCCTTCCACTGAAGACAATTCTCCCTGTGTAAGCTCAGTATGTTCACAGTGGCTGGTTTTGGGTGGAGCAGTATTGGGCAAGCTGGTAGTTATGGATGCCATTGAGGTATCTACCTTTCCCCATGTATTGCAGGCGACTGTGGGAGAATGGCACAAGTTTATGTGCTGTGGCAAACAGGAACCTAGAGATTGTATGTTGCCACACATAATTATTAGTCACCTAAATTCCTTTTGCCCCTAGGTTTGTGTGTTTAGGAAGCAATGGTAAGGGTTAGGGAAAAAACCACCAAAACAACAAAACCCCAACAAAAACAGGGGTTTAAGCTTAGATATGTAACTAACATACAGAAACAAATACTTACCTGACTAAATATGATGTATTAAATGAGACATCTCTCTGACATGGAGTTTCTTCAATGTGAAGCCCCAGGGTGATGGTCTGTGAGCCCATGTTGAGCTATGGACAGGAAAGGATTTTGGGAATGAAAATCTCCCAGAATGGAAATGGGCTTCCCATTAGATCCATGCTTTGTTTCAAGGGGATGCAGACACACACACTTGTTTTCACTTTTCTGTTTCCAGTCACAGCCAAAATCTGGATTTTAAGACTATGGCATGAAAATATCTCAGCTCTATCATTTTCCGTCCCCCCGCAAAATATCTAAGTATGTTGCTTAGGATTCTGAGTGAGAGCTGCAGAAGCTGGGTTCTTACAGCACTTCTTTCTTGGAACAGTTGTTCCTTGCGCTTGGCAGCCTACCCAAAACACTGATAATTTGGTCCGGTTCATTTCCAGTGTCATCCTGCTGAATAAGGCATGAATCCCACCATAAACTTATTGCTTAACAGAAGAGCAAAGAAAGTGTCTTCACAAGTCACATTTTTGTTAAATTAACCCAATCCAAATCCAATATTTTGTTAAATTAACCTGACCCGAGTAAATCTCAGTGGAATTGTTTCAACTGAAAATGAAGGCCATATCTGTTTCCCAAGGATGTCTGATCCCATGGCCCTTTTCTTGGAAGCTGTTCAGCTTAGACTATTTCTTCTCACCTGCTGTTGCAAGCTGCCACCCCCATAGCTCTGTTTTGATGGTAAAGCCGCCTCTAATCTCTGAGGATCATGCAACAGGAAAGGAATATTACCATGAATTCTTTCAGCCTCCAACTCGGCTCCCCTCCCCTTTCTTTCACAGACCTGACACAGTAATGATTCTTTTATTTTAATGTGGCACAACCAAGTGCTGCTTGGTGGACTCTGTGGGGGAAGACACCATTTGGAACTCTGCCAAAGCAAGACTTGTATTGTTTGGGCTGTCCTTTTTGTCACCATCCCCTGATATTTCCCAGGCTCTCTCCTGCCCTATATATTTTCCATGTCGTGGATGTTATTCTCCTTGTTCTGTACCTCCCTGCTCCTGTCCTATGTCCTATGCCAAACAGAGAGACAGTGGTTGAAGTGGGGTGTTGCAGACAGTGGCTTGGGTACAGGCTGCACAATTTCCTCAGTCTCACAGCTTACTACGTGCCATTGCTGGCACAGTGGAAGAGCTGTGTCCTACAGGCCGTTCGTTGCCCATGACTATGTAAATCAATGTGCTCTTGTGACCAGCCAAGCAAGGAGATGCAGTGGGAGGCCAGCAGCTCCGGGCAGACACTATCCACACAAGTGCATTACATTCATGGAGGGAGAAGGAACAAGGGGCAGAGACACAAACTTCATTTTCTGCGTATGCTTATCAATTGTTACGCTACTTGCATTAACTTTTTTGGGCTTTATGAAAAGTCAGAACCAGCTGAAGTATACTCTATAGTTTCTGAGCTTAGATAGATTTTCAAAGTTTTCTCTTTTGCTGACATTGCTGAAAATATGCTTTACTACACAAAGCAAGCCTGTGTTTTGTTAAGTAATCATATTTTCTGACCTCGCACTCCAAGAAACACAGCAACTATTACAGGCCACCCCTAAGGCATCACCCCTGTGCCGGACGCCTTCCCCGTGCCATCCACTGGCTTGGGAAGCGCCGACGCCGGCGGGGCCCCGGCACGTGCGGGCAGGGCAGGGCCGGGGGTCTCCCGCGGGGCCGGGGCCGTGCGCGGAGCGGGCCGCA